>SJYT01073269.1:33486-55831 GCA_006410635.1 Cephalophus harveyi | reverse complement strand
TGGAGAAGACTCTTGAGAGTCCCTTGGACTGCAAGGAGATCCAACCAGTCCATTCTGAAGGAGATCAACCCTGGGATTTCTTTGGAAGGAATGATGCTAAAGCTGAAACTCCAGTACTTTGGCCACCTCATGCGGAGAGTTGACTCATTGGAAAAGACTCTGATGCTGGGAGGAATTGGGGGCAGGAGGAGAAAGGGACGACCAAGGATGAGATGGCTGGATGGCATCAGTGACTCGATGGATGTGAGTCTGAGTGAACTCCGAGAGATGGTGGTGAACAGGGAGGCCTGGCGTGCTGCGATTCATGGGGTCGCAAAGAGTCGGACACGACTGAGCGACTGAACTGAACTGAACTGAACACTTGCCTTCTCATTTTCTGTTCTAAAGCCACAACCAGTTTAAAAAAAGAAATAGAAAGCAAGAATTCTATGAATATTTCACTAATTTAATTATATGTTGTTCATTGACTGAATTAGTCTGAATGGAATTAAATAAAAAGAGTGCTTATTAGGGAGAAAAACAGACAAAGACAAAAAGATCATTCTTTTAAATTTGTTTATGTTCAGATTAGTAGCCTTTAACTGAAGTGATTCCACCATCACCCTGCCACACCCAACTTGGGCCATTTGGCAACATCTGGAGACATTTTTTATTGTAATAGTTTGGGAGAGGGGTGTAGCTAGTAGTATCTAGAACCTGGAGACCAGGAATATTGCTAAACATCTTCTATTGCATGGGGCATCTTCCCAGAAAGAATGATCTGATTCAGTAGTTCTAAGATTCAGGATCCCTGATTCAGAGCAAGACATTTAATGGAAGCATCTCTATTTTTCTTCAGGATGAGTATAGTGTTTTAAAATATGATGCTCAGATAAACACTCCTGATACAGCGTGAAAAAAATGTCATTCAGGGAAAGAATGAAGACATGGTTGTTCCAAGTGAAGAAAACCCATGATATTAAGAGGACATGGAGGCAAGATAGCAGAAATGCTGCAAGCTTTGCCAAATCATTGAGAATTGGAGAAAAGTTAGAATTCTACAAATATGCTAGACAGCATATTAAAAAGCAGAGATATTACTTTTCTGACAAGGGTCCATAGAGTCAAAGCTATGGTTTTTTCAGTAATCATGTGTGGATGTGAGAGCTGGATCATAAAGAAGGCTGAGTGCTGAATAAGTGATGCTTTTGAACTGTGGTGTTGGAGAAGACTCTTGAGAGTCCCTTGGACTGCAAGGAGATTAAACCAGTCAATCCTAAAGGAAATCATCCTGAATATTTATTGGAAAGGCTGATGCTGAAGCTCTAGTACTTTGACCATCTGATGTAAAGAGCTGAGTGAAAGATTGAAGGTAGGTGAAGGGGACAACAGAGGATAAGATGGTTGGATGGCATCACCGACTCAATGGACATGAGTTTGAGCAGGCTCTGGAAGATGGTGAAGGACAAGGAGACCTGGTGTGCTACAGTCTATGGGGTCACAAAGAGTCAGACATGACTAGGTCACTGAATAGCAACAGATATGCTAGTTTTCAAAAAAGAAAAGGCAAATTCTGAAACCTATTTTGAATGGTATTAAGTGAGAACCTAGTCAGATGTTTTGACTAACTGGATTATGGACTTTCTTTTCTTAGCCCATTGGGACAGATGTAATATAAGTAGATTTGAGTAACCCTGCTCCTCATAATTCATGTAGGCTAGGGGATCACCTTTGTATCTAACATATGATTGACCAATGGATTAATTGCATTTTTGAATAGCAGTGTCTGGTACCTAGTTCAGAGTCTTATATTTAGTCTTTTTCTAACTAACATTTAATCTAGTTTAGGAGAAGGCTTCTGATCAAATTTAAGATAACCTGAAGCAGAGAGGATGGCAGAATTAAGATCAAAAAGACTATTTCGGAAAAAATAAAAAAAAGGATATAGGAATGAGATAAACTTATTTAAGTTCTGGAAATCAGCAAAACAGGAAGAGGTTGGAGAATATGGGGATGAGAAGAAGTTTATACAAAAATTATTTCAGTAATTTAGTGGTTCAGTTCAGTTCAGTTCAGTTACTCAGTTGTGTCTGACTCTTTGCGACCCCATGAACCACAGCACGCCAGGCCTCCCTGTCCATCACCAACTCTTGGAGCTGACCTAAACTCATGTCCATTGAGTCGGTGATGCCATCCAATCATTTAATCCTCTGTCGTCCCCTTCTCCTCCTGCCCTCAATCTTTCCCAGGATCAGGGGCTGTTCAAATGAGTCAGCTCTTCGCATCAGGTGGCCAAAGTATTGGAATTTCAGCTTCATCAGTCCTTCCAATTAACACCCAGGATAATCTCCTTTAGGATGGACTGGTTGGACCCCCTTGCAGTCCAAGGGACTCTCAAGAGTCTTCTCCAACACCACAGTTCAAAAGCATCAATGCTTTAGCACTCAGCTTTCTTTAGAGTCCAAATCTCACATCCATACATAACTACTGGAAAAACCATAGCCTTGACTAGACAGACCTTTATTGGCAAAGTAATGTCTCTGCTTTTTAATATGCTGTCTAGGTTGGTCATAACTTTCCTTCCAAAGAGTAAGTGTCTTTTAATTTCATGGCTGCAGTCAACATCTGCAGTGATTTTGGAGCCCAGAAAAATAAAGTCAGCCACTGTTTCCACTGTTTCCCCATCTATTTCCCATGAAGTGATGGGACCAGATGCCATGATCTTAGTTTTCTGAATGTTGAGCTTTAAGCCAACTTTTTCACTCTCCTCTTTCACTTTCATCAAGAGGCTCTTTAGTTCTTCTTCACTTTCTGCCATAAAGGTGGTGTCATGTGCATATCTAATGTTATTGATATTTCTCCCTGCAGTCTTGATTCCAGGTTATGCTTCCTCCAGCCTGGTATTTCACATAAGGTACTCTGCATATATCAATAACCCCAGATACACAATGATATCACCCTTATGGCAGAAAGTGAAGAAGAACTAAACAACCTCTTGATGAAAGTGAAAGTGAAAAACCTACCTTAAAACTCAACGTTCAAAAAATGAAAATCATGGCATCTGATCTCACCACTTTATGGCAAATAGATGAGGAAACAGTGGAAACAGTGACAAGAGTTTATTTTGGGGGGGCCCAAAATCACTGCAGATGGCAATTGCAGCCATGAAATTAAAGAAGCTTGCTCCTTAGAAGAAAAGCTATGACCAACCTAGACAGTATATTAAAAAGCATAGACATTACTTTACCAACAAAGGTCTGTCTAATCAAAGCTATGGTTTTCCCAGTAGACACATATGGATATGAGCATTGGACTTCAAAGGAAACTGAACACCAAAGAATTGATGCTTTCAAAGTATGGTGTCAGAAAGAAACCTTGAGAGTTCCTTGGACTGCAAGGAGATCAAGCCAGTCAATCCTAAAGGAAATCAGCCCAGAATATTTATTGGAAGGACTGATGCTGAAGCTGAAACTCCAATACTCTGGCCACCTGATGCAAAGAACCTATTCATTGAAAAAGACCCTGATGCTGGGAATGATTGAAGGCAGAAGGAGAAAGGGACAACAGAAGATGAGATGGTTGATGGCATCACTGACCTGATGTACATGAGCTTGAGCAAGCTCTGTGAGTTGGTGATAGACAGGGAAGCCTGGCCATGATGTAGTCCATGGGATTGCAAAGAATCAGACACAATCGACTGAACTGACTGACTGACTCTTCATATAGGTTAAATAAGCAGAGTGACAATATACAACCTTGACATATTCCTTTTCCCAATTTGGAAACAGTTCATTGTTCCATGTCCAGTTTTAACTGTTCCTTCTTGACTTGCATAGAGATTTCTCAGAAGCAAACAAGGTTTTCTGTTATTCCCATCTCTCTAAGAATTTTCACAGTTTGCTGTGACCCACTCCATCAAAGGCTTTAGGATAGTCAATAAAGCAGAAATAGTTGTTTTTCTGGAATTCTTTTACTTTTTCTATGATCCAGCACATGTTGGCAATTAGATCTCTGGTTCCTCTGCCTTTTCTAAATCCAGCTTGAACATCTGGAAATTCTTGGTTCACGTACTGTTGAAGCCTAGCTTGGAGAATTTCGAACATTACTTTGCTAGCACGTGAAATGAGTGCAACTTTGCAGTAGTGTGAACATTCTTTGGCATTGCCTTTCTTTGGGATTGGAATGAAAACTGACTTTTTCCATTCCTGTTGCCACTGCTGAGTTTTCCAAATTTGCTGGCATATTGAGCGCAGCACTTTCATAGCATCATCTTTTAGGGTTTGAAATAGCTTTTTTCAAATCCCATCATCTACACTAGCTTTGTTTGTAGTTTTGCTTCAACTAAGGCCCACTTTCCTGGATGTGTAGCTCTAGGTGAGTGATTACCCATCATGGTTATCTGAGTCATTAATATCTTTTTCATATAGTTCTTCTGTGTATTCTTGCTACCTCATCTTAATATCTTCTGCTTCTGTTAGGTCCATACCGGTTCTGTCCTTTATTTGCCCATCTTTGCATGATATATTTCATTGGCATCTCTAATTTTCTTAAATAGATCTCTACTCTTTATCATTCTATTGCTTTCCTCTATTTCTTTGCATTGTTCACTTAAGAAGTCTTTCTTATCTCTCCTTGTTATTCTTTGGAGCTCTGCATTCAGATGCATATATCTTTCCTTGCACCAGATGGCTCCAAATTATCTTCCAATTTAGAATTCGGTCATTTTTAGATCATTCATAGTAGGTGTAAACTCCAAATACTTTGGGGGCTGGTCTGATTCTGTTAATAAATATTATTGCTCTCACATTATGAAGAAGTTTTAAATTCCCTTAAATAGAGTTTCCCTAAAAATATGTCACAGATGGGCGGGAATCTTGTACCTCATATCCAAAATTTCATGAAGCAAGCCATTGAGATTATAACATGCTACATACATTTTTCCTCAGAGAGTCACAGTGCACATTTGCCTGTTAGAGGCTCTGAAAAAGTACTGCAATTAATAATGAAAACAATTTTTACATTTCTAAATGGAACATTCCAAGTTTTCCACTTTATCTTCCTTAATTTTCAGCCTCAACATCCATCAGTTCAGTTCAGTTCAGTTCAGTCGCTCAGTAGTGTCCTACTCTTTGCAACCCCATGAATCGCAGCATGCCAGGCCTCCCTGTCCATCACCATCTCTCAGAGTTCTCTCAGACTCACGTCCATCGAGTCAGTGATGCATCCAGCCATCTCATCCTCTGTCATCCCCTTCTCCTCCTGCCCTCAATCCTTCCCAGCATCAGAGTCTTTTCCAATGAGTCAACTCTTCGCATGAGATGGCCAAATACTGGAGTTTCAGCTTTAGCATCATTCCCTCCAAAGAAATCCCAGGATGATCTCCTTCAGAATGGACTGGTTGGATCTCCTTGCAGTCCAAGGGACTCTCAAGAGTCTTCTCCAACACCACAGTTCAAAAACATCAATTTTTCGACGCTCAGCCTTCTTCACAGTCCAACTCTCACATCCATACATGACCAATGGAAAAACTATAGCCTTGACTAGACGGACATTTGTTGGCAAAGTAATGTCTCTGCTTTTTATATGCTATCTAGGTTGGTCAAAACTTTTCTTCCAAGGAGTAAGCATCTTTTAATTTCATGGCTGCAGTCACCATCTGCAGTGATTTTGGAGTCCCCAAAAATAAAGTCTGACACTGTTTCCACTGTTTCCCTATCTATAACCATCCTATAAGCTCTTCATTCTGGCCATCCAATAAGTTCTCCTTTATCTTTCCCACCCTATGGCTCTTGCCATTTTCGTTCATTAGGAAGATTTTAGCTTTTGCATATGCTATTTGTTCTTGTGTCTTACGTAACTCTTCCTGAAAGCAAATCTAAAAAATCTCACTTTTACACTCATCCCACAGTCTAACCTGGTTGTGTTTCTTGTGGTTTATTTATTAGCTCCTGATGGTACCTTAGGACCGAATATATTCTGATATATGTCATAACACTTTGTATATATAGTGTTTTACACCAAATAGATAAAGCTTCTTGGAATTATTAAAGAGACCATGAGGCAGTTGGAACTCTATTGAGCCATGCTCAATGTAAATATGCTAATTTCAAATAATAATCTTTTATAATCTTGAAGATCTAATAAGAATGGATAGTATCAAACACTATCCATTAGTGGATAATGACAGCCTTTTCTTGGGCAAAGCATCAGTGTAGTCCATAGTGATTTTTTAAAACAAATTACTTTCCTGTATTCACTCTTGTCTCTGCTTGATGATCACATTCCAGATGGGATGATGGCTTTGTAGATACCACATTTCAATGAATAAACCATGTTCTCTATTTTCATTATTTCATTCCCAATATTATGTTTTTATTATGGGTGCATCTGTTTTCACATCACATATTGGAATATACTTGGTGATTTTGCTTTCTAGAAAATATATTCTATGTCTCCCTGTCAACTTGATCCAGAAAGAGAAAATGGTTTTTGACTCAGATTGTTGTAGGTCTTGCCCTGGAAACCTACATAAGTCTCTCTAAACATCTTAAGTGACAGAATCTAAGGCAAACAATGATTGTCCCTTTATGAATCACCAAGCAAGGGGGACTTAAAAAAAAAAAAAAAAGACAAGTAATGCCCTCCCTGTAACACCTAGCTATTTCATTTCAGGAAAATGTAATGAAAACTTCCCAGATCGGATAGTTCTAATACCTAAACTAAAAATCATAAGTGGAATTGCCTAAGCCAAATTTAAGTAGAAAGTTCACTCAGGGGGAAGTTGAGTTATCTCAGGTAGAGATGGATTGTTTTCAAATAAAGGCAATTGATAAGCTTTAGCAAATGAAATATATGAGTAATAATAATAATTTACTTCTTACAGAATTTCATGTCTACTACTTCTCTCAAAATTTTATCTCCCCAACTTAACAATGTATAGCTAAATGACACTAATTAAGGATATTACTTTTCTATTATTATTAACTAAATTATTAGTTAATAATAATTATTATTAATATTATTATTAACTAAAGTTATTCTAAAGTTTAAATTAAGAGTAACTAGAAAGTAGAAAATCTTTATTCTATCCCAAGATATTTTTCTCTCTTTGGGATGAAGTTAAAAAATAATTAAAGTTTTTAAAAGTGCTCAAGTATTTTGTGCATACAGAGTATATATATTGTATCCTTTCTTCAAAAATAATTCATTGAATAATTACTTAGATCTTATTTTTCCTTCTATCTTCTTTATCTAGAGCATTAGTATCAGGATTAAGGAGCATAATGTAATTAGTCTACCATTTCTTAGCCTTTTTGTGGTTAAAATCAAATCCCTGAAAATCTGTGATTCAGGAGTTTGAGATGTCTAGTCAAATGCCAAGTGTACCAAAGGTAAACAGAAATAGAAAAGTACCTTCCTTTTATTGAATTATGAAATAAATCTTTTACAAGAATGTGCAGTTGAAGACAGTGAAGTGTTCAATTCTAACTCTGTTTCTTTTCTTTCAATCTTTTAGCTGAGTTCCTAATTAAGAGCTTCATTTTTCTTCCAGAGGAAGAATGAAGATGTTTGTTGCCCTACTAAATTGCTGTTATCAAATGATCAGGTTCTAGTTCAGGATTTTAGCTAAAGAAATCTCAAGCATCTGGAAAAAGTACAGGATAAATATCCTTATCAAGATATTTGCCTTTCAATATACAACATAAGGCAATTGCTACTTAGACTGTTCTGGCTTTTCGTATTTACCACAGTTGGATGGCTTGTTATTTACCCTCCTCTTACTTCTTCAGTAACCTAAGGGACTGACCATTCTAAAAGTCTTCTCTGTATTTCTGTGACTACTTCTAGAATAGAATCTCCCTTTAAGGGACTTATTAAGCATGGTTCACATCTGCCTTCTCTGCTTTTCCTTGGTGAACATATACATTTCAAGTATAGGAGAGAGAAAACTTTATCCTTTATCCTCTTGGGTTGATCCCTGACAAAATGCAGATTAACAGGAGAAAAAGAATACGAATTTTATTTGATTTTAATATTTTAATTTTTACATCTACATGGAGATATCACAGAAAAGAAAGCATAAAACCCAAAGAAGCAGTTAAGCCTGAGTGCTTCTATAACATTTTACCAAAGATAGATAAATTAGTGGAAAAGTGACAACACAAAGGAAAGAGGAGAAATAAATTTTGATAAGATGAAACGAGGGAAATTAATGGAAGATTAGGGTTATTTCAGTAAGGTTTGCTATTGAGATGCAAGTAAGGATGTCTCCAATGGTAAGTCATTCTCCTCCTGATATGGGAGGAAAAAGGAAGCTACTACCTCCACAAAGGAATGTTTCTACTTTGCCTCTAGGTGAAGAGGGAGAGGGTAGATGGCTTTCCTGTGTCTGCTGCTTCTTAATTGTCTTAAACTCAGAATAATTCTTTGGTTAAAATAGCATATTTTGGGTAGCATATTCTGATCCTCTTCCCAAATTTCTCCTGGGAACTCGCCTGGACTAAACTCACATTCCTGGGCTCATATCGAATCCAGTGCTTCATTCAATCTGTACTCACTTTTATACGCTTCTTTTCCCCCTCACCCAGTTCTGCTGACCCACCCTGAAGACATTTCCCCATCTGCATCTCTGTCTAATCTCATCCAGAGGACTGTGCTGGAATTTACTCTGCTATCTTTCCAGTGTATCTATTATGGCATAAAGTATTCATCCAACTTCCTTCAGAACATTCCTATGTAATTTTCAATCAACTTTATTTCTCATAGCTTCCTCTTCCTTTTTCTTTTTATCTCAATAAGTTTTGCTTCTTTCAAAGTAAGAGCATTGGTTTAAAAATTTTTAATTTTTTTTCACATGAAGGCTTGAAGAGTATTTTGAGGGTGTTAAAAATGTAAATATTAACTTGTCCTTTCTCTCTGAAGCTATAAAATACCAAATTAAGATACTATGTTTCCTGATGGATGACTAAGAAGTTTATAAACAAGCAAGTCAGGAGTAGGAAAGAATGAAAATATATTAAATTGTTATGCTTCACTGAGAAAATAAAAGGTACTAGTTGGAACTCTCCTTTTCGCTTCCTTCACCAAACCTTTAACCTTGCCTGAATCTGTCTCCATTGTAGTTCTTTATAAATATATTAAAAAAAAAAAAAAAACTCTAGCTCCAATCAAAAGCACATGTTACCTTTCAGCTTTTGCTTTCTCAAGAAGTCCAGTCTTTAAATTATTTCCTCTCTTTTCTCCATTATCAGTCAATCTTTCCCTCTTTGTTGGGTTTTCTCATTAGTGTGCAAGCATGATTGTATCTTATAAAAAACTAGAAGTCAAGCATCCCCTTTAAATCACTTTCCACTGTAGCTCTTCCATCTCACATTGTCCTACTCCACTTCCTGTTTCCTTTCTCATCAATATTTCTCCAAAGGGTAAATGTGGGCACTCTGTTTCCATTTCTTTACCACTCTTTCTCTTAAGACCATTGTGCTCTGGGGACTGTTTTCAAGCTCCACTGGAACTGCTCTTGTTAAGGTTAATGATAACCTCCAACAGCCAAATCAGAGAATACCTTCTGCCTTCCAAAGACAAGATTTCATATCAGTGAATGTATCTTTTCTTTAATATCCTCTGACATCATAGCTTACTCATGGACTGAGTCTTTGCAGATTCTTCCTTATTTGCTTGTACTTTAAACTTTGGAGATTTCTGAGGCTGTCTGTCACTCTCTCTCCTTCTTCTTCTCCCTCCTCTTCCCTTCTCCAGTTCTCTTCTCTTCTTTCTTTTTCTCCTCTGATCTCTTCTCCCTCCTTTCTTTATGTAAAATTTCTTTATAGGTGATCCCATCCACATTCCTGGCTTCAAATAGCATTCTATATATATTTTGTGAGACTAAGGGCTTTTTATGTCTCTTATTCTTAATAACATAAAGTGAAAGTCACATATAAAGTGAAAGTCGCTCAGTCATTGTCCTATTCTTTGCACGAGTACTACTCTACTGTAGCCGATGGAATTCTCCAGGCCAGAATACTGGAGTGGGTAGCCTTTCCCTTCTTCAGAGGATCTTCCTAACCCAGGGGTCCATACCAGGTATCCCATATTGCAGGCAGATTCTTTGCCAACTGAGCCACAAGGGAAGCCCTAAGGGCTTATATTATTAGGGTGCTACTGTCTAACACAATACCTGAAAAACAGTAGGTTCTTCTGGGGCTTCCATGGATGGTTAAAGGAATAGCAATGTATTTCTTGATTATGGAGGCTGGGAAGTCCAAGATTAAATTGTCAGCAAGGTAGTTTTCATTCTGAGGCCTCTTCTCTGGGCTTGTAAGCAGCTGCCATATCACTGTGTGCTCTCAAGCCTCTCCTTTATACTAGTGTGGAGAGGGCGATCAAGCTTTCTAGCACTTCTTCTTAAAACAGCACTGATTAAATCAAACCAGGGCTTGACCCTCATGATTTTATCTAACTCTAATACCTCCCAAGAGCCTTGTCTCCAAATACCATGATGTTGGAATACCGAATGCCATACCAGCTCATACCATATGTTAGGGCTCCATAGAGTTTACTGAAAAAGTCTCATGAGAGTTTTGAGTTCAGCTCTGACAGAGAAAAGGAATTTTCTCTTTGGATTCTCCATCCAATTTCTCAGAGAATATACTGTGCTAATTTCCATCCCCACTAACAGTGCACAAGGTTTCCCTTTTCTCCATTTCCTCACTAGCATTTGTTATCACTTGTCTTTTTGATAGTATTTATTGCAACAGATCTGAAGTGATATCACATTATGATTTGTTTTTTATTTAATTTTTGGCCACACCTCACAGCATGTGGAATCTTAACTCCTGACCAGGGATCAGACTCGTCCCTCCTACATTTGGAAGCATGAACCTTTACCACTGAACTATCAGGGAAGTTCTCACAGTGTGCTTTCCTTATGCCAACCTGTCATTCATACCACCAACCAATATCTATTTCCATGAGCTCCGCATTTTTCAAGGTTCTGCATGTGAGATGATTAGAAATGTTGAGCACCTTTTTTATAATTTAAATTTATTTATTTATTATTATTATTTTTTACTTTACAATAATGTATTGGTTTTGCCACACATCAACATGAATTTGCCATTAGACACATGATTTACAAATATCTTGTCCTATTCCATAGATTGCCTTTTCCATGAACAACATGCCTTTTCACTTAGAGATATAGCTACTTTTTATAACACTTCAAAAAATATATCCTTAGCAATAAAGACATATCTGCACTTAAGTTCTTGGAAGCAACCTAAGCACACATGATACAGGACTAGATAAGGAATATGTTATGCTATGTGTGTGTATGTGTATATATATGATGCAATATTATTCAGCAATAAGAAAGAAGGAAATTCTGCCATTTGTTACAATGTGAATGAAACTTGAGGGCATTATACTAAGTGAAATAAATCAGACAGAGAAAAGCTGTATATGTATATGGTCATCAAATATTGTATGATCTCACATGTGGAACCTTGAAAAATATGGAGCTTGTGGAAATAACAATTTGGTTGGTGGTATGAAGGGTGGAGTGGAGTAAGGAAAATAGGCGAGGCTGGTTAAAGTGTACAAGCTTTCAGTTATAAAATGAACACATTTAATTTTTTAAAATATAAATTTTTTTAAATTGGAGGTTAATTACTTTACAATATTGTATTGGTTTTGCCAAACATCAACATGAATCTGCCACAAGTATACACATTTTAGAAATCTAATAATGTACAATAATATAGTGACCATAGTTAAGAATACTCTGCTGTATACTCAAAAGTTGCTTAAGAAATCTATCTAAAAACTTCTTACCTTTTGCTGTTCAGTCGCCAAGTCAAATCCAACTCTTTGTGACCCCATGGACTGCAGCACACCAGGCTTCCCTGTCCTCACTATCTCTCAGATTTTGTTCAAATTCATGTCCATTAAGTCGTGATGCCATTCAACCTTCTCATCCTTTGTTGTCCCCTTCTCCTGCCCTCAATCTTTCCCAGCATCAGGATCTTCTTACCATAGACACACAGAAAAAGGTAACTAAGTGGGATGATGGATATGTTCACTTCTGAATGGCACCCCACTCCAGTACTCTTGCCTGGAAAATCCCATGGACGGAGGAGCCTGGTAGGCTGCAGTCCATGGGGTCGCTGAGAGTTGGACACGACTGAGCGATTTCACTTTCACTTTTCACTTTCATGCATTGGAGAAGGAAATGGCAACCCACTCCAGTGTTCTTGCCTGGAGAATCCCAGGGACGGGGGAGCCTGGTGGGCTGCCGTCTATGGGGTCGCACAGAGTCGGATACGACTGAAGTGACTTAGCAGCGATAGCAGTTCAGTTGCTCAGTCATGTCCGACTCTTGTGACCCCGTAGACTACAACATGCCAGGCTTCCCTGTCCATCACCAGCACCCGGAGTTCACCCAAATCCATGTCCATTGAGTTGTGATGCCATCCAACCGTCTCATCCTCTGTCATCCCCTTCTCTTCTTACCTTTAATCTTTCCCAGTATCAGGGTCTTTTCAAATGAGTCAATTCTTCACATCAGGTGGCCAAAGTATTGGAGTTTCAGCTTCAAGCATCAGGCCTTGCAATGAATATTCAGGACTGATTTCCTTTAGGATGGATATGTTAACTATTCTTATTGTAATAATCATTTTGCAATGCGTATATCAAATGATGTACACTTTAAGCTTACACAGTGTTGTATGTTAATTACATCTCCATAAAATTGAAGGGGGGAAAAAAAGGGAAGGGTAGTTTAAGTGAAGGTTTTAAGATTTGTGTTTCCTTTTAAAACTGTGTTTAAATCTTCTCTTGAAAATACTTAAATACTATTTTGGTCTTCTCTATTTCTTGAGGTCCATAGAACACATAGCTATAAAAGAGTTTCAGCCTCAATTATGGGTGTGGAAATTCTGAATAATCTTAAATAGTACCTTTTAACTAATGATAATTTGAACCTGAAAATTTGGGGGAGAAAGGTGGTGCAGGATTGAAGAGGGCTGTCCTGGGCAGTATCATGTGTTTAGCATCTTCCTTGGCCCATTGAATGCCAGTAGCACCTCCTTCGTTTTGACACCCAGAAAAGTATTCTGGGTGTGCGTGTCCTCAGAATTGAACAGCAAGTTGTGTGGCAGCAAGTTGTCTCCCACTTAAAACCATGGTCTTCAAGTATATTTTTCTCTGAGAAACTGGCTTGAGAATCAAAAGTGAAAGTTCTTTTACTCTGTCGGAGTCCAGCACAAAACCTGGCCTTCTCTCGTGAGACTTTTTTCAATAAATTCTATGGAACTAATTATGCCTCCATTTGTAACCTGTTTTGCATTTTTAATCTTTTGTTTATAATTATATAAACGTATCAGGTTTCTGTTGCCATTGTGGTTTAATATGTGTATATTATTTGTCCTAATGATGTCTTAACTCTTTGGAGGTCAGGACTATTAAAAATATATTTCATCTAATTTCACGAAGAAAGTAGGCATTGAAACATGTATTTCATCTCATTTCATGAAGAAGGTAGGCATTAACTAGCTAAAGCAAATATGGAAATATTTATAAGAGATCTTTGCTCACATTTTTAAATGTGAACTTATCAATCAGTATACAAAATATTATCCAGTAAGATTCCATCTCCCTTTTTTTTTTTTTTTTTCATTTATGGTGGCATTTGGTTAATTTTGTTAGGCTAGTATGGTAGCTTTTCACTCCATTCAAGTGTGCTTGGAAAGGTTTAATATTAGCACAGTCTACCTATGTCATTTCAATGGAGGAAAACAGATGTGTTGGTGTTTTAATTCAGGCATAATAGATTGTGTCTGAGAGTGAGCAGAGGTTATTGGTTTTTCACCTGATTTTAATTTGGGAAGTTGAATTATAAAGATCTGAAAATAGGAGTAACTAATGGAAGGAGAAGCACACTTATACTCTGAAAGGTCTTGGATATGCTTTTTCCCTGTTCTGCTCTGGGAAGTCCCTCTGAAGTCATAGGGAGGTCCCTGAACCCAGCTGGGACAGGAGCAACCTTGAGAATTCCATGAAGACATCTGCTTAGATAGCTGTAAAGTGGGGCCACTGAACTCATTCCTAACAACCAGTCAACTCCTTTTAGTTCATTTTCCAGGGCAAGATTAGATCATGTTGGAAACTTCACCAATGAACCTTATAAAAAGAGATGAACTCACTCCCAATTTTCATCAGGTTTTGAAGTAAAACCATTAAAAGCCAGTATCCCACAGCAGACTACTGGAAACAAATTTGCATTTCATTCTCAGGAACAGAAATATCTCTAGGCAAATACTTCAGTAAGAGCGCCTGTATTTACTACCTTTTAAAGAAAACCATCTTGTGGACACTTGATCTGGGGACTCATACAACCCATTACTATGCATGTCAGATGAGATTTAAAAGGAACTTGGAGATTTGTATTCTCAGTTTTGAGAAGAGTCATAGCTCTTTAAAATCTTTCTTCCAACAAGGAATATGATTGAGATACATTGCAGTGGAATTGTTCAGTTAGCACATACGCTGATTCCTCTTTAAGAAATAATAGTTACAGTTTCCCAATGGAAACTTATTGTAAATGTAGCATTTCTTTATTATACTAGGCAAGTAAGTGTGTGAAGAGATGACAGCCTTTGTTTGCTCAGTGTCATGAAGACACATGAGCCTAAAGGGTGAAGAACATCCACAGGATAGATATCCACAGGTTTTTATTAATGACAACAAAATTATATTGACATTTAATTTTGTGTTCAATAAAATGAATAAATTTTAAACATGCAGGGTTTTTTTGACACATGTGCATTTCTTTCACCCATATCATAAGGAACATTTCCATCACCTCTGAAAATTCTGTTGTGCTCTTTTTGATCAATATGTTTACCTTCTCTTCAAAGTCAATCAGTTCTAAAATTGTATCAAATGATTTTTTTTTCCCCCTTGAGCTTCATGTGATACTTTTTTCTTTCTTTCTTTCTTTTTTTTTTTACTTTTTTTGGCTCAGGGAAATATTTGTGAATGTCGACATTCTAGGAATCAGTGAACTAAAATGGACTGGAATGGGTGAATTTAACTCAGATGACCATTATATCTACTACTGCGGGCAGGAATCCCTCAGATGAAATGGAGTAGCCATCATGGTCAATAAGAGTCCGAAATGCAGTACTTGGACGCAATGTCAAAAATGACAGAATCATCTCTGTTCATTTCCAAGGCAAACCATTCAATATCACAGTTATCCAAGTCTATGCCCCAACCAGTAATGCTGAAGAAGCTGAAATTGAATGGTTCTACGAAGACCTACAAGAACTTTTAGAACTAACACCCCAAAAAGATGTCCTTTTCATTATAGGGGACTGGAATGCAAAAGTAGGAAGTCAAGAAACACCTGGAGTAACAGGCAAAATTGGCCTTGGAATGCAGAATGAAGCAGGTCATAGACTAATAGAGTTTTGCCAAGAAAATGCGCTGGTCATAGCAAATACACTCTTCCAACAACACAAGAGAAGACTCTACACATGGACATCAACAGATGGTCAACACCAAAATCAGATTGATTATATTCTTTGCAGCCAAAGATGGAGAAGCTCTATACAGTCAACAAAAACAAGACCAGGAGCTGACTGTGGCTCAGATCATGAACTTCTTATTACCAAAGTCAGACTCAAATTGAAGAAAGTAGGGAAAACCACTAGACCATTCAGGTATGACCTAAATCAAATCCCTTATNGCATTGCCTTTCTTTGGAATTGGAATGAAAACTGACCTTTTCCAGTCCTGTGGCCACTGCTGAGTTTTCCAAATTTGCTGGCAGATTGAGTGCAGCACTTTCACAGCATCATCTTTCAGGATTTGAAACAGCTCAACTGGAATTCCATCACCTCCACTAGCTTTGTTCATAGTGATGCTTTCTAAGGCCCACTTGACTTCACATTCCAAGATGTCTGGCTCTAGATGAGTGATCACACCATCGTGATTATCTGGGTCGTGAAGATCTTTTTTGTTTAGTTCTTCTGTGTATTCTTGCCACCTCTTCTTAATATCTTCTGCTTCTGTTAGGTCCATACGATTTAAAAAGCAAAATGGCTGTCTGGGGAGGCCTTACAAATAGCTGTGAAAAGAAGAGAGGTGAAAAACAAAGGAGAAAAGGAAAGATATAAGCATCTGAATGCAGAGTTCCAAAGAATAGCAAGAAGAGATAAGAAAGCCTTCTTCAGTGATCAATGCAAAGAAATAGAGGAAAAGAACAGAATGGGGAAGACTAGAGATCTCTTCAAGAAAATTAGGACTGACTAGTCACACTAAAATTGTTTTAAAAATTAATTTTATTTGGTTGTGCTGGGTCTTAGTTGTAGGACATGGGTTCTTCATTCTTTCTTGTGGCCTGTGGGATATTTTCAGTTGCAGGATATGGGATCTAGTTTCTTGGCCAGGGATCAAACCTGGGTCCCTCGCTTTGAGAGCATGGAGGCTTAGCCACAGGACCACCAGGGAAGTCCCTAGTCACACTTTAAAAAAAAAAAAAAAACTAATTTGGACTAAATTCCAGTCAGTGAGGTTCAATGATTCTTTTAATTAATTCTGGAAAAGCAAGAATTAGAACATTCATTTTAATTCACTGGTCCTCCCTTCCTTTGGCCTTTAGACATAATTTATAAGCAGTATTGACTTTCACTCAAAGGGAGACATTGTTAAACACAGGCCTGTGATGACAGAAGAAAGACAAGCTCGTTCAAAATTCTAGGCATGGCCTGACAGGTCAAGGGCTTATGCAAGAAAAGATTTTACAAGAAGGGCTGTAATGGGGAAGAACTAGCCGGACTGCATATTAGATTTGCTTTTTACTTTAACCTTTGATTCGATTGCTTTTGCTTCCAGTTAAGAATGTTGCCTATAGCCTGAAATACACAAGACAGCCCGTTCTCCAGGCTCCGACCTTTAAGGGTTTAACACTTTTCTACTCATGTAGAGAAAAAAAGTCGCAGAACAGAGAATAAGATTTGTCATATTGATGGTTTACAGGAATATTGTGACCTTATCTGTGTGGATAGCTGCAAGAACAAAGGATTTCTACACTTGGAAAAACCAACTAAGACCCTCTCTCGCTTTGTCTTTGAAGATGGCTTGCTGAAACCCTGCTAGGAGTTTGGAGTTTTGGGGGCTCAAATCACCCATCTCCTTGGGGCTTGCTAGGTGGCATTAGTGGCAAAGAGCCTGCCTACCAAAGCAGGAGATGCAAGAGACACTGGTTTGATCCCTGGGAAGATCCCCTGAAATAGGAAATGGCAATCTGCTCCAGTATTCTTGCCTGGACAACTCCGGGGACAGAAGAGCCTGGTGGGCTGTAGTCCNCAAAGAGCCTGCCTACCAAAGCAGGAGATGCAAGAGACACTGGTTTGATCCCTGGGAAGATCCCCTGAAATAGGAAATGGCAATCTGCTCCAGTATTCTTGCCTGGACAACTCCGGGGACAGAAGAGCCTGGTGGGCTACAGTCCGTGGGGGTGCAGAGAGCGGGACACGACTGAGTGGCAGTGTACGTGTGCGCACACGCACTCGCATCTCCCTGCACGGCCCTCAGTGAAGCTTTCTCTGCTCCAGACTCTGATGTCTTGGTTTGTTTGGCCTCACTATGCATTGGGCGCATGAACTTGTGCTCGATGCGCAAGCCTCTGCAATTGCCAGTATTTCCATAGGTTCTGCCTTTCCGCGTGTTTGGTGGAACTCTTCTTCTGTGGAAACTCTTCTTCCCTGGTTTCTGAGGTTTGCAATGTCACTCTTTGCTCTGATCCCAGGAGTTTTCTACAGACAGAGGGACGATTCAAATAGCTTAACTATGCTGGTACCTGCTGCTGACCTGGGGCTTTACATTTTTATGTCATTTTTACAACGCTTCCTCCCATTCTAATGTTATCTTAGTCATTTTACAGAATAGAAAGCTGAGGTTCAGAAGTTAAATAACTCATCTACAATGAAACCAGGATAGAAACCCAGGCCTACCAGGCTCTCAATCTTTATGATGCACTGTAACGCAGAGAAAGTGCAGATAGTAGCCATATCTGACAACTGATACAGTAGAAAGCCTGTATCGACAACAATTATGGGCAGGGTAAGGGAGTTAATAATGAAATAAATTCAGGTGTTTTGTAGAGGGCTCTCCATAGTTTAAGAAAAAGTTATATGTGTGGTATAACACAGTGGTTAAGAGCACATCCACTGGAGCTAGGTAGCCTGGCTTCAAATCCTATCTCGCCACTTCCTGGCTGTGTGACTCTGGGCAAGTTACTCAACCTCTCTGTGCCTCAGTTTTCTCACCTACAAGGTGGGGATTAAAAATAACACACGTATCAGTAGGTCAGACAGAGAAAGATAAATATCATATGATATCACTTACATGTGGAATCTAATAAAAGGGTACACGAATGAATTTCTCTACAAAACAGAAACAGAGTTACAGATGGAGAAAACAAATTTATAGTTATCAGGGAGTAAGGCAGGGGCGGGATAGACTGGAAGATTGCGGTTGACACACACACACTACGAAATATAAAGTAGACACCATAAGGACGTACAGCACAGCACGTGGAACTCTGCTCCACACTCTGTAACGGCCAATACGGGCAAAGAACCTAAAGAAGAGTGAATACACGTATATGGATGACAGATTCACTGTGCTGTGTACCTGAAACTAACACACCACTGTAAATCAGCTCTCAGTTCAGTTCACTTCAGTCGCTCAGTCCTGTTCTGACTCTATGAAACCCCATGGACGGTAGCCTGCCAGCCTGCTCTCTCCATGCGAATTCTCCAGGCAAGAATACTGGAGTGGGTTGCCATGCCCTCCTCCAGATGAGGAATACTCGGTTCAGTCCAGTCGCTCAGTCGTGTCTGACTCTTTGCAACCTCAGGGACTGCAGCACACCAGGCTTTCCTGTCCATCACCAACTCTTGGAACTTCCTCAGACTCATATCCATTGAGTCAGTGATGCCATCCAACCATCTCATGTGTCGTCCCCTACTCTTCTTGCCTCAGTCTTGCCCAGCATCGGGGTCTTTTCCAGTGAGTCAGTTCTTCACATCAGGTGGCCAAAGTATTGCTTTTTCAGCTTTAGCATCAGACCTTCCAATGAATATTGGTGTATGTACTCCTTTCCCAATTTGGAACCAGTCTGTTGTTCCATGTCCGGTTCTAACTGTTGCTTCTTGACCTGCGTACAGATTTCTCAGGAGGCAGGTCAGGCGGTCTGGTATTCCCATCTCTTGATGAATTTTCCACAGTTTGCTGTGATCAACACAGTCAAAGACTTTAGTGTAGTCAATGAAGCAGAAGTAGATGTTTTTCTGGAAGTCTCTTGCTTTTTCTATGATTCAGTGGATGTTGGCAATTGGATCTCTGGTTCCTCTGCCTTTCCTAAATCCAGCTTGAACATCTGGGAGTTCTTGGTTCATGTACTGTTGAAGCCTAGCTTGGAGAATTTTGAGCATTAGTTTGCTAGTGTGTGAAATCAGCTATACTCCAATAAAATTTTTTTTTTAAAGTCCAGTTTCAAAAAACCCCCCACAAATTTTACTGGGTTGTTGTAATGATTAAATAAGGTAGTATTTGGAAAGCAATAGAATAATGCCTTGTACATGGTAAACACTATAAAAGTTTATCATTACTATCATTGTGATTGTATGTGGTCTTCACTGTTACTTCCATTTTATAGGTGAGGAAAAGGTTAAGCAACTCACCCACGATCATGGAGTGAGTCAGTGATGGACTTAGACCACAATCTGGGTCTCTACCTTCCTGTCCAGGGGTTTCCAACTCCTAGCACTGCCTCCCAACTTAACTGAATGTAAGCAGAGGGGTTGCTGCAGGCCTTGGAATGCCTGTTGCAATTAAAGACAGGGCCAGGCATAATTCATGTTCTCTCTGAGAATAAAAGGGGCATCTGTAGAGGAGGAGTTTCAGGAACTTCAGAGAAGCACGTGAAACATTCCGCAACAGTTCAGTCCAATTCCGTTTCATGAGCTTTTTCTAGCACGTGAATCCATCTTCCCAATCTCCCATTCGTCTTTCTTTCCATCCCAGACTCAGCATCACATCACCACCACCTGTCTCTGCATGGCCACAGGAACTTTCTGCCTGGCATCCTACCTTCAACACCGCCTCCTAACGAAAGCCAAAGATATATTTTAAAGGTGAGCCTACTCATGTCAGTTCTGGATGAAAAGGCTTCAGTGTCTCACCACGGCTCTAAGGACTTGGACTAAACCCTTTCCTCTAGCCTGCAAGACTGGGCTCAGAACAGACCCTTCCTTTCATTTCCTATCTCATAACTCAAGTTCTGGGCTCCTTGGTCAAATTAAACTTCCCTCAGTTCCTCAAAATAGAGCTCTGGTGTTGGACACACAATCCCCTCTCTTTTAACCGTCTTAATCTGGCCAAGTCCTACTGATCCTCTGAGCTTCAGCCCAGAACGCAGCTCTTCTGGGAAAACTTTTTGCATTTTTCACTCCACTTTTTGCACTCTTGATAACATATGTCATGCAGCATGGAAACTGCTGTATCCTTGCCTATATATCTCACTGGAATCTGGGCTCCTTGAGAACAATAGCCGTGCCTCTTTGATTCAATGCTATACCTGCATCTAACACAAGAGCTGAAGATAAATATGCTAGTTGAAACTGAGGAAACGGAGGCTATTCCCAAAGGGGAACTTGTAGGTAGAGTGTGAAAATAAAATTATTAAGGCCAGAAATTTGAGGAACATTTCCAGAAATGGTGAAAGAGGCTGTTTGGAGGGTCAAGAGGTAGGCAACACCGTGGCAACACCTGTGGGAAGAGAGAGCGTTAAGAACGAGAGCCCGGAACGAGGCAGAAGAGAGGTTCTGCAGGGGAGAGGCGATTACTGATGGAGTTAGCTTTTAGGGGAGCTTGGAAAATCCCATGGACGGAGGAGCCTGGAAGGCTGCAGTCCGTGGGGTTGCTAAGAGTTGGACATGACTGAGCGACTTCACTTTCACTTTTCACTTTCATGCATTGGAGAAGGAAATGGCAACCCACTCCAGTATTCTTGCCTGGAGAATCCCAGGGACGGGGGAGCCTGGTGGGCTGCCGTCTATGGGGTTGCACAGAGTTGGACACGACTGAAGCGACTTAGCAGCAGCAGATGTGGATTAGGGTTACCCAGCTACTTTGGTTTGCCTGGTGCTGTCCACGTTTTAAAATTGAAAGTCCTGTGTCCAGTGAAAACCCTTGGTTCAGGCAAACCTAGGTTGGTGGTGTTAGGGTGGAATCCAGATTATTAGAGGAGCTAGTGGTTCTGGACAAGGGCTACTTCTCTCTGAGTTATGAGAGAAGGCAGAGAAGGAGAGAAGGGCAGGATTAAATCAAGGGTGTGGGCTGAGCCATGAGGCTTCCCTGGTGGCTCAGATAGCAAAGAGTTCAGTCGCTCAGTCGTGTCTGACTCTTTGGGACCCCATGGACTGCAGCACACCAGGCCTCCCTGTCCATCACCAAATTCCAGAGTTTACTCAAACTCATGTCCATTGAGTCGGTGATGCCATCCAACCATCTCATCCTCTGTCGTCCCCTTCTCCTCCCTCCTTCGATCTTTCCCAGCATCAGGGTCTTTTCAAACGAGTCAGTTTTTCCCATCAGGTGGCCAAAGTACTGGAGTTCAGCTTCAACATCAGTCCTTCCAATGAACACCCAGGACTGATCTCCTTTAGGATGGACTGGTTGGATCTCTTTGCAATCCCAGGGACTCTCAAGAGTGTTCTCCAACATCACAGTTCAAAGGCATCAATTCTTCGGCGCTCAGCTTTAAGATAGTAAAGGATCTGCCTGCAATGTGGGAGGCCCAGGTTCCCTCCCTGGGTTGGGAAGATCCCCCTGGAGAAGGGAATGGCAACCCACTCCAGTACTCTTGCCTGGAGAATCCCATGGACGGAGGAGCCGGGTAGACTACAGTCCATGAAGTCGCAAAGAGTCGGACACGACTGAGCAACTTTACTATTTATTGTTCCTCATCGGCTGTGGAACCTTTCCCTGTTCTGTTCTCTCCGGTCCCAGCGGCGCCGCAGTTGGGAGGACCGCTCACCGCTAGGGGGAGGAGCGGCGCCAACAGACACGGGTGCCCCTCTAGCCCTCCCCGACGAGCTCTCGATGGCGCTTGTCGGCCCGGCCGGCCGAGGGGCGGGGTCCCGCCACGTGACCGAGGGGCCGCTCCCTGCCCCGCCCGCCCTCAGGCCGGCGCAGGCGCGGTGGGCGCGTCGCCGTCGCCGGGCCCCGTAGCCCGCGCCGCTTCGCCCCCTTCGGCCCCCGAGGCGGCCGCCGCGGCGGTCCTGCGGCGCCTCCTGCG
>SJYT01073269.1:0-32534 GCA_006410635.1 Cephalophus harveyi | reverse complement strand
CCTTTAAGCCAAGACCTGAGGGGATGAGATGGAGCCAGTCGCCCCCTCCCCCCAAAAAGGTGACTTTAAGCCGAGACCTGAGGGAATGAGACGAGCCAGTCAGTCAGAGAGCAGGGCCACAGAAGAGCTGTCGTGTCACAGTGACGGTCAGACAGGCGCAAGGAGGTGTAAGCCCCACTTGACAGGCCGCTCGGACTCCTTTGAGCCCTTTCTGTTGGGTATTGCCCTCCTGCCACACTTGGGAAATTAGGCCTGCGAGGGCCCGTCGTTTGCTAAGTTGAAGGCAGCTTCTCTTAATTCTTCCTTGCATGGACTTCAGTTTCTCCTCTGTAAACAGTGGCGCTTACCCAGCATTGCTTGGGGGGTTTCGACAGGAATCTGAGTCCAGCTTTATAGGTCCAGCTTTTTGAAAGAACACGGCGTAAACACTTGGGATAGTAGGAGGGAGAGAATGGATGATGGGAAGGAAAAATGACCCCAGGAAGAGGGATATGGATCAAGGAGTGTGGAGGAAAGAAGAAAAAGGGTAGGGAGAGGGGAGGAGATCAGTTAGCATCCCCATTGTGGGGGTAGGTAAAAGGGAGTCTGGTTGCAGGCGTGTGGCACTGTGGAAGGGGCAGTATTAATAACAGCCTGCCTATTGTTTCTTCCTTCATTTGGGGGCTCAGCTAGGCGAAGAGGCAAGAATAAGGTGAAGCTGAAGACCATACAGAATTGCCTTAGCCTTAACTGTGGAAGAGGGGCAGGAAGATGTTTTTTGGTTTACATTATGTTGCACCTTATTAATCAAGACTGTTTATGACCTGGCCTTAATTTACCTTTCCCAGTTTTCCTACATATGTGCAGTGTTTTAGGCAGATTGGATTTAGAGTTTGATTGCAATTTGTTCGCCACCACCTAACACAGTGCCTGGTACATTAAAGGCATTCAGTGCATTTTTGTTGAATAAATGATGATAAGAATATCATACAGGAAGGCTACCTAGGCCCTTAGCAGCGCCCCTCAAAGAGGTGTTTTCTTGGTGGAGTTGCTACAGTTCAAAGGTTGCTTTGCTGGGTCTTGCTTTTAGCCTAATACCTTGATTTTTGTCAAATATAGTTTATTAAATATTCTGGACATTAGCCACTCATAAGCACAAGACATTGGTCTATAAACCGAAGTATCAGTTGAATTTGGTGGGTCTGAGCTGGTGTCTGACTCTTCCTTGCAAATAATTGGATTGCTTGTGTCTATACTGGGGATGGTATTCCCACTGTCAGTGTGTCCAGGAAACTGACATACTCAACAGAAGGTTGCTTATGAGCAGGAATTGCAGCACAGGGAGTTGTAAAATCTTGAGGGAGTTTTCATAATGCCGTGGGAAACTTTGGGAGCACTGCTTCTGCTCCCCTGCCCCTGAAGAGAGCATATTTCTTTAGTTAATTCGGGAAACATTGGTTGAGGAAGGTGCTGGGAATACATTGCCTAGTAAGAAAGAAACAGGGCAGCGATCTCAAACATTCTGGATTTAGGATCCCTTTACCCTCTTAAAAATGAATGAGGGCTCCAAAGAGCTTTGGCTTATGTGGATTGTGGTTATCAATATTTGCTATATGTACATTGGTTGAGGAAGGTGCTGGGAATACATTGCCTAGTAAGAAAGAAACAGGGCAGCGATCTCAAACATTCTGGATTTAGGATCCCTTTACCCTCTTAAAAATGAATGAGGGCTCCAAAGAGCTTTGGCTTATGTGGATTATGGTTATCAATATTTGCTATATGAGAAAGTAAAATAAAATAAAAACATGGTACGCAAACACATTATATTAGCTTTCAGAATGATAACAGATATCGTATATCACGTAGCCTCTAGAAAACTCCATTGTACACTTGTGAGAGAATTAGAGTGAAAAGGATAACTAACATTAGTTTCGGAGTCAGAACTCTGAAAAGGTCTTAGAGACACCCTCCCTTCCCAAACTGGGTCATACTTTAATAAGAGTGAATGGTGTAAATACTTAAAATACAAGTTGATAGATTCTTTACAGTGACTGATTATAGCATACTATTGAGAAGAAAGCGGCCAGCACTCCCTGAAGTGGCCAGGGAAACCGTGTTCATTCAGCACATGTTCATCGAAACCTACTCTGTGCTAGATGCCTCTCAGAGAAGGTCATTCTCAGACTGGGTCATGAAGGGCCAATAAAAATATGCCAAGAGAGCATTCCGGACTGAGGAGTAATATGTGTAAAGGCACAGGAGCACTTTATTTTTGAGAGATCTGCAAATTGTTGAGAATGACAAGGCCTGAGGCCAGCTTGACTGCAGTGCTCACGTTGCTCCCTTCTGACGGCCCTGTTCTTTGGACAGTGTTAGGTCAAATGATAATGGTAATTCCTCCTCTGTGGGCGCCATGAAGCGAACCCCTTTCCGTTCACGAGTTCTTCCCATGGGTGCCATGCAGTGGACTGTTTAGTCCTCTTTAGTATTGTGTCACTTTTGGATATGGTGAAGACAGGCTTTATCACTGTGCAGCGGATGGTGCTTCCTGTTTGTTACGAGTTAGTAGATATCAATGGATTATTTTGTTTGTTGATATTTCTTGAGTACTCTTGGTGAAATATGAAGTTAGGTAATGAAAAAGTAATCAAGTCTCCACTCTTCTGACTTTCCATTCTGGTCTGATAAGAATATTGAATAGCCTGAGATAGCATCTCACTATATAAGTGTATTCATTGTTGGCAGTGTGGCATTTGTAGCATGCTAGAGCCTTTGGGTGCTTGGGAATAAACCAGCTGGTATTCTGTAATGTAGCCTTTATGTGAGCTGGATCAGTGTAGCATGGGTTAATCAGGGAGCCGCTTATAGGGTGTTGTAATGCTTCATGGGCCATCTTCATATTTATTGTGTTGTCTGGAGGGTGGACCCACTTAAATTGGATTCAGTTTCAAAACTGGAAATATTTTAACCTTGATGTGGTCCTTAAAAACGTGATTGAATGTAGCATGAACAGAATCTCTAATTGAATTAGGCAGTACAATATTAACATTTCTTTAAACTCTGTTCGGTTGTATCTTCCTAAATGTAGCCTCAAATTACAGGACTAACTAGTAGTGTTCTAATATTAAAGCATTAAAGAATCATTAATTTTAGCTACTTATTTCTGTCTCAGACAAGTTGTTTTATTTTTGAAGTTTTACTTTGTTTTTATAATTGTAGGATTTTAATGACAGCAGGGTATCTACAATATCCATTAGTTCGTGCATCACGTGTGTAGCAGCCTCATCTTTTGGGTCTTGCTCAGTGGTTTTCCACCTTGGTGGCACAATAGAATCACCTGGAGAGCTTTGGAAAAAAATACAGTGAATGGGCTCTGCCCCAGATCATCCGCACCAGAACCTCGGGCTGTGGGGCCTGGTTGTGAATAACTGAAAAAAAAAAAAGTCCACATGGATTCTAAAGTGCAATTTTATTGAGAACTGCTGATTTAGAGTCTAGATCCTAGTGTTGCTCAAACTTTAGCATAAAACAGAATCACCTGGAGGGCTAATTAAATCCTTAGTGAGACTAGATTGCTGGGTCCCAACCCCAGAGAGTTAGACTCAGCAGGTCTGGGGTGGAGGGCTCAGAATTTTCATTTTGAACAAGTTCTCACGCGATGCTCAAGTTGCTAGTCAGAGATCACACTTTTGAGAGTCAGTGATTGAGCCCATCACTTCCTGATCGAAATCAGAACCACATGTATAATTTGAAAATTTTTCAGTAGCCATATTAAAAACGTAAAATGAAACAGATGAAATTAATTTTAGTATATACGGCAAGGCACCGTATCTAAAATGTCATTTCAGCATATAGTCAATGTAACAAATTTTAATGAGATACTTTACATTTTAAAAATACTGTTCAAAATCCAGTATTCAACACTTAAACACACATGAATTTGGGTTAACCACATTTCAAGTGGTTAGTAACCACCTGTGGATGGTGGCAACCATATTGTACAGCTCGTAAGTGGACAGTTCCTGAGGCTTGACAGTAGATGTGCACAGAATCCTTAGTCTGTGCAGGCTGTCTGTGTAAAACTGACACAAAGGTGCCTTTTGTTTGTCCTTGTCTCTGTAGCTTCCTTGTTTTGGTTTTAGTTTTATTGTACAAGGGTAACATCCCTTTCACCGTGACAGTTGGAGCTTTCATGTCTCCTGGAGCCTTCTTCAGGCTGAAGGTCACCAGGTTTAAAGCCACATCACCTCACTTGAACATACCTTAAAATGTACTGATCAGAATTATATCTAGTACTCTGGCAGGGGTCTGACCTCAAAAGTGAAAGTCACTCAGTCGTGTCCAACTTTTTGCGACCCCATGGACTATAAAGTCCATGAAATTCTTCAGGCCGGAATACTGGAGTGGGTAGCCATTCCCTTTTCCAAGGGATCTTTCCAAACCAGGGATTGAGCCCAGGTCTCCCACATTGCAGGCGGATTCTTTACCAGCTGAGCCACCAGGGAAGCCCAGGAATACTGGAGCGGGTAGCCTATCCTTTCTCCAGTGGATCTTCTCTACCCAGGAATTGTACCAGGGTTTCCTGCATTGGAGGTGGATTCTTTACCAGCTGAGCTACAAGGGAACAAAACCTGACCTGCCGCCCATTTTTTGCATAGTGTACTATTACTGCCCTGTTTGTGTTTTAAGTCGCTTCAGTCGTGTCCAGCACTTCGGCCCTATAGATGGTAGCTCACCAAGCTCCTCTGTCCTTGGGATTCTCCAGGCAAGAACACTGGAGTGGGCTGCCATTGCCTCCTCCAGGGCCTCTTCCGGACCTGGGGATGGAGCCCAGGCCTCTTCTGTCTCCTGCATTGGCAGGTGGGTTCCTTGGCACTAGCGCCACTTGGGAAGCCCGGCTGCACTCTAAGAGCCTGTTAATTATTTTCATGTCTGTGTTGCAGTATTGTCTCATGCTAAATTATTGAGCACCCAAAGCCCTTGGGTGCTACTTGTGTGACTGATGACTTTTGTATGTGCATCTGTAGGGATAGTGGCGTGGCTCTGCCGTGGGGAGGACAGCGGCTGGAAATGTTTTTGGCCGTCACAGCTGGCAGGGAGAGCAGTGGCAGTGCTGCTGCTGGCCTCTAGTCGGCCGAGGCCAGAGATGCTGCTGAACACCGCCCCGTGCGTGGGACAGAGGATTGTCCAGAGTGTCAGCAGTGTGAGGGCGGAGAGGCGCTGCTCTAGCCTGGTAGGCGAGGAGTGGGCCCAGAAAGCGGCGGGAGTCTCCTCAAGGCCCTCGGGCACCGGCCGCACTGTTCTCCTGAGGATGCTGAGCGCTTTTCCTGGGCTCCCTGAGGGAACCCAGGTCATTCACATTTCCTGTGTCACAGCCTTACAACTGTTAGAAAAGGAAGTGATTCATCTATCTTGATTTTTCATTTTGACTATTTTTAGTGAGCTCAAGGAAATTTTTTTTTAAATATAGAAAAGTATATTTAACATTTTAAGTAAGTTTGACACATACTCCTAACTACCCAGGGATAACTTCACTAACATTTTGGTGCCTGGCATTGAATCCTGGATGCACCACCTACTGATTTTGTGACCTTGGGCTCTTTACCATAGGGGGATAGTAATTGTGTCTGTCTCATAGAGTTAACTGTACGGACTAAATGCTTTTAATACGTGTAAAGTGTTTGGAAGAGCCCCTGGCACATTGTCAGAGCTGCTTAAGTGACACTTTCAGTGCTCTTTCCTGGCATACATTTGTGTGTGTTTCTGCATCTGTGTACACAGTATGCAGGTGAACGTGGTGGAGCTTATGCAGTGTACACAGTTTTATACCTGCTTTTTTGACTTGTGTGTGGAATATTTGCCTCTGTTACTGAAAGTTCTTAGAAAACATGTTGCTTTCTGTAGAACACCATGAATTTTGGGATATCAAATGTAAAATACCTTCGTATGTAATTTTTTGCAAAATCATACCTCTTAAATGGAATTTAGGAGTAAACTAGTGGTAGCAGTTGGTAAAGGTTTAAGAAAAGTTTGAGAGAGAAGCTTAAAATTGAGAACATATTATCCATTGGCTTCCTTTTTGCCCCCTGTGGTTGAAAAAAGAACACCATTGTTAGATTTTAGCAACAGACCCCTCATTCTAGTGTATAGAACTGTTATGTTCTAGTGCCTTCTAGAATGTTGCCCCAGATAGATGCAGAGTTTCTTGGATTCTTTTGTTTATAGAATCTGTTGCCTTTTAAATCTCCCTTCTTACCTGCCCCCCCCCCCAAAAAAAGTATAAATCCTTACACGTTTGAAGAGATTCCTGCCTCTCCAACTTTCTGTTGAAAACTCAGTTTTCTAAGTTGAAAATAAAAAAACTTCTGTCACCAAACACTTAGGTCTGAAGTCCTTTGAGAAGTGATGAGTTTATATTTTGGAATTAGAATGTCATAGATTTTCATTTGGAAAAGTGAACAGTTTGATGTGAAAGTGGGCAACTGTCTGGCTTCATAACGGCTCTTTCCTTAATTTGGAGGATGCCAGGTTGTGTTTCAGTCTCTGTGTATCTGGGCTCTGTGTTTGTGACGTAGTTTGGAATTTTAGAAGCCGTTGAGGGGTGTGAAAGTAAACTCTTAAGATTTATTACCAGCATTTTAATTTTAGGAAGAAAACAAAAGGAAAGCTAGGAGAGAAGGAGAGAAAGCTAGGAGAAAGCTAGGTAGAAGTAGAAACATCACTGTGGCTCCTTGAGTGAGAGGAGAGGCGCCGGGAGGGAGAGTGAGCGGTGAGCTGCGCCTGCGGGCGGCCCCGGTGCTTTCCTTCCCACGCCGTTCTCCACTGTGTTCTCAGGACTCAAAACAGGATGGGAAGTTTGATTGCTTCTATTGGGAGCTTGACAAATTGCTGTGTTTGTGATACTTGTTAGGTGAATGATTAGTTAGCTGTGCAGCCATAGTGAAAGGGCTTTCAGAAAAGAGGCAGTAGATACGATTCCCATTTTGGAAGGAGATCTGGGCATCATAGACAGCCCTTAGATGTGGAGTGGCCGTAGTGTCTGGGCCCTGACTTCAGGTGGTTAGTAAATCACCAACTCCACTTGTTGAGGCAGTGGAGGCTCAAAGAAGTTCAGTATCTTTCCTGAGCCAGCCGGCTCGTAAATGGGGAGTAGGATTCTTATTTGTTGCCTCTCAAAAAGGGAAGGTGGTTGAATATCTTCCCTGGTGCTCTCCTGCCCCTGGTATCTGGGAAGAATCCTGGACAGTCAGAGAGCTGAAGCTTTATCTCTTCTCTGTGTGAAAGATTACCTTGGATGGCCTGCCATGAAGCATCATTGTTTTAGATGAACTAAGTTCATTTTTAAAAGGTCTTGACCAGCATTTTTGTTTTGATAGCAACTGCCTATTCAGAGCTCTTGGTGATCAGTTGGAAGGACACTCACGAAATCATCTCAAGCACCGACAGGAGACAGTGGACTACATGATAAAGCAGCGGGAAGATTTTGAACCCTTTGTAGAAGATGACATTCCTTTTGAGAAACATGGTAGGTTCACCGTGGGACGCTGGATCCTCCAGGAGTAATGCATTGGGTAATTAAATCCGTTAGCATCCCCGACCCTCCCAGCTAGGGGTTTGATTACGTAAACTATGGCATTTTTTTTATTGAAAATATATTTGTTGTCTGCTCTATAACAGGCAGCATGTCAGGCTGTTAAGAATCAGTATGTTTAGATGTAGGTGCCATTAATAAAAATGATGATAATTAACTTGAAAAGTGACTTTTTATTTGGGGTGGAGGGGAAGGGAGAAGGGGGGAAGCAGGTTATAAAACTGTGTTTAGATTGATTCTATTTTTAAAAAATGTTTTATTTCTTTTTGTCTGTGCCTTGTCTTCGTTGTTGCACACGGGCTTTCTCTGGTTTCAGTGAGGGGGCTACTCTTCACAGCCGCGCGTGGCTTTCTCACTGCAGGGCCTTCTCTTGTTGCGGAGCGCGGGCTCTGGACGCGCAGGCTTCAGTGGCCGCAGCATGCAGGCTTGGTAGTTGCGGCTCGAGGGCTTTGGAGTGCAGGCTCAGTAGTTGTGGTGCACGGACTTAGTTGCCCCGCAGTATGTGGGATCTTCCCAGAATTGGGATTGAACCTCTGTCTCCTGCACTGGCAGGTGGATTCCCATCTACTGCGCCACTCACGCAGTCCAAGATTGACCCTATTTTTAAAAGGTGTTTTTATACAAAACAAATTAGGAAAGGTCTGTCGTTGTCTGACTCTTTGCGACCCCATGGACTGCCGTCCCAGAGCTTACTCAACCTCATGTCCATTGAGTCGGTGATGCCCTCCAACCATCTCATCCTCTGTTGTCCCCTTCTCCTCCTGGTTTCAATCTTTCCCAGCATCAGGGTCTTTTCCAGTGAGTTGGCTCTTCGTATCAGGTGGCCAAAATATTGGAGCTTCAGCATCAGTCCTTCCAATGAATATTCAGAGTTGATTTCCTTTAGGTTTGGCTGGTTTGATTTTGTAGTCCAAGGGACTCTAAAGAGGCTTCTCCAGCACCACGGTTTGAAAGCCTCAATTCTTTGGTGCTCAGCCTTCTTTATGGTCCAAGTCTCACATCCATACATGACTACTGGAAAAACCATAGCTTTGACTATAAGGACCTTTGTCGGCAAAGGGATGTCTTTGCTTTTTAATACTCTGTCTACATTTGTCATAGTTTTTCTTCTAGGAAGCAAGTGTCTTTGAATTTCATGGCTGCAGTTTCATGGCTTAATTTCATGGCTGCAGTCACCACCTGCAGTGATTTTGGAGCCCAAGAAAATACAGTCTGTTACTATTTCCCCTTTCCTACCCTTCTATTTGCCTCAGAATAATGGGACCGGTTGCCATGATCTTAATTTTTTGAATGTGGGGTTTTAAGCCAGGTTTTTCACTCTCCTCTTTCACCCTCATCAAGAGGTTCTTTAGTTCCTCTTTGCTTCCTGCTGTTAGAGTGATATCATCTGCAGGTCTGGAAAGAAGCTCACAGTTTATGGTTGTTAGTTATGGTTTATAACTCTTGGCTCCAGTTATTTTTCAGAAACCACTTTTTGTCTTTCAGCAGCTTCTATTAAGGGGAGATAATAGGACCTAATTTCTAGGGGGTTTTGGTAAAGAGTAAACTAGATTAAGCAATTAAAATAAGTTCTTAGTAAGTGCCAGCCATCTGGGGATCCTGGGACTATTGAGTATTTAAATTATCTTCTGTAGATTTTCTGATTTTTAAGTGATCATGAATTACTTTTATAATCAGAAAAATCAGTAAGGTCATTTTAATTGTTCCCCCAAACCCAAACACAATCTGATTTCTTTGAGGCAAGTCAGGGATTTAAATTAGTACTTTAATAGGCTCAAATCTAGTAAGAAAATAGTTATGAGTTTTAAGCTTTGATTCTGACATTTATTTACTGAGACTGCTGTGCTAGGTGCTAACATATTTATGTTTTATAAATAGCATTTTCATCGCAGGGCTCATAGTCTTATCTGTCTCAGGAAAGAGAATCATTCTGTGTTTTGGAGCGCTGACTCTGGGAACCAGTCAGGAGTGGGTGGGGGAGAGTGCAAAGGGGCTGAGGTGGAGGGCTCTGCACATTGGTGAAGGGATGAGCCCGTTTCTACCAGGGCTGTTCTGGGGATGATGAGTGGGTCCAGACCAGCCCCCAGTTTGGTAGTGTAATTGACAGGCCTTACTGGAGGTGGCGGGGGGGTGGGGCTGGTGTTGGTAGAGACAAAGATGATTTTGAAGCTGTGCTTGAGGAATGGCTAGCGTAGCTGTGCTTTAATAAATTAAAAGGTAGCAGGAGGAACACATTTGAGCAGGAAGCTTTTCCCATTCATCACTGGGAAAACACTCATTCATTAGGCACAAGCAGTAAGAGAAACACAGCAGTGAAACTCCATTGAATACTTTATTCTAGTCACTGAGTTCTCACGGTCCTCTTCCTGGATCCTTTTTTGTCTGGCAGGCACCAGTTAATTAGATGGTCACCAGTTTATAGATTACATATGGATATATGGAGCAAGTTTTGTTGTTTAATGATATATAAAATGAGTTGAGTCATTGATTCAATAAATATTTTATGTGAAGAGAATCTTTGGTTTGTGACTTGCAATTCTGCTTTGACCCTCTTCAGTGAAGACCATGTGGTAGGGTTAGGGGTGTGGCGGGACCTTAGATGTACAGGTGCTGTGTCATGGTTTGAGTGTCACAGTGGGTAGTGGCTCTGATTGCCATAGCAGACAGAAATGAAACCTGGAATTCTGCACGTTCTCCTTGTGTGTCAGTGGAAGCCTACACGTGTTACATTTCCTGCTCTTGTAGTTGCTGCTGCTGCTAAGTCACTTCAGTTGTGTCCGACTCTGTGTGACCCCATAGATGGCAGCCCACCAGGCTCCCCCGTCCCTGGGATTCTCCAATCAAGAACACTGGAGTGGGTTGCCATTTCCTTCTCCAATGCATGAAAGTGAAAAGTGAAAGGGAAGTCGCTCAGTCGTGTCCGACTCTTAGCGACCCCATGGACTGCAGCCCACCAGGCTCCTCCGTCCATGGGATTTGCCAGGCAAGAGTACTGGAGTGGAGTGCCATTGCCTTCTCCAGCTCTTACAGTTATGTGTTTTTAATGTCTCCCTTGTTACACTGTGAGATCCTTGAGGGCAGGGACTGTATCTGTTCCCCACTGTGGCAATGGCTGGCACATAGTCGACACTCATATTTGTTGATGGAATAATTGAGTGGCTCACTTAACTCTTCAGGACCTGGTTATCCTTGCCTTTGGTTATCCTTTTCTTTGGTCTATGGCTTTGGAGAATCAGCATCATCTTTTCCCTAACTAAACAGTTACCCACCAGAAACCTGAATGTTCTTAATGCCTTCTCATACTACTCACTTGTGAAGTCTTGTCACTTTTCCTCCAATGTATTTTTCCTCATTTCTGCCGCCTCATAGAATCAGGCCTCTTTGACCATTTGCCTAGATTTCTCCAGTACTTTGGACTGGTCTCATTGCCTCCTGACCCCTTCACTTTGCTTTCCATGTGGAAGCCAGAGAAGTGATCTAAATATCAGATAGGTCTTCCCCTGTCTAACATTTGTAGGCAGCTCCCCATTGACCTCAAGAATGTTCCAACTCTTTAGCCTTTATGATCTATGATTTTCTCGTTTGCCTGCCCTCTTGCTATTTCCCAGTATATTTTCTTGCTCCCCCGCCCTGCCATCTCAGCATTCTAAGCTCCTGCCAATACTGTGCAGTCCGTAAACTCATCGTGTTCTCTTTCTCGCTTCTGCTTGGAGCATCATCCATTCCTCTTCTGTTTGTCTTTTACCTGCCCTTTGGGAAGCACCGTAGTTGTCTCAGCTGAGAAGCTTATCTGATACACCTCCCCTCCCCTCCCCACTGTTCAGACTGGCTTATGTTCCCCACCTGGAGTTAGCCAAGCTGCAAGGTTTGAAGACACAGTCTTACTTAAGACTCCCCTGACTTCTGACACCAGCTGCAAATTTGTGGTTTCTCAGAACCACGCTCAGGTTTGATAATTTGCTAGAAGGATTCACAGAGCTCATTGAAGTCTGTTATACTCACAGTTATATAGTGTATTAAAAGGGTAGAATAGTTGGAGAAGACTCTTGAGAGTCCCTTGGACTGCAAGGAGATCCAACCAGTCCATCCTAAAGGAGATCAGTCCTGGGTGTTCTTTGAAAGGACTGATGTTGAAGCTGAAACTCCAAACTTTGGCCACCTGATGTGAAGAGCTAACTCATTTGAAAAGACCCTGATACTGGGAAAGATTAAGGGCAGGAGGAGAAGGGGATGATAGGGGATGAAATGGTTGGATGGCATCACCGACTCAATGGACACCGGTTTGAGTGGACTCCGGGAGTTGGTGATGGACAGGGAGGCCTGGCCTGCTGCGATTCATGGGGTCGGGAAGAGTCAGAGATGACTGAGTAACTGAACTGAAAATCTTGGAAGGTTATACAATAGTAAAATATCGGAAGATTACTAAAACACGGTAAACCAGGGAACCTCACCCAAACATCAGTGTCCAGAATTTTTATTAGACTGTCAACATGTAGATGTTATTGATTGATGGCCTAAGTGGTTGAAGTTATTCTCTAGTCCCTGAGGTCTTTCCAGGGTGACTTGACCAGAGAGGTCCACTGAAAGTCACCTCATGCATAAACTTAGCATAAACAGTTAGATGTGGCTGAGGGGCCCACTGCGAATAATAGAGACACCCCTATCACTTGGGAAATGCCAAGGTTTTAGAGGTTCTCTCCCAGGAGCCAGGGGCAAAGGTCAGACTTCTCTCTGTGTAAGGCCAGATGCTTTACTACGTGTTTCTTTCCTGAAGCACCTGCATATCAGCAGTGTCTGTTTTCTTGTTGTTTGTCCCCCACTGGTTGTAAACTCCTTGAGGGCAAATTGTGACAGGCTGTATAATGGAGTGGCCAAGAGCCAAGATCTTGGAGTCAGGATGCCTGGGATAAAACTGAGCTGTGCTGTGTACTGACTTGTGACCTTGGACACAGTTACAAACCGCCCTCTGCTTTAGTTTCCTCATCTGTAAGCTGGTGTGCATGATAATACCTCTTTCACTTCTTTCAGAGGGCTGTTTTGAGGGTTAAAAGTGATTTATGAGATAGAGAACAAACTATGGACATGTACAGACTGCTAGACTCTGACAAAGCTATTGGACTTTTCCAGGCATATACCCTGATTTCTCATTTTTGGAACTAAAATACCAAAGCGTGTTTGCATTTGGGTTTTTCCATTATAAAGACTTTGTTTTTCTTTCCTATTTCCTTCCATACAGTGGCCAGTTTGGCAAAGCCTGGAACATTTGCTGGCAATGATGCAATTGTAGCCTTTGCAAGAAATCATCAGTTGAATGTGGTGATTCATCAACTTAATGCCCCTTTGTGGCAGGTAGGTCATCTGCTGAGGAATTTATGTGAAGCCTTTATTTAAAAATTATCTTTGGGGATATCCTAACATAATGGGGCTTGACTGATGATATTGAACTATGCAGGGTAGCTTGGACTGTGAACCTCACCAAGCTTGTGGTGGCTTGGAATTAAACCCTGCATTACAAATGGAGTCTGAAGTATAATTCAGAGACTTAAAATGCCAGAAATATTACTCAACAGTTAGTTAATTGGGTGACTTGGGGCAGAGAGCCTAATGTGAAAATAGCATAGATAATTTTGTAAAAATCTCTATATGAGAATTCAGAGGATTTGCATACAGATTCCAGTTTGAATATACCTGTTCCATGTGTATATTTTTGTTTTTTAGATGGAGAGAAGCAAAGACCAAATTGACTATAATAAACTGTTGCTAAAAAAGAACTTTTGAACAACAAAATTTCATGGCCTAGGGCGTCAGGCTCTATGTCTCTGCCCTCCCCAGCTAGCCATAGCATTCTGATGGTGTTTCTGCAGCAAGTAAGATTTCTCAAGTGTTCAGTTTGTGCTGTGGGATGGCAGAGCACGATGTTGAGCCGCTTAGGCTTTCCTTCCCCTCCTCATACCCCTTCGCCCTTGCTGTTGGTATTCTAAGTTACCTGGTGTTCTAAATTAACCCGATCTCCCAAACAGTCCATCAAACCAAACATTCTGGAGCATGGAAGGTCAAAGGTCGGGATGAAAATGTACACAGACCACCCCTTGCTTGCCCTCCTTGCACTTTTCATCCTGTGGCTCAGCTCCTGGAGACTGGTCAGGTGGTTCCTATCAGACCTCCTCCCTCCCCTTCTCTAATACTTCACCATTTCTGGCTTTTTTTACATTAGAAAGTAAAACATAGTGATTATAGAACAATTTGAAAATTCAGAAAAACCCATAAAGGTAAATAAAAATCACCAAGTCACACTTCCTAGAGATAATTGTTGTTAACATTTTAGTGTGTATCTATGTTATTCACACACACTCTTAAATATAAAAACATTTGTATGTAACTGGGAAGAGACATATCACAGTGTCACATTTTAAGAGCTGGTTCAGTGGTAAAGAATATGCCTGCAACGTCAGAGCTACGGAGACGCTGGTTCTGTCCCTCAGTCGTGAAGATCCTTGGAGGAGGAAATGGCAGCGCACTCCAGTACTCTTGCCTGGGAAATCCCATGGACAGAGTAGCCTGACGGCTACAGTCCATGGAGTTGGAGAGTCAGCCACGACTGAGTGACTGAGCATACACACACACATAATTCCATCACCTCCACTAGCTTTGTTCATAGTGATGCTTTCTAAGGCCCACTTGACTTCACATTCCAGGATGTCTGCTACCTACATATAGAATATACCACTACTTATATATATTGAATATTTCCACTGCCCCATAAAGTTACCTCATGCCTTTTTGTAGCCACTAGTCCCTTCTCTTGGTCCCCAGATTCTTAGAACCACTAATCTCATTTGTCTCTTGTAGTTTTGCCTTTGGGTTTTCCCTGGTAGCTCAGCTAGTAAAGAATCCGCCTTTAATGCAGGAGACCCTGGTTTGATTCCTGGGTCTGGAAGATCCCCTGGAGAAGGGATAGGCTACCCACTCCAGTATTCTTGGGCTTCCCCGGTGGCTTGGACAGTAAAGAATCCACCTGCAATGTGGGAGTCCTGGGTTCGATCCCTGTTTTGGGAAGATCTGCTGGAGGAGGGCATGGCAGCCCACTCCAGTATTGTCTGGAGAATCCCCAGGAGAGAGGAACCTAGTGGGCTAACGTCCATGGTGTTGCAGAGCTGGGCACGACTGAGCAGCTAAGCACAGCATGGCACCGTTTTGCCTTTTCAGAAGGCCATATAAGCAGAAACATATCTCTGTTTGTGTCTGACATAGTGTCCTAACAATCGCACGACAACAGGATAAAGTAGCTGCTGCCTCGACGGGGGAGCACTCTCACTTTAGAGGGTCACGGTGAGCTGGAGGAAACGGTATCTGCGTGTGCTGCTTGCTCTCTGGGGCCGTGTTGTTGCGCGTCCTCCCAGGAGAGCTGCCATGTTTACTGAGGCGCGCTCTTCCTCCGGATGTCTTTGAGTGAAGAAGACTGGTTACCTCCTTCATTGTCCCAGTTTTTTGTCCTTAAATCTTTACTGCTTAGCAGAGGCATCAGAATCATTTGAATATACAGCATAACGATCCTATTCTTGAAGGAGTGTACTCTGTGCCAACTTAGTAACTACAGCTTGCCTATTGCTCCGTCAATAGCTTTTTTAAAGTTTCTTAAGTTTCTCGGTAGTTGTGGAAGATATTCTTCATAGTTAGACTTTTTTTTTCTCTTAAATCCATGTATTTCTATAGTGTTCCCTTTTATGAATTGCTTAATAGTCAAAGTATGTGTTTTCAAAATAAATACATTTTCTGTATACTGGAACTATCCACTAGGTTTCCCCCATCACCCCATACCCCTGTGAAGCATCTTATAAAATTTGAGAGTTAAAACTGAATTGGNCATAGTTAGACTTTTTTTTTCTCTTAAATCCATGTATTTCTATAGTGTTCCCTTTTATGAATTGCTTAATAGTCAAAGTATGTGTTTTCAAAATAAATACATTTTCTGTATACTGGAACTATCCACTAGGTTTCCCCCATCACCCCATACCCCTGTGAAGCATCTTATAAAATTTGAGAGTTAAAACTGAATTGGTTGCTACTGTCATGAATAGGCGGCTTCCCTGGTGGCCCAGAGGGTAAAGCGTCTGCCTGCAATGCAGGAGGCGGGGGTTCGATTCCTGGGTCAGGAAGATCCCCTGGAGAAGGAAATGGCACCCCACTGCAGTACTCTTGCCAGGAAAATCCCATAGTCTGAGAAACCTGGTAGGCTACAGTCCATGGGGTCACAAAGAGTCGGATACGACTGAGCGGCTTCACTTCATGAAGTCGTGAGTAGGAGCTCTTATATTAACAATGAGGAGGTTTATACTCAGCCTACTTTTTCTTTTTTTGGCTGCAGATAGAATATATGCTTCTGTAAACGGTATAGACACGTGTAAGGCAGAAAATGAAAGTCCTCTGTGATCTCCCACACCTCGAGCAGCACAGTTAACAGTTTGGTGACTGGTGCTCAAGTTATTTTTTCCTCTGGATAAGATATACATAGTGTGTTATTATTTAAATATGTAAGTGCTGTAGGGATGATGTCACTCACAGATTCTAATTGGCTAATTTCCTTTCCAGTCTTCCTGGGAGATGAGCAGTGCTCTCTATTTTGTATGTGTCAAAACCAGGCTCTTTGCACTTTGAGACCTAGATACTCTACCTGGAGAAAACTTCTGTGATTCTGACTTCTAGACCTGTGTGGCTCCTGTTTGTTCCGTGGTTTTGCTCTGTTTTTAGACCACAGATACTATTTAATAATAATGTCTTAACTGCCTATGACTTTGCGCAAAGATAAGGAGGTGCTGATATTTGGAGGATTTAACAGTCTCAGCTTCTGAAGGACAGAGTGAGGATTACAGTGGAATTTCTGTGGAGGTGGTGGTTTGGGGAAGTGCCCAGGCTCCATCTCAGGGTGTGTGTTTCGGATGACTCCTGGGAGCACTGTTCCGGCCGGGTTGTGCTCCAGGGGCACAGTCACACGACACTCTGTGAGCAGTACCTCTGGGGTGTGCAGTGCAGTAGTGCTGCTCGACTGTACGTAGTTTTGTTTTGAAATTGATACAGATGGGACATTTGTGTGTTTCTCAGTATGTGTTTGATGAAAAATCAGGTCCTTCAATTTTATGGCCCCCTTTCAAGGTCTTGGGAAGGGTGATAGCAGTTTTATGTTTGTAATTTTATATTGTTTTTTCCTCAAAGAGGGGCCCCAGTTGTCTGAGATGGAAGGCTCACAAATCTGCATCTGCCTTTGGGCCTTCCTTCTTGGAAGGAACCTGAGCATTTGAGGGGCTGAGGGGTCCTGACGCTCCTGAAACTTAGACTTACTTAACTTTGTGTAAATTTGCCCCTGGTGTTTGAACATGCCTTTTCAAATGGCTTTATTTCCATTTAGTTGCATATTAAGTACATGGAATCATACACACATGAGTGGGAGAAAGATAATTCAGAACTTGCTTAGGATGCATCACAGTGATGCTCCCAGTCGCTGTTACAGAGAGCCTGTGGACTGGGCGTCCTGGGAGCCAGGTGGCCTTGCTCTTCCTACGTGGACACTGCAGATCCTCGCTGGCATCTCCTCTCCCTCTGCCTGCAGATCCGCGGAACAGACAAAAGCAACGGGCGGGAGCTACACATCGCGTACCGATACGGCGAGCACTATGACAGCGTGCGCAGGATCAACGACAACTCGGAGGCGCCCGCACGCCTGCAGACGGAGGTGAGCGAGGCCAGCGTCCTCTGCTCTCAGCCCCGCAGGGACCCGGTCGGGGCTCTCTGCCCTGGAGCCAGAAGCCAATCAGGTTTTCATAGAAAGTTGCCTCTAAGAATCTGGGCTTGGTTTTTATTTTTAAACTTTGTTCATTTGGGTGAGGGCAGCGGATCAAAGTGTCATTCTTCTGCTTTCCCTCACAGTGATGGCTGTGATTGCATGAATATAATTTATATAAACATTTAAAGTTACTTCCATGTTTTAAAATTGATTCATGCTTCATATCTAAAATTTGGAAACTATAGAAAAAATAAAGAAGAAAATAAAACATAACACAGAGTCAACATTTTTGTTACTGTTTTAGTATTTGTATAGCTTTTTCCTATTATTTCATATGTCTTACCTCACATGATTAGACACTTTCTTTGTAATTTTAAAAAATAAAGTGAACGTCACTCTGTCACCCTTGTTTACCTCTCTGGTAAACAGTGGATGCAGCCACTGTGCTTAGTATATCATAAAATCACCTAGAGATGTTCACATATCAAGCATTATGTGGGTATGTGCATGTGGTCTAGCTTTGCATTCTAGCACTCTCCTCACCCACAGTTGTGGCTGTGGCATCCTCTGCAGAGCATTCTGCACTGCAACAAATGGAACATGTCTCGAGTTTAATTCATAGCAGGACATAAGAAACTTCCTCCATCTTTTTAAACGGCTCCATAGTTATTTAGTGTGTGGATGCATCATAATGTGCTTAAATAGGCCCTTCGATGGACTTTTAGATGACTTTCAAACTTTGTTTTTACAAACAACATACAGTGCCTTATATGCATGTCTTTTCACACATGCGTGGGTGTATTTGTGGAATAAATTCCTAGAAGATTCTTGCTGCATCAGAGGATGTGTGCATTTATAACTTGGGAGGCATTGCCAAGTTGTTCTCTGTAGCAGTCTTACCAGTTTACACTCCCGCTTGCAATGTGTCTCTTCTGTACCTTTGCCAACACAGTGTGTTACCAAGTTTTTAAATCTGTGTCACTTAGGGAAAACATCTTAACATAATTTTAATTTCTGTTTTTCTTATTATGAGCTTATACATCTTTTCTTGTATTTAAAACCAGTTTGTACTTTGTTGTGTGTGAACTGTATGCATGTTCTTTGTTTTTTTTCTGTTCAATCTTAATGATTTTTGGGAAATCATTTATGTACTAGGGAAATTAGCCTCTATTTGTGGTATGAGTTGCAAAATTTTTTCAGTCTGTTATCTGTCTTTTTATTCTTTCTCATATTGTCTTTGCTATGAAGGAATTTTAGATTTTTATGTGGTTAAATTTATCTCATTTTCAAGACATCAGGTAAGTGTCTTCTGGGTTTTGGGTCATTAGGAAGCTCTTTGCCATTCTGAGTTTAAAAAGAATTCTCGCATAGTTTATTTTAGTACTTCTGTATGTTCATTTTTTAAAAGAAAATTAGGTCATGTCTCTATTTGGTACTTACATTGATATACAGATGTGAGTGTATGGATTCAACTATATTTTTCCTTGTTGTTACTTACTTGAACCCACACTGTTTATTTTTACAATTATACTTCTTTTTCTCCATTGATTTAGCTTGCTGCTTTTTTCATATACTAAATTCCCATATGTAGTTGGGTCTATTTCTAGACATTGATTCTAGTCCACTGTTGTTTTCTGTTCAGATGTTCATGTGTTCATTGTTTTAATTAAGAAAGTATATTTAAAAAAAGCTAGTAGAATTTTTCACCCATCATTACTTTCTTTTTTTTATGGTTGCCTGTATATTTTTGCTTTTTTGTTTTATATATGAATGTTAGAATGAGTTTGTGTAGCTAAAAAGTCCTGGTAATATTTCCTTTTATTGTAATCTCATTAAATTAATAAACAAGCAAAAATTGACATCTGTATGGTGTTGAATCTTGCTAGTTGGGAACCTGGTAATCTTTTTGTTTAATTGACTGTTTTTGGTTATCTGCAGGAGCATTTTTTCATATAGTTCTATCCCATTTTTTGCTGACTTTATTCTTAGATGTTTTGTATTTTCTGTTCCATTTGTAAGGAAACGGTCTTTTTTTCCTTTTACATTTGTATGTATGAAATTTGATAACAAAATGTTAGTTATGTATATATTCAGCTATCCTATAGAGTTTTCTTTTTTTTTAATTGAGATAAAGTTCACATAATGTAAAATTCACCATTTTCAAGTGTACGATTCGGTGGTACTGAATACACCCACAAAGCTGAGTAAACACTTCCTCCATCCAGTTCCAAATAATTTTCAACACTCCGAAAGAAAGCCTGGTGCCCATTAAACAGTTACTGCCCATTCCTTTTCAGGCCCAGCCCCCACCAGTCTACTTTCTGTCTCTGTGGATTTACTTTCTCTGAACTTTTTTCATGTCTGGCTTTCCTTAGCGTGATGGTCTCAGGTTCATCCTCGTCGTGGCACGCACCATTTCTTAGTTCCTTTGCAGGGTTGAGCAGTACTCCGTTTCACTGATACACCGCATTTTGTTTATGCTTTCATCTGTTGATGGGCATTTGAGTTGCTTCTATTCTTTGGCTGTTGTGAATAGTGCTGCTGTGATTATTTGGGTGTAGTATTTGTTTGAGTACCTGTTCTCAACGTTTTGGGTGTACAGTTGACCTGTGAACAAGGGGCCAGGGGTACCAGTGATGCACCGCTGAAACTGCGTGTAACTGACAGTCCACGTGCAGATCTGAGCTTCTGTATCTACAGTTCTGCATCCTTAGGTTTGGCCAGTCGTGAATCATGTAGTGCTAAGGCATCACTCCTGGGAGCGTCTGTGTCAGTGGGCCTGCGCAGTCCCGATCTGTCAGCTGTGTATGGGAGGTGCTGGGTCCTGTGGTGACTCTGTCCTTAGCGTTTTGAGAAACTATGGCACTGCTTTCATGGTGTGTAGCTGTTTGGTTTCATGTTCCCACCAGTGGTGTATGGAGGACTTCACCTTCTCTCCATCCTTACCAGCACTTGTTATTTTTCCTTCTTTCTTTTTAAAATCACGGCCAACCTACAAGATGTGAAGCGGCATCTTGCAGTTTTGGTTTTCATCCCATAATGATTAATGATGTTTATCAGCTTTTCATGTGCTCATTTGCCATTTGTTGATCTTTGAAGAGATGTCTATTCAAGTCCTTTGCACGTGTTTTATTGGACTTTTTGTGATTTGGTTGTTGAGTTCTAAAAAGCTCTTTATATATTCTGGACATTAGATTCTTATATTACTTCCCAGATTTATTCTTGTTTGAAGTAATTTTTTTTTGTTCTCTCTCTCTCTCTTTTAAAGGTGTAGAATTATCTGCAAATAGTGATAACTTTTCTTCCTTTCCAGTTTTATACTTCTAATTGTTCTTTATTTGGGGGCTAATTGCTCTCTTCTCTAGGACGTTGGTAAATAATCATGGTGGTAGTGAAAATCCTTGTTGTATTCCTTACTTGAGTGGGAAAGAAGCTCTGTTCTGTAGGTAATTTAACTACACCCACACTCAGAAGCCTGTAGTTGTTTCCAGTTATTCACCACCCTTCATGGCAGTGGGATGAGCACTTTTACATAAATCCTTTCTATCCGTGACATTATTTCCTTTGGATAAATTTCAAAGAATCCTGATACACCTAGTCAGACTGTTAGGGTAAAATTTTAGAATAGGTTTTGCCTTTTATTACACATTCTATGGAATATACTGCATGTTGCTGGCTTCCAGTTCAGTTCAGTTCATTCGCTCAGTTGTGTCCGACTCTTTGCGACCCCATGAATCGCAGCACGCCAGGCCTCCCTGTCCATCACCATCTCCCAGAGGTCACTCAGACTCAAGTCCATCGAGTCGATGATGCCATCCAGCCATCTCATCCTCGGTCGTCCCCTTCTCCTCCTGCCCCCAATCCCTCCCAGCATCAGGGTCTTTTCCAGTGAGTCAACTCTTCTCATGAGGTGGCCAAAGTACTGGAGTTTCAGCTTGAGCATCATTCCTTCCAAAGAAATCCCAGGGCTGATCTCCTTCAGAATGGACTGGCTGGATCTCCTTGCAGTCCAAGGGACTCTCAAGTTCTTGATTCCAGCTTGTGCCTCATCCAGCCCAGCATTTCTCATGATGTACTCTGCATATAAGTTAAATAAGCAGGGTGATAATATAAAGCCTTGGTATACTCATTTCCCAATTTGGAACCAGTCTGTTGTTCCATGTTCAGTTCTAACTGTTGCTGCTTGATCTACATACAGATTTCTCAGGAAGCAGATCAGGTGGTCTGGTACTCTCATCTCTTGAAGAATTTTCAACAAAGCAGAAATAGATGATTTTCTGGAACTCTCTTGCTTTTTTGATGATGCAACAGATGTTGGCAATTTGATCTCTGGCTTCTCTACCTTTTCTAAATCCAGCTTAAACATCTGAAAGTTCACAGTTCATGTATTGTTGAAACCTGGCTTGGAGAATTTTGAACATTACTTTGCTAGTGTGTGAGACAAGTACAATCATGTGGTAGTTTGAACAATGCCATCTTTGGCATTGCCTTTCTTAGGGACTGGATTGAAAAATGACATTTTCCAGCCCTGTGGCCATTGCTGAGTTTTCCAAATTTGTTGACATATTGAGTGCAGCCCTTTCACAGCATCATTTTTTAGGATTTGAAATAGCTCAGGTGGAATTCCATCACCTTCACTAGCTTTGTTCATAGTCATGCTTCCTTTGGAACTCTCTTGCTTTTTCCATGATCCAGCGGATGTTGGCAATTTGATCTCTGGTTCCTCTGCCTTTTCTAAAACCAGCTTGAACATCAGGGAGTTCACGGTTCACGTATTGCTGAAGCCTGGCTTGGAGGATTTTGAGCATTACTTTACTAGCATATGAGATAAGTACAATTGTGTGGTAGTTTGAACATTCTTTGGCATTGCCTTTCTTTGGAATTGGAATGAAAACTGACTTTTCCAGTCCTGTGGCCACTGCTGAGTTTTCTAAATTTGCTGGCAGATGAGTGCAGCACTTTCACAGCATCATCTTTCAGGATTTGAAACAGCTCAACTGGAATTCCATCACCTCCACTAGCTTTGTTCATTGCTGGCTTCCACTTGCCCTTTTATAGGCAGAAAGCAAAAGTGTCCTTGCTTATGTTCCACTCGCTGCATTAATAGCAAGCAGAGGGAGAATGTAATTGGAAGCCATGGACGGATGACTTTAGCTTTTCTGAAATGGGCTTACGTCCTGTTGATACCAAGTGAGCGGCTCTTGGTGGCTTTAGAATTGGGCCTGCAGGCTCCCGTGAGTGTGGTGGTAGCACAGGAAGTTGGCGGAGTCATGCTCATCTGTGATGATCTGGTCTGGATGGGAGCTCCAGCACGCCACAGCTTGCTGGTGAACAGATAGGGCCTCGGGAATCAGGTGAGAGTCGGGTGTGTGTCTCTTCAAGGTGAGTTGTCCTGCTGAAAGAGCTCTTTGGGTGCTCGTGTAGAAGATTGATTCTGTTACTAGGCTCACAGCTCTAGAATCCAGCTGAGGCAGGTGTGTGCTGCCCGAGTCAGCAATCATTGCCAAAATGTTGGTCTCTAATGCCATACTGAACAGTTTATCCCATATCTTGGGCCTTCTTTTAAAAAAACAGATTTATTTGTGCCAGGTCTTTGCTGTGGCATGGGGATGTTTGATCTTCACCGTGCCTTGCAGGATCTTTAGTTGGCGCTGTGAACTCTTGAGCTGTGACATGTGGGATCTAGTTCCCTGACCAGAGGTCAGACCTGGGCCTGCTGCATTTAGAGTGCGGGGTCTTAGAGCCGCAGGACCAATGAGGAAGGCCCTGTGCCTTTCTTCTTAACACTTCAAGTTGTGACCTGGAATCTCTGTGTGAATGAAATTTAGCTTAGTGCTTGCTGTTCCTTTAAGATGATTTCTGAATGTTTTTCATATATGTGAATGTTTTGAGACGATGGAGTGTCTTTCTATATTCAATATTCTGAACATAGTTTGCCAGAGTTCCACGATTATCACTCTTTCTGCGTCCTTCAGTTCCAGATGCTTCATCAAGATGAATCAAATAAAAGAGAGAAGAGCAAGGCAAAGGGAGTCGACTTTGAAGATGACCTGCGAGATGAAGTAGACGATGCTGTCCAGAAAGTCTGCAACGCAACTGGGTGTTCCGTTAGTATTTGTCATGTGGTAGCCGTGATTTAGGAGCGGTCCCTGACATTTTTGGCACCAGGAAGCGGTTTCGTGGAAGACAGTTTTTCCACAGATCGAGGGGACCTGGGGGATGGTGGTTTGGGGATGATTCAAGTTCATTACATTTATTGTGCACTTTATTTCAATCTAACACCACCGCCGATCTGATAGGAGGGACTGGTCCATGGCCTGGAGGTTGGGGATCCCAGGTTTATAGACAGGCATTGTTGAAAACCCGTCTGTACAGGTTTAACTTTTTGAGAAACTGCCACACTCTTATGGCCTCACTCTAGCATGCCAACACCCGAGGAGCCAAAGCAAGCCTATGATATTTGTAGTTTGATTTAGTTATGTAGTGTAACTTACTGAGAGCTGTTTATGCATTTCTGTCTTGTTTTCTCCACTTTACCCAGTATTGTTCAAAATCCTAAGAAAGTGTGTGGATTTATTATTTTCTGACTAGTGCAGTTTTGTACGAATTCACTTTATTAAACAATTATTTCAGGTGTTCACCTTACTGAGAATATTAAGACATTTTCTAGATGGAAAGTCTTGAAACCTTGCCTCAGTTACATCGTTTTGCATATCAAATTGTTGATGCAGAGATGGACAGGAAAGTACACCCAGATTCTGATGTATTCCTTTGTTTCTTTCATAGGATTTTAATTTGATAGTTCAGAACCTGGAAGCTGAAAATTATAATATTGAATCTGCGATAATTGCCATGCTGCAGATGAACCAGGGGAGAAGAAATAGTAAGTCTGTGATTGATATTCTTAAGCTTTCAAGATGATTATGTTGGTGATTTTTCAAATATTTAATTTTAATATTTTTATTAATAATTGGAGAATAATCGCCTTATAATGTTGTGTTGGTTTCTGCTGCACAACAGCATGACTACACTGTAAGTATGCATATATCCTTCCCTTGCGGGGCCTCCCCTCCGCAGCCCCACCCCGCTAGGTCGTAGGTCATCATGGGCCACCAGGCCGAGCTCGCTCTGCTGCGCAGCAGCTTCCGCTGGCCGTCTCTTCACACAGCTCGTGTGTATATGTCAGTGTCGCTCTCTCAGTTTGCTCCCCCCCGCCACAAGTCGATTCTCTGTGTCTGTGTCTCGATTCCTGCCCTGTAACTAGGTCATCAGTGCCAGTTTTCTAGATTCCATGCATGTGCATTAATAGATGGTATCGAATTTTCATCTTTAATCAACTGGCAGGTAGTTAACTATATTGTCATTTACTCATTTAGCAGTTGTTTACTGAGCACCTTGTGTTTGCAGGTGGTTTTTACTGGGTGCTAGCTCTGCATCAGGGAGCATGTAGTCTGGGGGTGGAGGGGCATGGTGGAGGCAGGTGAGTAAATTGGCATAATCATATGTGATGAAGTTGGGGTACAGGGTGCTAGGGGGTGCATGGGAAGGCCACCTAGCCAGTTTTAGAGGAGTGGACAGTGTCAGGAAAGACTTTTAGAAAGAAGATTCCATTATAATACCAAAATGGTAACTGAAATGGACAGAAAAATACTCTTCTAATGGAAATATTTACATTACTAGCATCGGTCAACTGGTGATAATTCAGAATTTTTCTTTGCTTAGTTCAGTTCATTTCAGTCGCTCAGTCATGTCCGACTCTCTGCGACCCCATGAATCACAGCACGCCAGGCCTCCCTGTTCATCACCATCTCCCGGAGTTCACTCAAATTTATGTTGTCCATCGAGTCGGTGATGCCATCCAGCATCTCATCCTCTGTCATGCCCTTCTCCTCCTGCCCCCAATCCCTCCCAGCATCAGAGTCTTTTCCAATAAGTCAGCTCTTCGCATGAGGTGGCCATAGTACTGGAGTTTCAGCTTTAGCATCATTCTTTCCAAAGAACACTCAAGGCTGATCTCCTTTAGAATGGACTGGTTGGATCTCCTTGCAGTTCAAGAGTCTTCTCCAACACCACGGTTCAAAAGCATCAATTATTCGGTGCTCAGCTTTCTTCACAGTCCAACTCTTGCATCCATACATGACCTTAAACTGAGTTTAGTTCTGTGATTCAGAGGAAGGAAAAAAAATATTAATATCTGTTTTTGCAAGTTATTTATTTTGAATGATTTCAGTACTCACTGCCAGACATTTTATGCCAGATACTGTTCCTGGCATTATATTACTATTTTTCTGATTGGGTATTTTATTATCCTCCTTATATGTATGTTGTACCTTCTTAGAAAGCTAATCCATGTGATTTTAAAGCTGCGCTATATAGAGTCTGTGCTATCCCGTATGGTATATACTTGACAGGTGGCTAAGTGAGACTGAGGAACTAAATTTAAAATTTTATTCAACTTTATTTTTAATTTAAACAGCCACATGTGGGTAGAAGCCACTGTATTGGAGAGCACAGTTTTAGAGCTTGTTTCCTTTCTGTTTTAGGGGTACAAATGAAAGATTTCCCCCTAAAAATTAATGTTAAAAAGTGGCTTAAACTGATGAATCAAAGCACTCAGCTGGTAGGAAGCTGATGAGAGGACTGGTCAACGGGTTATTTTAAAATTTATCTTCCAAATTTTATCAGTAATTTTTTCCTTATGTTCCCCACTATATTGACTTGATACTGGAATTTTGCCTCAAGGAGTCTTGCTCTCTGAATGACAGTGATATAGGGAGCCAGGTTCTTTGAGTCTTTTAACACTTGTCACAGTGTGTACCTATCTTAGGTTTTCAGTTTAACAAACCGTCTTTCTTTGAAAGATGCAGAGGAGAACCTTGAGTCCAGTGGTGGAGCGCTGACGCAGTGTGGTCCTTTATGGGAAGAGGGTGGCAGTGGCACCAGAATCTTCGGAAATCAGGGTGTAAATGAAGGCAGGACTGAGAACAGTAAGGCGCAGGCCAGCCCTACTGAGGAAAGCAAAGCAAATAAAAACCAGCTCCCAAAGGTAGGCGTGATGGGGTTGCCAGGGTAAATGGGGAGGGAGTGAGTGAGTGAGTGAAGTCGGGCCTCTGTAATTTGGCAGCAGTGGTGGGAACTTGGAGCTCGTGTTCGTATGTGATTTTATTTTGATTTTATAAAGTGGTTATTGTAGGAAATAAGGGCAGTGCATGGGGGTATATGATGAAGTGGAATGAAGACCCAACTTGTCCGTTTGGACTATGCAGTGACTCATGGAGGGAAGTATACTCAGTTCCTGCTCGGTACACACAGATCGGCTCCTTCTCCTGCCTAATGTCATGGCATGTGGGTGGCTTTCTTGCCTGATCGTGTGATTGCATCCCATTTGTTGTAAATGCCGTCACCTTCAGTGAACACCTTGTGTATAAATCTTTGTATTTTGCATTATTTGCTTGGCTAGAGTCCCAGAAGAAGAATTAACAGGTTAAAGGGCATGGATATGTGAATCTTTTTAAGATCTTCTGGTAAGTTGTCAGATGCTTCCAAGAAAGGTTGTGTTTCTCCCTTCCCAGCCCAACACTCAACAAGCAATATATGACACCATGACTTTTACTGAATTTGGGACTTCTTGTTAAGATTTTTACCAGAAAGTTCTGAGCTCAGAATGTAACGTAATGTAAAAAGTCACAGGCAGAGGCTGAGATGCAGTAAGCTTGTAAGGATTCTGTTAGGATTCTCTGGGGCATTACGCACAGAAAGGCATCCTGTGGCATTTTTTAGCATTATCTCCAGCTGGCCTAGGGTTAATGTTTCTTTAGGTTATTTTGAATTACTTTATGAGGAGAATAGAATTGACTTTATTTGCTAGCCTAGCATGGGGATATACATTTGTACTGACTCACATGGCAGTCTCCTTTCTCAGGTCACAAACAAACAGAGGCGAGAACAGCAGCGACTAGAGAAGAAGAGACGACAGGAGGAGAGGCACCGCCTCAAAGCCCTGGAGAGCAGGACCCACAGGGACAGCAGCAGAAGCGAAGCGGACGCCAGCACCCAGGTTACCTTGGTGAAGACCTTCGCGGCTCTCAGCATCTGAGTCTGGCCTCCTGGGAGCTGCGAGCAGCGAATGGGAAGTGGAGGGCTGTGTGCCAGGCTTCCCAGTGACGCCGTCCTTTACAGAACAAAACCCAACCCACAGAGTCACTCACTGAGCTAGTTTCCTTCAGGCTGCCTCTTTTTTGTTCAGAGTTTTGTCCAGTGATGTGTTTTATTTAATGAAAGTGCAGTGAAGCCATTCATGTTCTGTGTTTAAAATATCAAGTTTTAGGGGTGGAAGTTAGGTTAAAAAAAAAAAACTTTTAAGTGTGGTTTTATTTGCCCTGAAAATTTAGAGTTTGGTGACCCTGGGATCTTTCCTTAACACTTGGGGTGAGTTCTGCTGTAATTGTGGATGAAATAGTTTAGATTAATTGCTAGACATTCAGAGGACAAGTTTCCTTTGTTTCTGTTTCATTTTCAAACAGACATTAATATGCAGGATAGTTTATAAATGATCTCCAACTCAGGTACATGTTTAGAATTAACTTTCTTCTACTCCAGGTTAATCAGAGAATAATTCAGGAGATGTTTTTCCAAAGTAATGTGATAAGGAGGTTGTGGCCTGTAGTCAGGGTGGCAATTAAACAACCACATTTCTCTTCCTGATCATGATGTCCAGATGGGATTGCAGGTACTGCTGGTTCCTTTGTACTCAAGCCATATGATAAATAGGCCTGACTGTTAATTAGGCCTGGGCCTTGCTGGAAAATTGGTAGTGTTGCTGAGTGTTTGATACTTGTTTCTTGATGGCAAGAAGGTGTTGCATGACTGCTTACGATTCAGGTCTGGGATTCTGAAAGCATGCAGTCCAGAATCCGTAGTTGTGAAGGGAGAGATCACGAGAGTCTGAGGTTTTGCACAGGAGGAGTCTGAAGAGTTCTTTTGTTTTGTATGGAGAGAGTGGAAGACTTGCTGAGGCTTTTCATGTTCACATTTTAAGTGAGTGACTGTCTTTTCTTTCTTGCTATTCTAGATTTAGAGAGATTCCTTCAGAGGAAAAGTAACTTGAGCTGTTGCTTAATTTGTTAGTATTGTGAAAATGAAATCCCATAAAATGCTGCACTTTCTTCTTTCTAGTTAAGCCCTGTTTGGGATTTTGCTCTTGGAAAAACTCTGCAGCACCCTCTAGAAGTCGTCAGGGACTTAGGTTAGGCCAGCTGGACCTAGAAAGCACTGTGGCCGAGGCCCTGCAGGGGCTGCACAGTGCTGAAGTAGTCAGGTTTGGGCACTGGGAGGCATCATTGCTCAAACTGAGTTAGATGGATGTGAACTTTAAAATTAACTCTTGAAGTGGCCAATCTTGGACCGTTTTTGCCTTTTGAGGACCTAATATTGGAAGACATAATATATGCTGAACTGAAAGGTGAACTGCTGGTTTTCCCCTCCATCTCAGATTTCAAAATTGCAAGAGTTCCAAGACAGAAAGAAAACGATAAGAAGGTTTTGACATGTATAGACATAGCATTGTGTGGGCTGCCCTTGGATTCAGTGGGTTGTCTTTATCAGTAGGTGGTTTGCTTTCTTTGGTTTTTATTATGTATTTTAATTTTCTGTTTGTTGGACTTTGGTAACTTTTCGTGGTTGGAGCCTCAGTAGTCTCTTGGAGGTGCCCCCAGGACATGCTGGTACAGTACATCAACGTAGCAGGTTTAGAAACGGCATAGCATTTTTTCTTTGCATGCCGCAGAGTCCTGAGTTAGAGCTTCTGGCGCTCAGTACGAGGAGGTGAGCCGTCTCTGTTGCCTCGCCGTCTCCAAGGGAGTGCGGGCCAGTGCTTCAGGCTCTGTTCTCCTGGCTTCCCGCTGTGGCCGAGCATCTGAGTGAGCACTGTTTCTTGAATGTTTGTACTGTGAGGATTTAGGAGACCAGACCCTCTTGCACAGTTAAGCAGTTAGGAGTCTGAAATAGCTGAGGGAGACCCACGGTCAGGAGCGGCAGGACTGCTTTAGTTCGCGTGGTTGAAGAACATGGCCTTGGGCTCTGCTGGGTTGTAGAAGTTGCTAAAGAGTTACTATAGAATACTGGGTGCATTTATTTATGAATTACATAATTCTGAAAATGGGCTTCACCTTTTCTTGGGTAAAGTAACTGGTTTTAAAAACTAATCTAGTGGCTTCAGTAATTTTCTTTTATTACTATTTCACAGTTTTTCAGTTATAATTGGTCTGTGTTCAGTATGTTAATTATTGTAGGGGTACATGTATCCAGCTTTAGTGATATCTTCTAGCTAAGGGTTTAAATTTAAACTTCACTGCCTCCGTCCCACCAAAGTATGAGGTAGATGGAATCCATGTGGTAGTTGGTTCCGTGAGAGGCTCTGGAGAACCACGTTGTTGGCAGCCAAGTGGGGGCCTGGCATGTTGATTGGTCCTGGGCTGCCTGGTTGGTGGTGGTTACCTGGTGCAGTTACTCAGGGCGCTGCATAGTAAGAAGGGAAGTGCTCTTAGCCTCTGTGGCTGTTAGATGTTTGTTCTGTGGGATTATCTCGGTAGCTTTGGTCAGGAGAAAGGGGATGGGGTGGTGATCCATAGCTGCTTACTTGTCTTAGAAGCTGTACATAAAAGTTGTATGAATTTTTTTTAAAGGTCAAAATAAATACAATTTTAGTGGCAACAGCTTTGTACTCGAGAGGTAGATGTATTAGAGCAGCATAGAACCACAGCTTCTAAATTAACACAGTTGGCACCAGGAGGTGTTAGAAGTTGTGTATGTATATTTGATTTTTCAATAACAGCATATGCTTTTAAGAGTGAAATCTGGCTGAAGAATTGTGGCAGAAAGGAGTCTCAAGGGTCGAGCTTGTCTGTGGTTCCCCCTATAAGCTCTGAACACCCTTGCACACCCCGTGTGATTCCGAGGGCTGGTGAAGTGGGAGCTCTGCTGTGGGGCAGCTGGGGCCGGGCTTCGAGGGGGTGCTTTCTGACGCGCCGCCGCCTCGCCCAGGGAGCTCTGCTGGCGAGAGACGCCGACGTGGGGAGCTGCCTGTGTTCCGTAGGTGGGGATCAGGCAGACTTGGCCTGGGGCGTGCTTGCCTCGTAGGAGTCCCCGTCATCAGTGTGCAGTTTCTCTCTCTCTGAGAAACTCTCAGACTGCCTGGGTTTTACCGGGTCCATGTGGAACGCTGTCGGTTTACCTCTGTGAGACGTTCAGCCCAGAACGTGCAGTCAGTTGACGGAAACTCGGCTTCCTTGTCAAGGCTGACTCACTCAGCCTGGCCAGAAGGGCCGGTGTGGGCGGTGTGGCGGTGGAGCTTCTTGGTTTCGGTGCCGTGGCCGTGGGCCTCTGACTCCACTTGGGGTAGACGCGTAGCTCTTCACCTTTTTACCTCAAGGCTCTGTCTATCTGTGGCAAACCTTTAGACTCAGAGTCTGATGCAGTTTTTTGTTTATTTTTGTTTGTTTTGACATTTTCATCGTTCACTGTTTTGTTCATCTCAGCTTTCAGAACAAGTGTTGCTCAAACTCTGGGGCCTTCCAACGGTTGTTCTGAGGTGATTTGATAATGGCACTTTCTACAAGGTGTGTCTTTCTGACTCTAAAGCAAATTGTATGTTTCGTTAAGTTGAAGATCTCGATTTTAAATGATAGCCAATCTTGTGCCGTCACCTACGAGAGGGGATGGACAGTTGGTTTGCAGCAGAGACACTGAGCACCAGTCACGAAGTGCATGCCCAGTACTGAACTCAGAAGGTGCCCAGAGCCCGGCCCTGGGCAGGATTTGGGCCTTGTCCACTGCCTGTCCCCGTGTGTCCAGGGTAACATGCCCTGTGAAAACCTCAGGCTCTTACCATTTCCTCAAGGGATTATCTTCTAGAGTCCTGCTCTCATAGTTCAGACTACTTTGTAACTCGATTAAAGTGTTTGGCATCCTTGCAAAGTTACTCAAGAAGGAGCTGATACCAGTGAAGGATAATTTCTGTGAAAGCATGAACGTGTATGTGGTGACCTTGCTGTAAGCAGGGAGTCCCCCGGTCCAGAACCGCTGGTGCTCACTGTGCCGCAGCGCTGGGCGGTCACGACCGCTGGGTGAAAGCTCAGCGGCCTGCCCTCCCCCTCCCAGCTCGGCATCCACCGGGGCACTGTTGCCAGCCATCTGTCATGGGGGTGAGTGTGGCCCCAGACCTCGGCCTGCGTGCCGATCCCTCGGCCGCAGCTGAGGAGTGCGGCTGTGGGCCTCTCCCATGGTTCATCTTCTGGGGGGAACGGCCCTTGGCCTCCCCGGAGCGACCCTTTCAGCATCCACCAGCAGCGAGCTCCGTGAGGAGGAGGGAGGAGCCGGGATCCTGATGGCAGACCTCTGTGTTCCCTGTGCCAACGGGGAAGCGCTGGTGAGTGTTAGTCCCTTGACGAGGGAGAGCAGGTGGGTCTGTGGAGAATACTGGAGTCCCTGTGGCTCAGCCACCTTCTCTTTTTCTCCTAATTGCACTATACTTGCTCTCGCTGCAGTCCGGAGATACCCAAGACCTCCGTGGGGTCATGACCCAGAGACTTAGCAAGTCTTGCCTTATCCGTGGAGCTCGACAGGGAGAAATGTGACCATTGTCTGATGTCCGTAGTTCATTTCTTCCTTCTTTCCTCACGTTGTGTTACTCTGAACCGTTTTGTTTTTCATTTACCAAAGTACTGTACTTGGCTGTTTGCAGTGTTTCCAAAACCAAATGTTTTCTTTTTTTGTGTTTTTAATCTTCAATACTTGGTGCAATAGAAGCTGCAAAGATGTGCCACTTTATCTATGAAATGGAGTTTTGTATACCAATAAATTCTAGTTTAAAGACAGAGTTTCGAGACGTCTTTGTCACTGTCTGACTGCCGTTTGATGGCACGAGATGGAGAGCCTGCCGGTCCTTCTCAGAGACTTTGCAGGAAACTGGGCCTGTTCTGCCCGGGGACGGTCATTCGGGGTCTCACTGAGCTCCAGCAGCTGATTGCAGCTTCTGTCCAGGTGAGTGTGGCCACGCACACGGGGGGCCCTCCTCCACTTTCTGCCTAGTGTCTAAGAACTTCTCTCATAGTTAGCAGTTGTCTGCTAAATACAGAGCAGCTGTCTTTTGGCGGCCCCGAGGTTTCTCTAGAGCTCTGGGGCTTGGTT
>SJYT01073261.1:0-18570 GCA_006410635.1 Cephalophus harveyi | reverse complement strand
GTTTCAATGCCATTCTCCCAAATCATCCCACCCTCTCCCTCTCCCACAGAGTCCAAAAGTCCTTTCTATACATTTGTGTCTTTTTTGCTGTCTCACATACAGGGTCATCACTGCCATCTTTCTAAATTCCATATATATGTGTCAGTATACTGTATTGGTGTTTTTCTTTCTGGCTTACTTCACTCTGTATAATAGGTTCCAGTTTCATCCATCTCATTAGAACTGATTCAAATGAAATATGTTGTCTAGGTTGGTCATAACTTTCCTTTCAAGGAGTAAGTGTCTTTCAATTTCATGGCTGGAATCACCATCTGCAGTGATTTTGGAGCTCAAAAAAATAAAGTCTGACACTGTTTCCACTGTTTCTCCATCTATTTCCCATGAAGTGGTGGGACAGAATGCCATATTCTTAGTTTTCTGAATGTTGAGCTTTAAGCCAACTTTTCCACTCTCCTCTTTCACTTTCATCAAGAGGCTTTTGACTGTCTGCTATAAAGGTGGTGTCATCTGCATATCTGAGCTTATTGATATTTCTCCCAGCAATCTTGATTTTCAGCTTGTGCTTCTTCCAGCCCAGCGTTTCTCATGATGTACTCTGCATAGAAGTTAAATAAGAAGGGTGATGAAATAAAACCTTGATGTACTCCTTTTCCTATTTGGAACCAGTCTGTTGTTCCAAGTCCAGTTATAACTGTTGCTTCCTGACCTGCTTATAGGTTTCTCAAGAGGCAGGTCAGGTGATCTGCTATTCCCATCTCTTTCAGAATTTTCCACAGTTTATTATGATCCACACAGTCAAAGGCTTTGGCGTAGTCATTACTGTCTTTAGTTGGCTTTAATATCGCCGGACTCCCTCTATAGGGGATCAGGTGTCACTTGACTGTTTCTAAATATCATTCACTCTTAGTAAAAGCTGCTATTGTGGTACANTTCCCATCTCTTTCAGAATTTTCCACAGTTTATTATGATCCACACAGTCAAAGGCTTTGGCGTAGTCATTACTGTCTTTAGTTGGCTTTAATATCGCCGGACTCCCTCTATAGGGGGTCATGTGTCACTTGACTGTTTCTAAATATCATTCACTCTTAGTAAAAGCTGCTATTGTGGTACAATGGGGGATGGGGAGGGAATGGTGAATCTCCAAGAGTTCCTTTGAAGCATCCAATTAAAGAATTCATCATTTTTAAATACTGGTCAAATCTAAGGATGAAGCTGCCAACTCTGGGCAAGAATGTGTGTGTGTTCAGTTGTTCAGTTGTGTCCAACTCTTTATGAACCCATGGACTCTAGCCTGCCAGACTCCTCTGTCCATGGGATATCCCAAGCAAGGATACAGGAGCAGGTTGCCATTTTCTTCTCCAGGGGATCTTCCTGACCAAGGGATTGAGCCCATGTCTCTTGAGTCTCCTGCATTGACAGGTAAGCTCTTTACCACTGCACAAAATGAGAACCCCACGGACAAGAATAGTTAAATAGAAACATTCTTGCCTCTTGCCCACTCTTTCTCCTCTGCTACCTTCAATCCTGGATATACAGCTTAATGGGTAGCAGAGAAGAAAGTATAAGTAAAAGTGCAAAGTGGATAACTAGAGAGCAAGATGCTAAACCCTTCTCCACAGCAGAAGGCTAGCCCCAAGCAGAGCACAGCATGGGGTGAGTGGGGAGTGCTGTGTGGGGGCGGCTGGATAAGGAAGTTGCTGCTGCTGCTAAGTCTCTTCAGGTGTGCCCAACTGTGTGTGACCCCATAGATGGCAACCCACCAGGCTTCCCCATCCCTGGGATTCTCCAGGCAAGAACATTGGAGTGGGTTGCCTTTGCCTTCTCCAGAGCATGAGAGTGAAAGTGAAATTGCTCAGTCGTGTCTGACTCCTGGCAACGCCATTGACAGCAGCCCACCAGGCTCCCCCATCCCTGGGATTTTCCAGGCGAGAGTACCGGAGTGGGGTGCCACTGCCTTCTCCAGGATAAGGAAGTACTACAGGCTAAATTGTGTCACCCCATATTAATATTGTGACATCTTACCTAGCAGGGTTTTCTTCTTTAATTAATTATTTTAATTGGAGGCTAATTACTTTAAGTATTGTAGTGGGTTTTGCCATACATTGACATGAATCAGCCATGGGTGTACATGTGTCCCCCATTCTAAACCCCCCTACCACCTCCTTCCCCACCCCATTCCTCAGGGTTGTCCCAGTGCACTGGCCCTGAAATCCCTGTCTCATGCATCAAACCTGGACTGGCGATCTATTTCAAACATGGTAATATACATGTTTCAATGCCGTTCTCTCAAATTATCTCACCCTCGCCCTCTCCCACAGAGTCCAAAAGTTTGTTCTTTATTTCTGTTTCTCTTTTGCTGTCTCACATATACAGTCATCGTTACCATCTTTCTAATCCTGTATATATGCATTAATATGTTTTTCTTTCTGACTTACTTCACCCAGCAGTTTTTAAACTTTGATTTAAAAAAAAGTTCACAGTCTTTGACCTAGTGATCATTCTCTAAGACATGTATCCTATAGAGACAGCAAAAACTAAAGATACCGATATCCTGTACTAGTAAAAGCTTAAATCCTTAAAGGCAACAATAGACAAACTACTAAATATGATATGCCCATAGGTAATGTATTTTTCATCCATTAAAATATTTATAAATATACCAGTGTTCACATATCAATCACTAGCTGGAGGTGGGAGACAGGTGGGGAGGTGGAACTATATGTGATTAGTAATTTATATATATATATTTTTTTCCCTTACTTTTTAAGTCAAATCATAATTTCAGTAACTCAAAGATGTTGTAAAAAGAAAAACAACTAATCAAGCTTTGAGAGGTTAAAATTATGTGACAGTTAAAGAGGGGTAAAATGGGGCAAGAAAGAGAACATTTATTTAGTTAGAATAAAGCCTTTTATACTGAACTAGATTCTCCCAGATAATTAAAAATTATTTTGGCAATTTAGATTCACTTAAGGGAGTCCTGTGTGGTGAAAGAGATTGGATAGATCAATGAAGCTATGAAACATCCCACATAGGGCTATCTAAGATGAATGGACCATAGTGAAGAGTTATGTCCAAACGTGGTCCACTGGAGGAGGAAATGGCAAACCACTCCAGTACTCTTGCTGCAAGAACCCCATGCACATTCTGAAAAGGCAAAAAGATATGATACGGAAGATGAGACATCAAAGTCAGAAGATATCCAATGTGCTACTGGGGAAGAGTAGAGGGCAATACTAATAGCTCCAGAAAGAATGAAGCAGCTGGGCCAAAGTAGAAATGACAAGTAGTTGTGATGGGCCTGGTGATAAGTAAAGTCCAATGCTGTAAAGAACAATATTACATAGGAACCTGGAATTTTAGATCCACGAATCAAGGTAAATTGGACATGGTCAAGCAGGACATGGCAAGAGTGAACATGGGCATCTTAGGAATTGGTGAACTAAATGGATGAGAACATGAAAATTTAATTCAGATGATCTTTATATCTACTGCTATGGGCAAGAATCCCTAAGAAGAAATGGAATAGCTCTCACAGTCAACGAAAGAGCCTGAAATATAATAATTGCATACAATTTCAAAAATGACAGAATGATCTCAGTCCACTTCCAAGGCAACCCATTCAACATCACAATGATCCAAGTCTATAACTCAACTATTGACACTGAGAAGCTGAAGTTGACTGGTTCAATGAATACCTAAACACCTTCTAGAATTAAAACCAAAAATAGTATCCTTTTCATCATAGGGGATTGGAATGCAAAAGTAGGAAGTCAAGAGATACCTAGAGTAACAGGAAAGTTTGCCTTTGGAGTACAAAATGAAGCAGTGCAAAGACTAACAGAATTTTCTCAAGACCACACACCAGTCATAGCAAACACCTTTTCCCAATAACCCAAGAGATGACCTACACTTGGACATCATCATATGGTCAATACTGAAATCAGATTGATTACATTCTTTGCAGCTGAACATGGAGAAATTCTATAGAATCAGCAGAAATAAGACATGGAGTTGACTATGGCTCAGATCATGAGTTCCTTATTGCAAAATTTGGTTTCAGTTGAAGAAAGTAGCTAAAACCACTGGGCCACTTAAATATGACCTAAATCAAATCCTTTATGAGTACACAGTGGAGGTGATGAATAAATTCAAGGGTCTGATCTGGTAGACAGAGTACTTGAAGTTCTTAACATTGTATGGAAGAGAAAACAGGGTACGGAAGATGGAAGTTCAGAACATTGTACAGGAGGCAACGACCAAAACCATCCCAAAGAAGAACAAATGAAAGAAGGTAAAGTATCTGAGGAACTCTTACAATAGCTGGGGGAAAAGAGAAGCAAAAGGCAAAGGTGAAAGGAAAAGATACACCCAATTGAATGCAGTTCCAGAGAAAAGTAAGGAGAGACAAGAAGACCTTCTCAAATGAACTATTCAAAGAAATAGAATGGAAAATACTGGAGATCTGTTTAAGAAAATTAGAGATGCCAAGGGAATATTTCATGCAAGGATGGGCACAATAAGGACAGAAACAATATGGACCTAACAGAAACAGAAAAGTTTAAGACGAGTAGCAAAAATACCCAGAAGAATTAAACAAAAAAGGTCCTAATGACTCTGATAACCATGATAATCACTCACCGAAGTCAAGTGGACCTTAGGAAGCATTACTATGAACAAACCTAGTGGAGGTGATGGAATTCCAGCCAAGCTATTTCAAATCCTAAAAGATGATTCTGTAAAAGTACTGCACTCAATACCTCAACAAATTTGTAAAACTCAGCAATGACCATGGGACTGTAAAAAATCAGTTTTCGTTCTAATTCTAAAGAAGGGAAATGGCAAAGAATGTTCAAACTACAACACAATTGTACTCATTTCACATACTAGCAAGATTATACTGAAAATCCTTCAAGCTAGTCTTCATCAATATGTGAACTTAGAATTTCCAGATGTATAATATGTGATTAGAAAATGCAGAGAAACCAGAGGTCAAATTACCAACATTCCCTGGACCATAGAGAAATCAAGAGAATTCCAGAAAAAAAATCTACTTCTGCTTAATTGAATATGCTAAATCCTTTGACTGCATGGATCACAATAAATTGTGGAAAATAATTAAAGAGATGTAAATGTTATGCCCAAGTCGCACAATCTCCCAATGACCACCAGGGAGCCGATATCCGACGCAAAAGCAAGAGAATTATTACCAAGCTCGAGCTGGGGCTCCCACAGTTACCGACGCAGTGGCTATAGGGAGGAGCCCCGGGTTTTGGGTTACATTGCTTATATAGGGAGTGTTCATGAAAAAAAGAATTTCTACGTAGGGGGACGTCTGATTGGTCACTTTCTTTCAAAGAATTGTGTGTTGGTTTTTGATTGCTCCCTATTTCCTAAGTAGACCACAAGTTCCTGAACATTAAGTCAGGAGATTCTGGTCTGGGGTCCGTTTGGTTCAGGGGTGGTGGGGTGAGGTCAGGGGATTTCCAAAGGCTCTTTTCCCAGAACCTTACAAAACGGAGTTTTTCTGTTAACAAAATGGAGTAGCTTAGATTCTTCAGTAAATATCAGACCATCCTGTCTCCTGAGAGACCTGTATGTGCTCAAGAAGAGCACATTAGAACTGGACATGGAACAACGTACTGGTGTAAAATTGGGAAAGTAGTACCACAAGCCTGTATACTGTCACCCTACTAATTTAACTTTTATGGAGTGTATATCATAAGAAATGCTGGACTGGATGAATCATAAGCTGGAATCAAGATTGCCAGAAGAAATATCAAAACCTCAGATATACAGATGATTCCACTTTAATGGCAGAAAATGAAAAGGAACTAAAGAGCCTCTTGAAGAAGTGAAAAAGCTGGCTGGAAACTCAACATTCAAAAAACTAAGATCATAGCATCTGGTACCATCACTTCATGGCAAACAGAAGGGGAAAAATGAAGAAATATCAAAACCTCAGATATACAGATGATTCCACTTTAATGGCAGAAAATGAAAAGGAACTAAAGAGCCTCTTGAAGAAGTGAAAAAGCTGGCTGGAAACTCAACATTCAAAAAACTAAGATCATAGCATCTGGTACCATCACTTCATGGCAAGCAGAAGGGGAAAAAATGGAAACTGTCACAAATTTTATTTTCTTGGGCCCTAAAATCACTGAAGATAGTGACTGCAGCCATGAAATTAAAAAAACAACAACAACAACAACAACACTTGCTTCTTGGTAGAAAAACCATGACAAACATAGACGGTGTATTAAAAAGCAGAGATATCACTTTACCAATGAAGATCCATTTAGTCAAATTATGGTTTTCCAGTAGTCATGTATGGATGTGAGAGCTGAACCATAAAGAAGGCTGAGCCCTGAAGAATTGATGCTTTCTAACTGTGGTGCTGGAGAAGAGTCTTGAGAGTCCCTTGGACTGCAAGGAGATCAAAACAGTAGGAAATCAACACTATTCATTGGAAAAACTAATGCTGAAGCTCCAATACTTTGGCCACCTAATACAAAGAGCCAACTCATTGGAAAAGCCCCTGATGATGCAAAAGATTGAAGACAAAAGGAGAAGGGGGCAGCAGAGTGTTTGATATTTATATAGCATCCCTGACTTGAGCATGGATTTGAGCAAACTCCTGGACATAGTGAAGGACAGAGGCAACTGGCGTGCTGTTATCTATAGAGTCTCAAAAAGTCAAGCACAACTTAGTGACTGAACAGCAACAATGGAATGGTTGCTGAACTTTGACTTACTTAAAAACTATTTTATCAACTTTCAATTAATATGTGGGAAATGGATTGTAAAGTTAATAGGAAGGTCAAAAAGGAAGCAGCATCCCTTTTTACATAAATCGCTTAATTTTAATGAATAAAAGCCAGGCTAATGAAAGATGGTCAATTTGCTTCCCAGATCTTGATTTTTTAAAGCCTCCTGCTTAACCCTCAGTCCAGAGACAGAAATAAAAAACAAGTTATGCAACTCTTCTCTCATTGTGCTTCTCTTCTTCTTCTTCCTCAAAAAGAGATAGCACTAGCTTAAAAGAATCATGCAATTTATACAGACTGGCTTCCCTGGTGGCTCAGAGGTTAAAGCATCTGCCTCCAATGCAGGAGACCTGGGTTCGATCCCTGGGTCAGGAAGATCCCCTGGAGAAGGAAATGGTAACCCACTCCAGTATTCTTGCCTGGAGAATCCCATGGACGGAGAAGCCTAGTAGGCTACAGTCCACGGGGTCGCAAAGAGTCGGACACGACTGAGCGACTTCACCTTTTCACCTTTATACAGACTGGAAATAGGTTATGCATAGAAACACACAAGTCAGCTATTGAAGACATTTTTCTGGCACGCCATAAAAGGAGTGCCTTCAGATCCCATATTTGTATTTATTTAACCACTTTTTATTGAGTCATTCAATAATGTTCGACTCTGCTGCTCTATGAACTGCACTATGCCGGGCTCCTCTGTGATGGAACTTCCCAGGCAAGAATACTGGAATGGGGTGCCATTTTCTTCTCCAGGGGATCTTCCTGACACAGGGTTCGAATCCACATCTCCTGAAAGTCTCATGAATTGCAGGTAGATTCTTTACATTGAGACACCAGGGATCCCATTCAGTCACTACTTTAATTCAAAATATCAACCAAAGTTACCTGCTACACCTCGTTTCTTTCTGAGATTGTGTGCTTTGAGATTACTGTCATGCATCAGTTTTAAAATTTGAATCATTGTTCACATTATTTGCTTAGTATAGGATGGTATGCTATGGGCAGGGTTATAAAACAGAGTCTGCATAGCAGTCTTTCTGTTTTGAATTCAATACTATTGAAAAGTGCTGACTCCTCTGCCATCAGCTACATCAAACTCCAACAGTGAAGGCTGCTGAATGAAGTGTAATGGTGGTGATGATGTGCAAGTTTGTGAGGATTTAACATTTAATAAATGTAAAGTCTACCAAGGTGATCAACCAAAAAAACTTTGCAAAAGTAGAGATTGCTTCTTTGATCTGAAAAGAGAAAACCCAAACTGAGACTATAAGAAATCCAGATTCCTCAGGTAAATTGCTTCTCATATAAAAGAACCATAAGTAGACTTGAAAGAAAATCAAGGCATACATCCTAAAGAAAATGTTCTCTCCTTGAATATATGTGTACATTTCTAGGATGGTAAATTAGATGCCTACTAGAAAGAAAAGTTCCATTCTTTGCCCTCAGATATGTATTCAGAGCTGTCTTTGTGTGAACCATCTTACCGTTAACATATTACATTATGAATTGTATATGGCTAAAATCAGTCTCTCTTTTGAAATTAGCCTTTCTTCTTTGATTATTTTCTAGTCTTGCCTATTTATCCTTCTTTTCTATGTTTTTTTTTTCTTTTTCTTTAATTGGAGCCATCTTTTCTTGCATCTACTATATCCATTTGCATCAAAAATGTATCACAATACCATAAAAATCTACTAATTTAGTAATCATAAAAAAATGATAATTTAGCAATCATACAATGCATTTCCCAAGTATCTAAAAATTCAAAAAAATATGCATTAAAAACACAACTAATTTTTTTTTTTAAAGCAGGACTGAGAGATTCAAAGGTCTCTGCACTCTCTCTTGGGCTTCTCACGTAATTATGATGGATTCTGGCTCTATTAACTGGGTCTCACACTTAATTCCTCTTGCCCAAATCTCCTCCCTGGAAACCCTATTCTTAGACCATGAGTGAGGCCCTAATTCATGCCTGCTGGGACCTCTTTGGGAACTGAGTTCTGTGTCCTCATCTGCTTCTTGAATCCACTGCCCTCATCATTAACTACCACGTGTTCATTGTTGTTCTATACTTCCTTTGCTCATGTTTTGCCTGTCTACCTTAAAAATATTTTTGAGGCGGTCCCAAGATGGCGGAGGAATAGGACGGGGAGACCACTTTCTCCCTCACAAACTCATCAAAAGAACATTTCAACGCTGAGTAAATTCCACAAGACAGCTTCTGAATGCTGGCAGAGGACATCAGACACCCAGAAAAGCAGATCATTGGCTTCAAAAACAGGTAGGAAAAAATATAAAAGATGAAAAAAGAGACAAAGGAAGTAGGGAGGGAGCTCCGTCCCGGGAAGGGAATCCCGTCCCGGGAAGAGACTCCTAAGAAGAGAGGTTTCCAAACACCAGGAAACATTCTCGCTGCTGAGTCTGGGGCAAGCCTTGGAAGCACAGAGGGCAACATAACAGGAAGGAAAAATAAATAACTAAAACCAACAGATTACAAGCCCAACTGTAACTCCCCCAGCGGAAAAGCAGCGCAGACGCCTGCATCCGCCACTAACAAGTTGGGGGCTGGGCAGGGAGATGCGGGAAACGTGGACTGCAGTGCTTTGTAAGAACCGGGCCACAGGAGGCGCGGGCTGCAAAGACTCGGGCTGGAACGCCCACCCCGCGCGTAACCAGAGGGCCCGTGCGTGACCAGAGTGAACTAACTTGGGCTATCAATCCAGACTGTGGGATAGCTACCACGCGGAACGCTCAAACATAAGACACAGCCAGGACCGCGCACAGAACAAAGGACGGAATGGAAATAGCCGGCTGTAGACCATCCCCCCTCCGGTGACAGGCAGCCAGAGCCTTAAGGGCTGGAAGGGGGCAATCGCAGCCCAAGAGAGTCATTCCCTACCAAAATGCCGAGCAGGCTTCTTTGCTAACTAAGACCTCTGGGGCTTCTAGACGGTCATCATCCGCCTGAGAAGGAATGCCAGCGGTACACCCAGAAAACTGAGCAGCAGGGAAAGGCGACCAGTCACAGCAATTGCGCTCGCCAAACTCCTGAGCTACTTGGACCTGGGAAGGGCACAAAATGCAGGCCCAATCAAATATGCGCCTCTGAAGACTACCTGAGCGCTGAGCCTGAGCGGCTTAGACTGGAGAGGTGCAGGAAGCCTAGGACCGGCCTCAGACGGCCCCCCAGCAGAGCAGCTTAGAGCCTGAGTGGTGTGCGCCGAGAGCAGGGGAAAGACAGGCGCAGATGAGACACTGCAAGCACACGCCAGTAATATTTGTTTGCAGTATCCCTCCCTCTCCACAGCGCTACTGAACAAGTGAGCCTAAAAAAAAAAAAAAGTGTCCACCACCTCCCTCCCTGAGTCAAGATGGAAATCAGACACTGAAGAGACCAGCAAACAGAAGAAATTAAGCAGAGGGAACTGCCTTGGAAGTGACCCCACACTGCCCACAACACCAGGGAAAGGGCCAGATATATCTTTACTATTTTTACAAGCATTCTTTTTTTTTTTTAGACCTTTTTGCGTAAATGTTTTTTCTTTCTTTCTTTTTTTTTAACTTTCTTAAATTGTTAAGTCCTCTATTTCTCTAATTTTTATTTTTATAACCTATTATCACTTTTCAAAAAAAAAAAAAAAAAAAGAAGAAGAAGAAGAAAGAGACCCTATTTTTAAAGCAAATGTCGTATATAGTCTTTTTGAAGTTGATGTTGTTGTTGTTTTTAATAATTCTTGTGGTTTTTTTTTTCTTTTTTCCTTCTTCTTCTACTTCTTTTTTTTAATATTGTATTTTTGAAAATCCAATCTCTACTCCAGATTTTTATCCTTAGCTTTTTGGTATTTGTTGTCAATTTTGTACATTCAAAAACCCAATCTTCAGTACCCAATTTTACCTGAGAGTGAGATTACTGGCTTGACCACTCTCTCCTCCTTTGGACTCTCCTTTCTCTCTACCAGGTTGTCTCTGTCTTCTCCCTCCCCCTTTTCTTCCCTTCCCAACTCTGTGAATCTCTGTGTCTTCCAGACGGTGGAGAACACTCAGGGAACTGGTTACTGGCTGGATCTGTCTCTCTCCTTTTCATTTCCCTCTTTCATCTTCCTGGCAACCTCCATCTACTTCCTCCCTCTCCTCTTCCCTGTATAATTTTGTGAACACCTCTGAGCGGTCCAGTCTGTGGAGTGCACATAAGGAAGTGATTACTGGCTAGCTCGCTCTCTCCTCTTTTGAACCCACCTCATCTCATCCCAGTCACCTCTAACTACCCCCACCACTCTTCTCTTCTCCATGTAACTCAGTGAAACTCTCTGGGTGTCCCTCAATGTGGAGAAACCTTTCATCTTTAACCTAGATGTTTTATAATCGGTGCTGTATAGATGGAGAAGCCTTGAGGCTATTGTAAAAATAAAACTGAAAACCAAAAGCGGGAGACTTAAGTCCAAATCCTGAGAACATCAGAGAAATCCTGAATCCAGGGAACATTAATCGATAGGAGCTCATCAAACGCCTCCATACCTACACTGAAACCAAGCACCACCCAAGGGCCAACAAGTTCCAGAGCAAGACATACCTCTCAAATTCTCCAGCAACACAGGAACACACCCCTGAGCCTCAATATACAGGCAGCACAAAATTACTCCAAATTCATTGACATCTCATAACCCATTACTGGACACTTCATAGCACTCCAGAGAGAAGAAATCCAGCTCCACCCACCAGAACTCCAACACAAGCTTCCCTAACCAAGAGACCTTGACAAACCACTGATATAACCCCATCCACAGAGAGGAAACTCCATGATAAAGAGAACTCCACAAATTCCCAGAAAATAGAAAGTCCACCACAAACGCAGCAATATAACCAAGATGAAGAGACAGAGGAATACCCAGCAGGTAAAGGAACAGGAGAAAAGCCCACCAAGCCAAGCAAAAGAGGAAGATATAGGGAATCTACCTGAGAAAGAATTCCGAATATTGATAGTGAAAATGATCCAAAATCTTGAAATCAAAATGGAATCTCAAATAAATAGCCTGGAGACAAGGATTGAGAAGATGCAAGAAAGGTTTAACAAGGACCTAGAAGAAATAAAAAAGAGTCAATATACAATGAATAATGCAATAAAAGAGATCAGAAACACTCTGGAGGCCACAAATAGTAGAATATCGGAGGCAGAAGATAGGATTAGTGAAATAGAAGATAGAATGGTAGAAATAAATGAATCAGAGAGGAAAAAAGAAAAACGAATTAAACGAAATGAGGACAATCTCAGAGACCTCCAGGACAATATGAAACGCTCCAACATTCGAATAATGGGAGTCCCAGAAGAAGAAGACAAAAAGAAAGACCATGAGAAAATACTTGAGGAGATAATAGTTGAAAACTTCCCTAAAATGGGGAAGGAAATAATCACCCAAGTCCAAGAAACCCAGAGTTCCAAACAGGATAAACCCAAGGCGAAACACCCCAAGACATATATTAATCAAATTAACAAAGACCAAACACAAAGAACAAATATTAAAAGCAGCAAGGGAAAAACAACAAATAACACACAAGGGGATTCCCATAAGGATAACTGCAGATCTTTCAATAGAAACTCTTCAGGCGAGGAGGGAATGGCAAGACATACTTAAAGTGATGAAAGAAAATAACCTACAGCCCAGATTACTGTACCCAGCAAGGATCTCATTCAAATATGAAGGAGAAATCAAAAGCTTTACAGATAAGCGAAAACTGAGAGAATTCAGCACCACCAAACCAGCTCTCCAACAAATGCTAAAGGATATTCTTTAGACAGGAAACATAAAAAGGGCATATAAACCCGAACCCAAAACAATAAAGTAAATGGCAACAGGATCATACTTATCAATAATTACCTTAAACGTAAATGGGTTGAATGCCCCAACCAAAAGGCAAATACTGGCTGAATGGATACAAAAACAAGACCCCTATATATGCTGCCTACAAAAGACCCACCTCAAAACAAGGGACACATACAGACTGAAAGTGAAGGGCTGGAAAAAGATATTCCACGCAAATAGAGACCAAAAGAAAGCAGGAGTAGCTATACTCATATCCGATAAAATAGACTTTAAAGTGAAGACTGTGAAAAGAGACAAAGAAGGCCACTACATAATGATCAAAGGATCAATCCAAGAAGAAGATATAACAATTATAAATATATATACACCCAACATAGGAGCACCGCAATATGTAAGACAAATGCTAACAAGTATGAAAGGGGAAATTAACAATAACACAGTAATAGTGGGAGACTTTAATACCCCACTCACATCTATGGACAGATCAACCAAACAGAAAATTAACAAAGAAACGCAAACTTTAAATGATACAATAGACCAATTAGACCTAACTGATATCTATAGGACATTTCACCCCAAAACAATGAATTTCACCTTTTTTCTCAAGTGCTCATGGAAGCTTCTCCAGGATAGATCACATCCTGGGCCATAAATCTAACCTTGATAAATTCAAAAAAATCGAAATCATTCCAAGTATCTTTTCTGACCATAATACATTAAGATTAGATCTCAATTACAAGAGAAAAACTATTAAAAATTCCAACATATGGAGGCTGAACAACACGCTTCTGAATAACCAATAAATCACAGAAGAAATCAAAAAAGAAATCAAAATATGCATAGAAACGAATGAAAATGAAAACACAACAACCCAAAACCTGTGGGACACTATCAAAGCAGTCTGAAGAGGAAAGTTCATATCAATACAGGCATACCTCAAGAAACAAGAAAAAAGTCAAATAAATAACCTAACTGTACACCTAAAGCAACTAGAAAAGGAAGAAATGGAGAACCCCAGAGTTCGTAGAAGGAAAGAAATCTTAAAAATTAGGGCAGAAATAAATGCAAAAGAAACGAAAGAGACCATAGCAAAAATCAAGAAAGCAAAAAGCTGGTTCTTTGAAAGGATAAATAAAATTGCCAAACCATTAGCCAGACTCATCAAGAAACAAAGAGAGAAAAATCAAATCAATAAAATTAGAAATGAAAATGGAGAGATCACAACAGACAACTCAGAAATACAAAGGATCATAAGAGACTACTATCAGCAATTATATGCCAATAAAATGGACAACGTGGAAGAAATGGACAAATTCTTAGAAAAGTACAACTTTCCAAAACTGAACCAAGAAGAAATAGAAAACCTTAACAGACCCATCAAAGCACGGAAATTGAAACTGTAATCAGAAATCTTCCAGCAAACAAAAGCCCAGGTCCAGACGGCTTCACAGCTGAATTCTACCAACAATTTCGAGAAGAGCTAACACCTATCCTACTGAGACTCTTCCAGAAAATTTCAGAGGAAGGTAAACTTCCAAACCCATTCTATGAGGCCACCATCACCCTAATACCAAAACCTGACAAAGATGTCACCAAAAAAGAAAACTACAGGCCAATACCACTGATGAACATAGATGCAAAAATCCTTAACAAAATTCTAGCAATCAGAATCCAACAACACATTAAAAAGATCATACACCATGACCAAGTGGGCTTTATCCCAGGGATGCAAGGATTCTTCAATATCCACAAATCAATCAATGTAATTCACCACATTAACAAACGGAAAAATAAAAGCCATATGATTATCTCAATATATGCAGAGAAGGCCTTTGTCAAAATTCAACATCCATTTATGATACAAACTCTCCAGAAAGTAGGAATACAAGGAACATACCTCAACATAATAAAAGCTATATTTGACAAACCCACAGCAAACATTATCCTCAATGGTGAAAAACTGAAAGCATTTCCCCTAAAGTCAGGAGCAAGACAAGGGTGCCCACTTTCACCGCTACTATTCAACATAGTTCTGGAAGTTTTGGCCACAGCAATCAGGGCAGAAAAAGAAATAAAAGGAATTCAAATTGGAAAAGAAGAAGTAAAACTCTCACTGTTTGCAGATGACATGATCCTCTACACAGAAAATCCTAAAGACTCCACCAGAAAATTACTAGAGCTAATCAATGAATATAGTAAAGTTGCAGGATATAAAATCAACAGACAGAAATCCCTTGCATTCCTATACACTAATAATGAGAAAGTAGAAAAAGAAATTAAGGAAACAATTCCATTCACCATTGCAACGAAAAGAATAAAATACTTAGGAATATATCTACCTAAAGAAACTAAAGACCTATATATGGAAAACTATAAAACACTGATGAAAGAAATCAAAGAGGACACTAATAGATGGAGAAATATACCGTGTTCATGGATCGGAAGAATCAATATAGTGAAAATGAGTATACTACGCAAAGCAATCTATAGATTCAATGCAATCCCTATCAAGCTACCAGCGGTATTTTTCACAGAACTAGAACAAATAATTTCAAGATTTGTATGGAAATACAAAAAAACCTCAAATAGCCAAAGCAATCTTGAGAAAGAAGAATGGAACTGGAGGAATCAACCTGCCTGGCTTCAAGCTCTACTACAAAGCCACAGTCATCAAGACAGTATGGTACTGGCACAAAGACAGAAATATAGATCAATGGAACAAAATAGAAAGCCCAGAGATAAATCCACACACCTATGGACACCTTATCTTCGACAAAGGAGGCAAGAATATACAATGGAGTAAAGACAATCTCTTTAACAAGTGGTGCTGGAAAAACTGATCAACCACTTGTAGAAGAATGAAACTAGATCACTCTCTAACACCACTCACAAAAATAAACTCAAAATGGATTAAAGATCTAAATGTAAGACCAGAAACTATAAAACTCCTAGAAGAGAATATAGGCAAAACACTTTCCGACATAAATCACAGCAGGATCCTCTATGATCCACCTCCCAGAATACTCGAAATAAAAGCAAAAATAAACAAATGGGATCTAATTAAAATTAAAAGCTTCTGCACAACAAAGGAAACTATAACCAAGGTAAAAAGACAGGCTTCTGAATGGGAGAAAATAATAGCAAACGAAGCAACTGACAAACAACTAATCTCAAAAATATACAAGCAACTCATGCAGCTCAATTCCAGAGAAATAAACGACCCAATCAAAAAATGGGCCAAAAACTAAACAGACATTTCTCCAGAGAAGACATCCGGATGGCTAACAAACACATGAAAAGATGCTCAACATCACTCATTATCAGAGAAATGCAAATAAAGACCACAATGAGATACCATTTCACACCAGTCAGAATGGCTGCGATCCACAAGTCTACAAGCAATAAATGCTGGAGAGGGTGTGGAGAAAAGGGAACCCTCTTACACTGCTGGTGGGAACGCAAACTATTACAGCCACTATGGAGAACAGTGTGGAGATTCCTTAAAAAACTGCAAATAGAACTGCCTTATGACCCAGCAATCCCACTGCTGGGCATACACACCGAGGAAACCAGAATTGAAAGAGACACATGTACCCCAATGTTCATTGCAGCACTGTTTATAATAGCCAGGACATGGAAACAACCTAGATGTCCATCAGCAGATGAATGGATAAGAAAGCTGTGGTACATATACACAATGGAGTATTACTCAGCCATCAAAAAGAATTCATTTGAATCAGTTCTAATGAGATGGATGAAACTGGAACCTATTATACAGAGTGAAGTAAGCCAGAAAGAAAAACACCAATACAGTATACTGACACATATATATGGAATTTAAAAAGATGGCAATGATGACCCTGTATGCGAGACAGCAAAAGAGACACAAATGTATAGAACGAACTTTTGGACTCTGTGGGAGAGGGAGAGGGTGGGATGATTTGGGAGAATGGCATTGAAACATGTATACTATCATGTAAGAATGAAGTACCAGCCTATGTTCGATACAGGATACAGGATGCTCGGGGCTGGTACATGGGGATGATCCAGAGAGATGATGTGGGGTGGGATGTGGGAGGGGGATTCAGGATTGGGATCTCATATACACCCATGGTGGATTCATATCAATGTATGGCAAAACCAATACGGTATTGTAAAGTAAAATAAAGTAAAAATTTAAAAAAAAAAAATTTTCCCCAGGAGTCTATAGAATCACTGAGAGAGAGCTGGCTCTGTGTTCTAGCATGTCCTTCCCACTCAGTCTTACTACAATAAATATCACCTCTCTCAAAATATAACTCTTTTAATTTCCTTGAGTACTTTTCTTTCTTACAGGAAGATCATGGCCTGCTCTCAATCACTATGTTTTCTGAAAGTTACATGAAAGAACTATTAAAACATCATTTCACTTTGCCCAGTTAATAAAGACCAATCTTGAAGAGATTACTAAAATCACTCATTGATTTAGGGCATGCCTTCAACTGTGTAGCTTCAATTTGCTGAGATTTCCTCTCACACAACAGAGTAAAATCAATCTAAGAGCATCATAAGTGTACCAATTTGGTAATTTTCTGTTCCTAAATCTGCAACATGTGATTCAATGGCAAACAGCTGTTTATTTTAGTATAAAGGCATCTGACTGACATTTAGAACTTCATGAAAGAAAGGTTTCAATAAAATAAAGCTTCTAATGTTTTTTTAATAGTTAATCAAGAAAAAGGCATTCATCAGGGAAAGATATTCAAAATGTTACTGAAGTCTAAGGGTTTCTATTTCAGGCTTCATTCTCTAGCTTTTCTTTGGAAAACCAGCAGGTAGATGTCCTTTATCTTAGACAGACATGTGGTTGAGGAAGTAGAAAATATAATCTCCAAATCTCCAAGAGAAGTGGTTCCTTCTTCTAGGGTGACCACAATTTGCTTGTATGGCATGCTTTCTCACGAAGAGAGTAATATTACCCTTAATATGAGTGCTTAGCAAATTAAGTTATTTCACTTCACTGAATAAATACAGTGATTCCAAAGACATTTAAGTAAATGTGTCTGAGATGAATTATTAATTGGATCTCATAAATACTGATTTGGTGATGTATAATTGCTTAATTTAGAACATTGGCCTGATTGATAAAATTAATCTCTCTACATTTTAAAAAAATTCCTAGTAATGCCACTCGATTGCCTTTTATTTGACAAGAAAGGTAGCACAGAGCTTGTGCCTAATTCAATTTTCCATATCAAGTCTATACCACATGGGATAAGTGCCTTTTAAATAATATTATAATAATGTAACTATTCAGATCAGTTCAGTTCAGTCACTCAGTCATGTCCAAAACTTTGCTACCCCATGAAAAGCAGCACGCCAGGCTTCCCCGTCCATCACCAACTCCCAGAGCTTGCTCAAACTCCTGTCCATCGCATCAGTGATGCCATCCAACCACCTCATTATCTGTTGTCCCTTCCCCTCCTACCTACAATCTTTCCCAGCATCAGGGTCTTTCCCAATGAGTTGGTTCTTCACATCAGGTGATCAAAGTTTTGGAGTTTCAGCTTCAACATCAGTTCTTCCAATGAATATTCAGGACTGATTTCCTTTAGGATGGACTGCTTGGGCCTCCTGGCAGTCCAAGAGGCTTTCAAGACTCTTCTCCAACACCACAGTTCAAAAGCATCAATTCTTTGCTGCTCCGCTTTCTTTATAGTCCAACTCTCACATCCATATATGACTATTGGAAAAACTGCCATTTTGACCAGATGGACCTTTGTTGGTAATGTCTCTGCTTTTTAATATATTGTCTAGGTTTGTCATAACTTTTCTCCAAAAAGCAAGCATCTTTCAATTTCATGGGTGCAGTCACCATGTGCAGTGATTTTGGAGCCCAGAAAAATAAAGTCTCTCACTGTTTCCATTGTTTCCCCATCTATTTGGCGTGAAGTGATGGGACCGGATGCCATGATTTAGTTTTCTGAATGGTGAGTTCTAAGCCAATG
>SJYT01073240.1:0-76910 GCA_006410635.1 Cephalophus harveyi | reverse complement strand
GAGGGGGGTGGTCTGCAGCCCGCTATTTCTGTTCCGTCCTTTGTTCTGTGCACGGTCCTGGCAGTGTCTTATGTTAGAGCTTTTCACATGGTAGCTATCCCACAGTCTGGTTTGCTAGCCCAACTTAGTTCGCTCTGGTTACACTCAGAGCATTCTGGCCTGATTCTTAAAAAGCAATGCAGCCCGTGCCTCCCTGCCCAGCCCCCACTTGCTAGTGGCGGATGCAGGCATCTGTGCTGCTTCTCCGCTGGGGGAGTTACCACTGGGCTCATAATCTGTTGCTTTTATTTATTTATTTTTCCTCCCTGTTATGTTGCCTTCTGTGCTTCCAAGGCTCGCCACAGACTCGGCAGTGACAGCGTTTCCTGGTGTTTGGAAACTTCTCTCTTTTTAAGACTCCTTTCCCAGGACGGAGCTCCCTCCCTACCTCTTTTGTCTCTTTTTTTCGGTCTTTTATATTTTTTCCTACCTGTTTTTGAAGACAATGATCTGCTTTTCTGGGTGCCTGATGTCCTCTGCCAGCATTCAGAAGTTGTTTTGTGAAGTTCACTCAGCGCTGAAATGTTCTTTTGATGAATTTGTGAGGGAGAACGTGGTCTCCCCATCCTATTTGGAGCTCCCTCCCTACCTCTTTTGTCTCTTTTTTTCGGTCTTTTATATTTTTTCCTACCTGTTTTTGAAGACAATGATCTGCTTTTCTGGGTGCCTGATGTCCTCTGCCAGCATTCAGAAGTTGTTTTGTGAAGTTCACTCAGCGTTGAAATGTTCTTTTGATGAATTTGTGAGGGAGAACGTGGTCTCCCCATCCTATTCCTCCGCCATCTTAGGACCACCCCCCCAATAAATAGGATTTAAAATAGTGATAAAACTTTTAAAATACTTTTTAAATGTCAAAGTCTTCTGATTTTTTAATCCCTGAGTAAAAGATAGAAGTATTGGAACAAATATATATACATATATATGTATATATATACACATGTTTGCAAGAGTTTAATCTTTTATTTCTTTTATTTTATGAAAAAATAAGCTTAGATCAACATTCCCTCTCCCCAACCTCATAACTTCTGTTATGAGAAGAAACTTAGGGTTTCTTTCTTTTTAAAATCTCATTTATTGATGTTAGAGAATTTCTTCATGGTTTGAAAATACTTTGGTGTCCCCTTATATTTAAGTGAAGAAGTGAAGTGAAGTCGCTCAGTCGTGTCTGACTCTTTGCAACCCATGGATTGTAGCCTACCAGGCTCCTCTGTCCCTGGGATTCTCCAGGCAGGAATACTTGAGTGGGTTGCCATTTCCTTCTCCAGATCTTCCCAACCTAGGGATCAAACCTGGGTCTCCTGTATTGCAGGCAGATGTTTTACCATCTGAGCTACCAGGGAAGTCTCTACTCTATATTTAAGAGTAAATCACTATTGCAAATTATGTGGTCTTTCTTGTAGGATCATTTGGTGATCTTTTTATTTACTGAAAGGTCTTGTTAGCAAGGTATATTCTTATACTTTTCAGTTTTTCTCTAAATGAAACTTCAGTTCTGCCTGTCAGGAGGTGGGATGAAAGACAGTGAGCTCCTAGCCATTCTTGTCCCCTGAGTTAGACTTCCACGGTGGAGTGTATCCATTTTTGTTAAGTTTTGTTAAAGCTTTCACCACAGTTCTCTCTCTCTGCCCGGTCTTTCCTGTGTAACTTTTCCAGAGAATAACCATTCTCTCTTCAGTGAGGATGGGTGGGTGGAGGGAGAGAATCTGCTTACTACAAAGATTTTGTGAACTTGCTGAGAGCTCAAACTGATACATTAAAGGGATGGACTTTAATTTTAAAACTCAACTGTATAAGAAATAACCAATTTAAATAATTTCTGAATATTAGGTTAAAATTTCAAACATCAAATTTATGACATATGACTTTAATTTCAGTTTTAGCACACATAAGTTATACAATTTATTTTTAAAAAGTATTGGAGAAGGTGACGGCACCCCACTCCAGCACTATTGCCTGGAAAATCCCATGGGTGGAGGAGCCTGGAGGGCTGCAGTCCATGGGGTCGCTGAGGGTCGGACACGACCGAGCGACTTCACTTTCACTTTTCACTTTCATGCATTGGAGAAGGACACGGCAACCCACTCCAGTGTTCTTGCCTGGAGAATCCCAGGGACGGGGGAGCCTGGTGGGCTGCCATTTATGGGGTCGCACAGAGTCGGACACGACTGAAGCGACTTAGCAGCAGCATTGTAATAGATTGCTGTTCCTATCACCCAGGTGAAGATATTTCCCTTCTTGGATTCCTCCTCATGACCTAAGAGAACCAGCATCTTAAGATTATTTTCCATTTTTCCCTTTTGTCCTTTCTCTATTTTCTTTATATGCTTTATATTGTTATTTTTATTGTTTATTTGGCAATTTAAAATTTATACAAATGGTATATTGTATGAACTGTATAAATAAGCAATATTATGCTTGTGAGGTTCACTAATATTGATAAATGCAGCTATGGTTCATTCATCTGTATTATTATAAAACATTCCACTGTGTGAATATTATGGATTTTCCAGGTGGCCCAATGATAAAGAATCCACCTTCCAATGCAGGAGATGCAAGAGACGTGGGTTCGATCACTCAGATAGGAAAATCCCCTGGAGAAAGAAATGGCAACCCACTCCAGTATTCTTGTTTGGAAAATTCCATTTCCAGAGATGCATGGCAGGATACAATCACTGGGGTCTCAAAGAGTCAGATACCCCTAAGCATGTATGTATATGAATATTATGAATGCACCACAGGTGTTTTGTCCCTTCCCTTGTTTTTATACACGTAGCTTGTAACTAGATTTTTGACACATGTAGAATCCTGATGCATGTTTGCAACAGTATTTTGTAGATAATTATCCAGGTAAGGAAGCCCCCCAAAAATAGGAGAAGATTATGCTAAGCTACAGGGTAAGGACACTTTCAACTTTACTACATGTTGTAAACTGTCCAATTTATAACACAAATTATGGTCCTGCCAAAAGGGTAGAAGTGTTTTCTCTGGTGCCTATCTTTACCAACAGTTAATACAGGCATATCTACTGAAAGATATTTCAGTAGGTTTCAAACCACAGCAATAAAGTGAACATTGCCATAAAACAAGACACTTGAATTTTTTGGTTTCTACCTTGAGTAAAAAGTACCTTACTGCTAAATTGCTGAACCTTAAACAAGTCATGGTAATAAATCAAAGATTACTTATCATGGATCACCATAATAAATATAATATTAATGAAACATTTAAAACATAGTGAGAATTATCAAAATATGACACAAACACAAAGTAAGCAAATGCTCTTGGGAAAATAGCACCAATAGACTTGTTTGATGCAGGATTGTCATAAACCTTCAGTTAAAAAAAAAAAAAAAAAATTCAGAATCTGAAACTTGATAAAGGCAAGCACAACAAAACCAGGTAGGCTTATATATTCAAAGCTTTAATTATTCTCAAGCTAGTGGTTATTGTTAAAAGTAAACAAAATTGAACACTAGTTACAGTGATGAGACAGATTTTTATATATTTACATATATTTGCATATAAAAGAGCAGATTTTAATCAACAAGATACTATGGCAACAGGGAAGAAACTGTCCACTGTAAACTGAACTCAATTTCAACTTGTAAAGAGAAGACTGGGCATTATAAAGGAAGGATGAAGGAATGGGGAGGCGGGTGAATGGAGTTTCAGTAAAGTCAGGGAAGTGAGAATTAAAAAAAGCAGGAAGGGCGTGTTGGACCCTGTGAAACCTATGTGCTAAATAGCATTTATCTAGGTTAGACTGCCACTCTGCCAAAGAGACTGGGAGAGGGGATGTTATCTTCTTCAGTGTCCCCTGAAGCAAACAATCAATTCCTTTGGCAGCTTTGAGTTTTCTCAGGCAAGCACTGTAAGGGGGACTAGGGTCATCCTAGAGATGTGGCCTTGAGCTGTTAGAAACTATGTTAGAATAATGGATCAGAAACCCTGCTTCTTTTGGAGTGCGAAACTGAAGTTCTAGATCTTGACTTATCTGCTGGGTGAACTTGGGCAATTCTTAAGAACTGTCTGAATTTCAGGTTTTTAGCATAAAATGGGAATATCATATGCCCTTCAAAACTCAAAGAGTTGCCGCAAAAGTCAAATGAAATAAAGTGAACAAAAGTAAACTATCAACACAAAAATATTTTCCAGTTTTAATAGATTGCTTTTCTTATGACTGCAAATATGCATGGTATACAAATATGCAATATGGAAAGCAAATACAAATATGGAAATAAAGAGTTGAAGAACAACAAGGAAAAAATGCTAATATAAAAAAAAAAAAAAACTTGTTTATATGGTGATATAACTGGGATGGAATTAATTTTGCAATTATTTTGCTGCTCTCTTATTTTCAGTCCACAGTTTACATATTTCAATTACATATAATTCTTATTTCTGTCAGATTCCCAGATGGGTGAGATTCTCGGCCCAGTGTAAATATGAATGACATTTTTTGGCATTTAAGATTGGAAGCATCAACACAGTTTCACTATCATATAGCTTAATATTTTCCTCCTAGTAGCCTGTTGCAGAATGTAAGATCTTATTTGCATTTAACTTTTCCCACAAAAGTTGGAACACCAGCTAACTTGAACTCTCAATCCACCTGGTAGATCTTATAACTCAGCATTAGGTGTGGGACCCATCTCTCACTGGGAAAACAAACTTCAGAAGCAGGCTACCACCAAGCAGAGTTTTTATATCACAAGAAGACTTTTGTTTCACTTGCTGTTTTTGTGTGTTTGTTTGTCCAATTTTGCCCAGTGAGGCTAGGAATCAGTACACCTACCTCTTCTATCACCAGTTGATAGCAAGAGAGAGAACACTATACAACCTCTTGTTCCATCCATAATAATTAAATTTATCATTTACTAAGTGCAATTTTTGTTTCAAGCACTGGACCAAAATCTTACATATTTGCTTTACTTATTTTATTTCTAAAATTAGTCCTTTTCATTAGATACTATTATGAGGTTTGATAAAGTTCACATAGTTTCCCTGGTGGCTCAGTGGTAAAGAATCCGCCTGCAATGCCAGAGATGTGGGCTCGATCCTTGGGTCAGGAAGATCCCTTGGAGAAGGGAATGGCTGCCCACTCCAGTATTCTTGCCTGGAGAACTCCATGGACAGAGGAGCCTGGGAGGCTACAGACCATAAGTTCACAAAAGAGACAGATATGACTTAGCAACAATAACATCAAAATACACATAAGCAGTAAGTGGGAGAGACAAGTTTTAAATGTAAATCTACATGAATCCCAAATGCATTTTTCTTCCACATTCCTCTTTAGCACCTCTTTAATTTGGCAACCACAGGAAAAAAAAAATTTGGAAAAAGTAATTGCACTGACTGCTTGGCACTCTCTTCATGAAGCCCTCCAATTTTCCCAGCTGGGACTACTTAATTCCCACCTGCAAACTCTGTCCCTTCTCAGCACCTGGCACCACTATTCAAAAAGCTCTAGGCCAACAGTTGGTTGTTCAGGATTTCATATTATTAATTCTCCTGGGTTTCTGTATCTCAATAAACTTAATTACTGAGCTGCTTAAGTTCCTTTCCATCTATCCCATTGATTGGTCACTGGGTCCTAATGGAGAAGGATATGAGGCTTATGGAAGCTTCCTGATGGGAGACACTGTCTGAGGGGGAAACTGGGTCTTGTTCTGATGGACAGGGCCATGCTCAGTAAATCTTTAATCCAATTTACTGTTGATGGGCTGGGATGTGTCCCTCCTCGTTATTTGACCTGAGGCCAAACTACAGTGGAGGTAATGAAGAAAATGGTGACCTCTTTCAGAATGTCCCAATGCAGACCCTGCTCTACGCAGGGCCCCAGCCCTGCTCCAGGCCACTGCTGACCCATGCCTCTGCTGGAGACTCCTGGTCACGCATGGGCAAGTCTAGATCAGTCTCTTGTGGGGTCACTGCTCCTTTCTCCTGGGTCCTGGTGCACATGGTTCTACAACTGGCCTCCAAGTCTGTTTCCCCAGTCCTGTGTAAGTTCTGGTGGCTCTATGGTGGGGTTAATGGTGACCTCCTCCAAGTGGGTTTATGCCATAGCCAGGTCTGATGCACCCAGATCCCCTGTGCCTGTGGCAGGCCACTGCTGACCCATACCTCCTCGGGTGACACCCAAACACAGTTCTGTTTCAGTCTCTGTGGGGTCTCTGTGTCCTGGTATACACAAGATTTGTTTGAGCCCTTTGAGCATCTCTGGCAGGTATGGGGTTTGATTCTAAATGTAACTTTGCCCCTCCTACCATCTTCCTGGGGCTTTTCCTTTGCCCTTGGACATGGGGTATCTCCTCAAAGTCACTCCAGTGCCATACAACTGCCACTCCAGTGGGATGAATGAAAACCACAATCACAGAAAACCAACCAATCTGATCACATGGACCACAGCCTTGTTTAACTCAATGAAACTCTAAGCCATGCCATGTAGGGCCATGGTGGAGAGTTCTGACAAAACGTGGTCCACTGGAGAAGGGAACGGTAACCACTTCAGTATCCTTATGAAAAGGCAAAAAGATAAGACACTGAAAGATGAACTACCCAGGTCTGTAGATGCCAAGTTTGCTACTAGAGATCAGTGGAGAAATAACTCCAGAAATAATGAAGAGATGGAGCCAAAGCAAAAACAACACACATTTGTGGATGTGACTGGTGACGGAAGTAAGTCTGATGCTCTAAAGAGAAATATTGCATAGGAACCTGTAATGTTAGGTCCATGAAAGGCAAATTGGGAGTGGCCAAACAGGAGAGGGCAAGAGTGAACATTTTAGGAAACAGCAAACTAAAATGGACTGGCTGCTGCTGCTAAGTCACTTCAGTCATGTCCGACTCTGCAACACCATAGACGACAGCCCACCAGACTCCCCCATCTCTGGGATTCTCCAGGCAAGAACAATGGAGTGGGCTGCAATTTCCTTCTCCAATGCATGAAAGTGAAAGTGAAGACACTCAGTCATGTCTGACTCTTAGCGACCCCGTGGACCACAGCCTACCAGGCTCCTCTAGCCATAGGATTTTCCAGGCAAGAGTACTGGAGTGAGGTGCCATTGCCTTCTCTGAAATTGACTGGAATGGGTGAATTTAACTCAAATGACCATTATATCTTCTACTGTGTGCAGGAATCCCTTAGAAGAAATGGAGTAGCCATCATAGTCAGCGAAAGAGTCCAAAATGCAGTGCTCGGATGCAATCTCAAAAATGAGAGAATGATCTCTGTTCATTCAACATCACAGTAATATCATTCACAGCAAACCATTCAATATCACAGTAATCCAAGTCCATGCCCCAACCTGTAATGCTGAAGAAGCTGAAGTTGATGAGTTCTATGAAGACCTACAAGACCTTCTAAAACTAAAACCCCAAAAAGATGTCCTTTTCATTATAGGGGACTGGAATGCAAAAGTAGGAAGTCAAGAAAAACCTAGCATAGCAGGCAAATTTGGCCTTGGAGTACAGAATGAAGCAGGGTAAAGGCTAATAGAGTTTTGCCAAGAGAACACACTGGTCACAGCAAACACCCTCTTCCAACAACACAAGAAAAGACTCTCCACATGCACTCCACCAGATGGTCAATACCAAAATCAGACTGATTATATCTTTACAGCCAAAGATGGAGAAGCTCTATACAGACAGCAAAAACAAGACTAGGAGCTGACTGTGGCTCAGATCATGAATTCCTTATTGCCAAATTCAGATTTTAAACTGAAGAAACTAGAGAAAACCACTGGACCATTCAGATGTGACCTAAATCAAATCCCTTATGATTATACAGTGGAAGTGACAAAGAGATTCAAGGGATTAGATCTGATAGAGTGCCTGAAGAACTATGGACAGAGGTTCATGACATTGTACAGGAGGCAGTGATTAAAACCATCCCCAAGAAAAAGAGATGCAAAAAGGCAAAATGTTTGTGTGAGCAGGCCTTACAAATAGCTGAGAAAAGAAGAGAAGGGAAAGGCAAAGGAGAAAAGGAAAGACATACCCACCTGAATGCAGAGATCCAAAGAATAGCAAGGAGAGATAAGAAAGCCTTCCTCAGTGGTTAATGTAAATAAATAGAGGAAAACAATAGAATGGGAAAGCCTAGAGGTCTCCAAGAAAATTAGAGATACCAAGGGAACATTTCACGTAAAGATGGGCTCAACAAAGGACAGAAATGCTATGGACCTAACAGACGCAGAAGATATTAAGAGGCAGTGGGAAGAATACACAGAAGAACTATACAAAAATGATCTTCATGACCCAGAAAATGATGATGGTGTGATCACTCACCTAGAGCCAGACATCCTGTAGTGTGAAGTCAAGTGGGCCTTAGGAAGCATCACTACGAACAAAGCTAAAGAGGTGATGGAATTCCAGTTAAGCTATTTCAAATCCTAAAAGATGATGTTGTGAAAGTGTTGCACTCAATATGTCAGCAAATTTGGAAAACTCAGCAGTAGCCACAGGACTGGAAAAGGTCAGTTATCATTCCAATCCCAAAGAAAGGCAATGCCAAAAAATGCTCAAACTACCACACAATTGCACTCATTTCATATGCTAGCCAAGTAATGCTCAAAATTCTCCAAGCCAGTCTTCAACAGTATGTGAACGTGAACTTCCAGATGTTCAAAGTGGATTTAGAAAAGGCAGAGGAACCAGAGATCAAATTGCCAAAAATCTATTGGATCATTGAAAAAGCGAGAGAGTTCCAGAAAAACATCTACTTCTGTTTTATTAACTATGCCAATACCTTTGACTATGTGAATCACAACAAACTATGGAAAATTCTTCAAGAGATGGGAATAACAGACCACCAGACCTACCTCCTGAGAAATCTGTATGCAGGTCAAGAAGCAACAGTTAGAACTGGACACGGAACAGCAGACTGGTTCCAAATCAGGAAAGGAGTTTGTCAAGGCTGTGTATTGTCACCTTGCTTATTTAATTTACATGCAGAGTAATCATGAGAAATGCTGGGCTGGATGAAGCACAAGCCGGAATCAAGATTGCCAGGAGAAATATCAATGACCTTACATATGCAGATGACACCACCCTTATGGCAGAAACCAAAGAAGAACTAAAGAACCTCTTGATGAAAGTGAAAAAGTTGGATTAAAGCTCAACATTCAGAAAACTAAGATCATGACATCTGGTCCCATCACTTTATGGCAAATAGATGGGGAAACAGTGGAAACAGTGAGAGATTTTATAATTTGGGGCTCTAACATCACTGTTGATTGTGACTGCACCCATAAAACTAAAAGACGCTTGCTCCTTGGAAAAAGAGTTATGACCAACCTAGACAACATATTGAAAAGCAGAGACATTACTTTGCCAACAAAGGTCCATCTAGTCAAAGCTATGTTTTTTCCAGTAGTCTTGTTTGGATGTGAGAGTTGGACTATAAAGAAAGCTTGCTGCTGCTGCTGCTAAGTCGCTTCAGTCGTGTCCGACTCTGTGTGACCCCACAGATGGCAGCCCAGTGGGCTCTGCCATCCCTGGGATTCTCCAGGCAAGAACACTGGAGTGGGTTGCCATTTCCTTCTCCAATGCATGAAAGTGAAAAGTCAAAGTGAAATCACTCAGTCGTGTTTGACTCAGCGACCCCATGGACTGCAGCCTACCAGGCTCCTCCGTCCATGGGATTTTCCAGGCAAGAGTACTGGAGTGGGGTGCCATTGCCTTCTCCATAAAGAAAGCTTAGGGCTGATGAATTGATGCTTTTGAACTGTGGTGTTGGAGAATGCTCTTGAGAATCCCTTGTACAGCAAGGAGTTCCAACCAGTTCATCCTAAAGGAAATCAGTCCTGGATATTCATTGGAAGGACAGATGTTGAAGCTGAAACTCCAATACTTTGACCACCCGATGCAAAGAACTGACTCATTGGAAAAGACCCTGATGCTGGGAAAGATTGAAGGCAGGAAGAGAAGGGGATGACAGAGGATGAGATGGTTGGATGGCATCACCGACTCAATGGACATGAGTCTGAGTAAACTCTGGGAGTTGGTGATGGACAGGGAGGCCTGGTGTGCTGCAGTCCATGGTGTCCCAAAGAGTCAGCCACAACTGAGCGGCTGAACTTAACTTAGGTCCTAATGCTCTTCTCTCTTTTAACCGATACTTCTGAAGCCTGCAGGCTCTTTTTCCTTTTCTTTTCTTTTTTTGCTTTGTTTCATTTGTTTGTTTTAACTTTCATTACCATTGGATGTCTGTTAATTTTTTCCAAATTTATATGATACTTACAACTTAGTCTGGATCCCTTCGAGGCTGTCTGTTTCCTGACTCCCTATACATATGTTTTGCCACCTGTTGGAAAACTATCCATATCCCACATTAGGTTTTCCAACACCACCATTCTGCTGGATCATTGTCTCTGATCATGTTCTCTGAAACCTATGCCTAACTAAAAACTGTATAGTCAACATTATCTTCTGTCAACTTAGTCTGTTAATCTTTGTTTCCATCCCAGGGTATGCCAGTTTATCTTTGGCCCACCTTTGCAGAGAGCATGTACCCATTCTGACAACTTCCATCTGTGTTCAATCCTTCTGTTAGTCTTTTTAATGACAATTTCCATACGATCAACATCCAGCTGTCCCAAATTTAATTGTCTGTTAAATGATTGAACTGTTTCTCTACTTTCTATTTATTTATTAAATGCAGTCTTCATGTGATATGTAGAAAGCTCAGATTCACAAGAATAACTAATGAGCTAACACTAAGTTATAAATGAAGATCAAATATACACATATTTATGTACATAAGGTTTTATTTTCATTTTGTATTTTGATATGATTTTAAACTTACAGAAAAATTGCAAGAATCATTCAAAGAACGCCTATATGCCTTTTACAGAAATCAGTCAGTTCTTAATATTTTGACATATTTGCTTTGTTTTTCTCTCTACATACAAATATTTTTAAAATTTTGATAGTAGGTTGTGGTCCTCTTGCCCTGTGACCCCACTGTACTTCAATGTGTATTTTGAAATAACAAAGATAATCTCTTGATCACAGTACAGTTATTAAATTCAGAAATTTTGACATCAATATACTTCTATCTAATTTTCAATTCATATTCCAGTTTCAACAATCATTCTAGTAATGTTCTTCATAGCAATTTTTTTCTGGCACAGGTGTTTGTTGAGGGTTTCTACTTTCAAACTTGACAATTGTAGAAGTATTCACAGGATGTAGAAAAGCTATTATGTTTATGCTTATAGTTGATACAAGCTTCTGGGTGTCTCTTCCATTTGAAAACCATTGAAATATGCAGAAAAGAACATATTAATCATGCTTAGAAAAACAGGTATAAATTGAGATATATGATCCATTTATTGGTATTAAGGCCATGGCTAAACACAAGTAGTAGTCGTAGGGGTTAAATCTAGGTTAAAGATAAATTTATTGGTGGCAAAAATCTAGTTACATTCATCTTTATTTCTTCATGCTGAAAAAACATGCTTCATTTTTTTTTTTTTAAGATTCAATAGGCTGCAATCAGTTTATTTTTCCACTGGACATATAGCTAAGATTGTCAAGAAAAAATAATGTGATGATTTCTGCTAACCAAGAAAAATATTGTGACAAACAGAAATGGGTGTTTTAGAGGGCACAGACAGAAAATTAATCACAATAATGCCGGTGTGTACTTTATAATTTATACCATGTAAATTCAATTTATTGCAACAAATATTATTTATCAGTCATAATTTTCTACTTAAGATGAGTATAACACAATTCCCTGCAACAAACATGTAAAACAAGCTTAGCAGCAATCTTAACCTCAAGGGTAAGATTTAATTCCACCCAAATAACTATTGACTTTGGTAGTTAAAGAAGAATGTACAGAACTTTTCACAGTATTCATCAAATAAAAAAAAAATAGCAAAACAATCCTTTATATACTGCTTACACTGGGCAGGTTCTGTTCTAAATACTTTATCATCATCAATCCTTTGAGGTTTTTTATCTCTTATTTATTCTATTTTTATCTCCATTTTATAGATGAGGGAACTAAGGTGTAAAGAAATCTACCAACTTGCTTCAAAATCATAAAACTGGTTGGTGGTGAAGCTAGAATTCTGCCCAGGCCGTCTGGCTGCAGTGATCTTGTGTTCTTAACCACTGTGCTTTCTATTTCTTTCTAACTACTACCTTTCTATTTATAGCGTGTCAAAGCTCAATTTTACTATTACAAGAGGTACAGAATGCATAATTGTCTTATAAACACTGCCCTCAGCATTGTCAACACCCTCACTACTCTGCTTATTTGTTGTGTTTTTATGGCACATGATTTGTAAATATTTTTCAACCTTCTTTTTTTTGATGCAGAAGAAGATAATGATGGTCCCCTCTTATGCATTCTCAAATGCACTGTGTCAACATTATCTTCTGCTCCTTCTTATTTTTCATTATAGTTTTGACTATAATATTAATTAAGAGGAATAAAACTATTTGGAACTACAACTTTCTATTTCCTCACTCACAATGTTTACCTCCAATGTTACCTTTAGTTAAATTTCTATATGGCCTTGATTTCCACTGTGGAATTCATAGTACTTATCTAAGTTTTGAGAAGAAAAATTAATAAACCAATACATCATGACTATCAAAGTATATCAAGATATGTGTGTTAATTTCCAAAATGTAGGTCATATAACGCAATAAAGGAAGGAAATATACTATCTGTAAAACCCCCATGAGTTCTGTTTGTCCAGCAATTATGTTTACTTATTTTTAATTCTTCAAATAGAGAGTAGAAACCAATCTGCCAAAACCAAAATAAGCTAAAAGTTTTGCTATTGAATAACTTCAAATTTTATCATTTTTGCCCAGTAGTTGTATAATTCATCCAGTGAAGCTCTCCCCAAGCTGTTCCTCAGAGCTGTTCTGTAAATTGTGGTCAGACTCTTTTGTGTCCAACTGTGTGGTAAGAGTTAAAAGATCTAAGAATTCTCAGACATTCACAACAATGCTACAGCAGAGAGCCGAAGAGTGTAGGCAAAATACTGACAGTAAAAAGAGTAAAAGTCCTTTGACTTTTTTTCTATATTTATTTGTTCTGAGACTACTATCTCATTATATTTAAAAGAATCCAAGAAGGCCTTCCTCAGAAAAGGGAGTTACATCTAATCCTGGCAAATCTAATGTGCACCTTTGCAAATACTCTATTTTATTAGGTACATACCTCTACAGAGCATGCATGTTGTTGTTACAGCTGAAACCCATTCTGTTTGGTTGGTATTTAGTGTTGTGAGTTTATAAATTATTTTTACTATCACTTATTTATCACTACTGAGAGGGTAACTAAAAACTGGTTTTTATTTTGGCATTTGAATTCGGTTGCAGTGTACTTCTGAAAATTTCATTTCAGTGTAAAGTTAATTAAAACTTAGCCAAAGGAAACGTTGAAAACAGGGTGAAAGCAAGTAAGATGAATTTCCTGTATAAGGTGATTTTAAAAACATATATAATAGAAAGAAAGCATATTTCCAGGCACAAACAATATTTCTGAAAGCCTGTGCTATTTAGGTTATTTTCTAAAAATAAACGATTGCTGTAGGGTACCCAGTTGGTGAGGGACAGGGAGGTTGGTGTGCTACAGTCCATTGGGTTGCAAAGAGTCGGACATGATTGAGCAACTAACCTGAACTGAACTGAGAATGCCTATAGCAATTTGAACTTATGAAGGTCCTAATTAGATGATCACATCCAGATTTTTCAGTGGAGGAAAGGGAATTCTAAAATTATTTAGAGGGATCTATTTGGCTGCACTCAATATGCCAGCAAATTTGAAAAACTCAGCCACAGGATTGGAAAAGGTCAGTTTTCATTCCAATCCCAAACAAGGGCACTGTCAAAGAATGTTCAAACTATCACACAGTGCTATATAAGAAGATACAATTTTCTGAGTAGTTTTGAAAAATAAATTCTTTGCAAATTACATCAGTGTGGGGGTAAAAAAGCTGTTTCAATGATACCACACAACAAAATTTTAAGCTTCTATGAAAGAGATAAGGGAAGAACATGCATGCTCTACATTTATTTTATTTTGATTCAAGATGTAGCATAAGCATTTAAAAAATAAAGCAGTTATTAAAATAATTTGTATTTAACTTAGAAAATTACTTTTTCCCCCCAATAATCCAGCACTTATTTGCTATGAAAAATTAGGCAACTCAGCATAACTTTTAGAGCACAGACTTGGAAGCAGCCTGCTTCAGCCTTTAAATCCTAGCTCTACCACTAGGCTCAACATTTGCTAGATGTGTGACCTCAAAATCTCTTAAACATTCTGTGCTGCTGCCTCTGTTTCCTCAGCCATAAAATACGGCAGATGAGTACTTATTTTGTAACTCATTATGAGGAATAAAGGGTTTAATGTTTGGAAAATACTCAGGACAGTACATAACACATAGCAAGTTCAGTTCAGTTCAGTCGCTCAGTCGTGTCTGATTCTTTGCAGCCCCATGAACCACAGCACGCCAGGCCTCCCTGTCCATCACCAACTCCCAGAGTCTACACAAAGACATGTCCATCGAGTCGGTGATGCCATCCAGCCATCTCATCCTCTGTCGTCTCCTTCTCCTCCCGCCCTTAATCTTTCCTGGCATCAGAGTCTTTTCCAAGGGACTCAAGAGTCTTCTCCAACACCACAGTTCAAAAGCATCAATTCTTTGGTGCTCAGCTTTCTTTATAGTCCAACTCTCACATCCATACATGACCACTGGGAAAACAATAGCCTTGACTACATGGACCATTGTTGGCAAAGCAATGTCTCTGCTATTCAATATGCTGTCTAGATTGGTCATAACTTTCCTTCCAAGGAGTAAGTGTCTTTTAATTTCATGGCTGCAATCACCATCTGCAGTGATTTTAGAGCCCAAAAAAATAAAGTCTGACACTGTTTTCAGTGTTTCCCCATCTATTTCTCATGAAGTGATAGGACCAGACCATGATCTTAGTATTCTGAATGTTGAGCTTTAAGCTAACTTTTTCACTCTCCTCTTTTACTTTCATCAAGAGGCTCTTTAGTTCTTCTTCACTTTCTGCCATAAGGATAGTGTCATCTGCATATCTGAGGTTATTGATATTTCTCCCAGCAATCTTGATTCCATCTTGTGCTTCTTCCAGCTCAGCATTTCTCATGATAGACTCTGCATATAAGTTAAATAAGCAGGGTGACAATATTCAGCCTTGACGTCCTCCTTTTCCTATTCAGNTAAATAAGCAGGGTGACAATATACAGCCTTGACGCACTCCTTTTCCTAATTGGAACCAGTCTGTTGTTCCATGTCCAGTCCTAACTGTTGCTTCCTGACCTGCATACAGATTTCTCAAGAGGCAGGTTAGGTGGTCTGGTATGCTAGTATTTTCCTATTCAGAACCAGTCTATTGTTCAGACTGGTTGCTTCCTGACAAGCATATTGTTTTCTCAATAGGCAGGTTAGGTGGTCTGATATTCCCATCTCTTTCAGAATGTTCCACGGTTTATTGTGATCCACACAGTCAAAGGCTTTGGCATAGTCAATAAAGCAGATATAGATGTATTTCTGGAACTCCCTTGCTTTTTTGATGATCCAGCGAATGTTGGCAATTTGATCTCTGGTTCCTCTGCCTTTTCTAAAACCAGGTTGAACATCTGGAAGTTCATGGTTCACATATTGCTGAAGCCTGGCTTGGAGAATTTTGAGCATGACTTTACTAGCCTGTGATATGAGTGCAATTGTGGAGTAGTTTGAGCCTTCTTTGGCATTTTCCTTCTTTGGGATTGGAATGAAAACCGACCTTTCCAGTCCTGTGGCCACTGCTGAGTTTTCCAAATGTGCTGGCATACTGAGTGCAGCACTTTCACAGCATCATCTTTCAGGATTTGAAATAGCTCAACTGGAATTCCATCACACAGCAAACATTGCATAAAAAGTTAATTCTTCCCCTGTAGACACGGGGAGGAAGAGGGTGGGACAAATTGACAGAGTAGCACTGAAACATATGCATTAATGTATGGGAAGATAGGCAGTGGAAATTTCTTTATGATGCAGGGAGCTCAAATCTGGTGCACTGTGGGATGGGGTGGGAGGTGGGAGGGAGGTTCAGGAGGAAGGGGACACACATATACCCATGGCTGATTCATGTTGATATACGGCAGAAACAAACTCAATATTGTAAAGCAATTATCTTCCAGACAAAAATATACAATTTTTTAAAGTTAATTCTTTCTCTACTGTCTCATCCTCTATGATATGAAATAAAAATAATATTTTATGGCAAGGGAAGAAAAATTTAAACATGAAATTTCCTCTGCCTTCCACTCACCCCTCCACTGTGCACTGAGTATCAACAGTAACTCCCACATTGGCAGAAATAACTGTTCAAACATAAAGAGCAACATTCTCCTAATATCAAGACTATCCCTTAAAAGATCACTTTCCTTCTTGATTTTGTCATGATGATTCACCACTTTTTACTTGCAGATCTAGACTGTGTTTACTGTCAATAATACATCATTTAATGTACAGTCTTCCATCTCAAAAAATTCATATGACTATACTATGACGTCTAACAAGCAGAACAGTTCTTAGAGATTTCTGAGATGTTGTTCCTGGGTTATAATCCTCAATTTGGCCTGTACAAAGTTTTCCAATTCTTTCTTTGATTGACTGATTAATTTTTCACTGACAATGGTCTCCAAGATCTGTGACTGATTATATTGCTCATGTTTCCAAACTGTCTAGAACAGTGAGCTCAAGGGTAACTTAATAGTGTTAACTTAATGAATGAATGTGCTATGTAAGTTTTCTTATTCTTAATATAATTTAAAAAGATGATAATGGTGTCATTTTGTTCTGAATAAAATTTATTAGTATGGAAGCCAATTATTCATAACTATTCAGGGATCTGATCTTATAACAGAATCACTTTCTAATACATTAATACTACTGCCAAAGTAATGCATTATGAGCAATTTTAAGTAAAATCCCCCTGTAATGAAATGTTATTTCATTACTATTGTGACTAAATTATTAGGTTCATATTTTAGTATGTATTCAGTTCAGTTCAGTTCAGTCACTCAGTCGTGTCCGACTCTTTGCGACCCCATGAATCGCAACACGCCAGGCCTCCCTGTTCATTACCACCTCTCGGAGTTCACTCAAACTCACGTCCATCGAGTCCATGATGCCATCCAGCCATCTCATCCTCCATTATTAAATATTCTATTAGAGACTGCAAAGATTTTTGTTAAAATTTTGAAAACACCTCATTGAGCAAAAATTACCTTCCATCTACTCGCCAATTCATGTTGTATTAATAGTTACAACTGTTCTGTTTTTTATCACATAAAAAAAAAATTTTCTTCATGTTTTATTACATTTCATCTGCTCATTAAAATATTATTTTAGGTTCGATTGTACATTTTAAGAGGTGTTTGTTTAAAATATTTATAAATTTTCTAAGACTTTATATATATTTATTTCATGATGAAATACAAAATGCATAAAGAGTAAAAAGGCTTACTTCAATTATTTAGACTATTTTTAATCTTATTTTTATAGATCTGAGAACATTCTAATCAAAATGTTGATTATTGTTTTGATCTGTGTGTGTGTAGTAAGTACAATAAGTTATTTAAAGATAGAGTAATGTTTGCAATTTATCGATCTTTGTTGCCTTTATTGAGTCAAAAACTTCTTCCTTTAGTTTCTTATAATTAATGTAACTATTTCATCATTTGAAAAAAAAAGAATAAACCATAAATTGTCATAATAGTTTTGCATATTGTCCAAGCACCAAAAAACTAAATATATATATTGTGCTCTTTTCTGTAATATGATGATTTATAAGCCCATGTAAAAGTATTATTATGATCAATAAGAATAAAAATTGTTTTTAAAATATAAAACACAAGATTGTCAGCTGCACATCCCAGAAGAACACACAAAAAGAAGAAGGATAAAGAAAGGAAAGACGTCTTACAACAACTGCTTAACTAGCAAAGTCTAGTTTATTACTTTTTCAAGAGAGAATACTTTCTTTACTGAATCTTAGAGGAGTATCTCAGAAAACAAGATCTGGGTTGTGATGGTGTAAAGCAGATCTTTTAAGGCAGGAATCTACTTCCTGTTAAGTAAAATCCTTAATATAATACTCTAGCATTGGTGGACACATCAAGTACGGGAACTTTGAGTCACTTTTGATAAGTAAACCATTATTTGATCAGAGAGGAAGTTTGCCCAGTTCTCCTGAAAAGAAAACCATTTACACAAATGAGCTAGGTGTTGTGGTGTCAAGAGCCTAGCATATCAATTTGTTGCTTGAGTAAATGGATTTGGGAATGTTCCTAAAGACAGAGGTGAAATTACTTCCTGGTTTACTGGCTTATCATAGTAAGTGAGAACATCATGGAACATATTATATATTGATTGGTATAGAAGCCTTTATTCCACTGCTGGCAATTGACCCATGGAGAACAGAACTTTTCATTCTGATGATAATTTCAATTCTGGTACTCTCCTTAGAAGAAGAAAAATGTCTTCTATTGGCATTTGATTATTATAATGACTTCAGGAGTAATCAAATATAAATTCTAAGGTATAACTTTTATTCTTATTTTGAATTCAGCTATTCAATTATGTGTATTGTTATGGGGTTATCAAATAATCATTGCTTATTGACTATTCAGTTCAGTTCAGTTCAGTTCAATCACTCAGTCATGTCTGACACTTTGCAACCCCATGAACTGCAGCCCTCCAGGCCCCCCTGTCCATCACCAACTCCTGGAGTTTATTCAAACTCATGTCCATAGAGTTGGTGATGCCATCCAACCATCTCGCCCTCTATCATCCCCTTCTCACCCCACCTTCAATTTTTCCCAGCATCAGGGTCTTTTCAAATGAGTCAGTTCTTTGCACCAGGTAGCCAAAGTATTGGAGCTTCAGCATCAATCCTTCCAATGAATATTCAGAACTGATTTCCTTTAGGATTGACTTGTTTCGTCTCCTTGCAGTCCAAGGGACTCTTGAGTCTTCTCCAACACCACAGTTCAAAAGCACCAATTCTTCAGTGCTCAGCTTTCTTTATAGTCCAGCTCTCACATCCATACTACTGGAAAAACCATAGCTTTGACTAGATAGACCTTTGTTGGCAAAGTAATGTCTCTGCTTTTTAATATGCTGTCTAACTTTGTTAACTGTTACTGTCCCATATATAGCTTCCCAGGTAACTCAGATGGTAAAGAATCTGCCTGCAAGGCAATAGACCCAGGCTTGATCCCTGGATAAGGAAGATCCTCTGGAGAAGGGAATGGCAACTTAATCTAATATTCTTGCCTAGAGAATTCCAAGGACAGAGGAGCCTGGAAGGCTATAGTCATAGGGTCACAAAAAATTGTACATGACTGAAGCAACTCAGCATCAGCAGGACCACTGTCCCATATATATACCACTTCTCATATTTCAGGAGAAAAAAAAAAATTCAAACAGCAGACTAACATTGAAAGTATATCCATAATTTGTAATCACATTTTCAAGAATATAAAGACTAGCTTTGAAGACAAAACAAAAATCACCGTATTTTTCCTTTGATTACTGTACCAAAGTGTATGATCAGAGTCTAACTAAATGGAGAATTCTGCTTCTATTCCTGCTACCACATGATTTTTTTTTTCAATTCGCAAAGAGTTTGATTATTTAATTGCCATAATTTTTTTTCAGTTTAGACAAATGTGGTACATCAAAATGAACATTTCTTTCCTAAAATAAGCTGTCAGAAATCAGAAGTTATAAGGGCCCTTAGGGATCATCTAGCCCAATGTTTCTTAAAATTTGCTCATCATCAGAATTGCACGGGAGGAGGTTTTCCCCCCGCTCCCAGACCTCTGCCCAGAAGATTCTAATTCAATAGATCTAGAATATTGCACAGAAATAAAATTTCTCCTAAGTATTTCATGTGATAAGTCACATATGACTTATCAGCACAGGTTTGCTCCAATGGCACAGGGACAAAGTAATATATTTGGGACTTAAAAAAAGTGCTGTATGTACTGTGGGTTTCCAAGTGATTAAGACTTGCTTCTCATTAAATGTCACTTTTTTAATATATATATATTTTGTAAAAGAACCCTTAAGTCACTTGTCTAATATAACCAGTGTATTGGCCAAACATGGGAAAATAATTGCTTTAGATGTAAAATTAATTGCTTTAGATATGAACTAGTGTACAGAGGATGGATAAACATCAAGGTCCTACTAAATAGCACAGGGAACTATATTTAATATTGTGTGGTAGATAATAATGGAAAGGATTATGAAAAATAATTATATGTGGATAGCTGAATCATTTTGCTGTAAAGTAGAAATTAACACAGCATTGTAAATCCACTATTCTTCAATAAAATATAAAAATAAAAAATAATTGCTTTAAAATGCTTATTATTTTATGAAATATTCATAAAAGTTGTTTTAAATATGAATTTTTCCTTGTTCATTCAGATAATTATTTTTGAAACAAATTTAGATGATTTTTCTGTAAGTTTATTTTTATGAAAAAGCTTCAAATTCATCCATTTGACAAATATTAACTTTTGTTTTCTAATCAAAAACTTTATGCAAATCACTGTGGTAATATTTATTTTATACTTATACTTGACAGCATTACATTATTGTTCCCATATTTTATTAGCAAATCTGGGATCCTAATGCAAGGTTTTCAGCTTGGAAAGCGGAAACTGTGCAAAGTGACAAAGCAATGCAATTTAATAATAAATTCAGTCTTCACAGGTCAATATTGGGGGTGTCTACCCAAGTTGGGGAGAAGGAAATGGCAACCCACTCCAGTGTTCTTGCCTGGAGAATCCCAGGGACGGGGGAGCCTGGTGGGCTTCCGTCTATGGGGTCACACAGGGTCGGACACGACTGAAGTGACTTAACAACAACAACAACCAAGTTGGAATTTTGATCTCATTCTATAGAAGGAAAAAAATAGCTCTAGAAGAGAGAAGGAGAAAAGAGAGAAATGGCTATAGTCTTAAGGAATACAAAGGAGACTATTAGGCAAGATTGATAGACATGATTTTGAAGACTACATGTATACTATCATGTAAGAACGAAGCACAAGCCTATGTTCTATACAGGATACAGGATGCTTGGGGCTGGTGCACGGGGATAATCCAGAGAGATGATATGGGGTGGGAGGTGGGAGGGGGATTCAGGATTGGGAACTAATATACACCCATGGTGGATTCATGTCAATGTATGGCAAAACCAATACAGTATTGTAAAGTAAAATAAAATAAAAATAAAATTAAATAAATAAATAAATAAATTTTCTAATGTTTTATCACACTCTGTATTATAAATACAAGCCACCACCCATTTCCCCTGTCTTTTTATTTCTACCTTTATGTGAGACTTCAGTAAGCACTTGACATTATTTTCCAGTTTGCAGGGAGTCTAATATATATTTCTCTGTAATGTGGTACTTTGCACAGTTGTGCCCTACAAGAGTGACCTTCAAAGCAAAGATGTATCTTTTTTTTTTTTTTAAACATACAACAAATTAGCTGCTTCCCAGATGGTGCCCTGGAAAAGAATCCACCTGCAAATGCAGGAGACTCAAAAGACAGGGTTCAATTCTTGGGTCGGAAATATCCCCTGGAGTAGGAAATGGCCACACACTCTGGTGTTCTTGCCTGGAAAGTTCCATGGACAGAGGAGTCTGGCAGGCTACAGTCCTGAGTCTTTGGAGTTCAAAGAGTTGGACATGACTGAGCATGCACAAGCTTATTTTTAAGTGCTATAAATCCAACAGCCTTATCTATAACTCTTGAATGTCAAACAATTAGATAAATATTGGTAAGAGTTTGGCCAAATATTCAGATGTCTTCTTTCCACTGTTCCAAATACGTGTAGGATTTTTGAAAAATTTTGCAACATTTTCCCCCTCATATGTCATCCAAACGTTCAGCGTTATTCAAACACTCAAATCCCAATAGATAGTTTAATGGTCAAAAGTTATCCGTTAAATGAGCTTTTTAAGAAATGGCTCCAACGTAAGTACAATTAGAGGAGTGTCCTTGACCATTCCTAATAATGCTTAGTTCAGTCTTTCTAGTTTTACTCACAAAGACAGATCTTCAGGTCCTAAAGTATGTCTGTTCATGTTCCACATGCATTCTAAAGGCTCTGTGAAGCAAAGCACAGGATGCGGTGTTTATTAAAAGGTGGCAATTAAAATGGGTATGTTTTATGAATTTTTGCTTGTCTCCAGTGAATCAATTTCCATAAATCTATTTAAACCAATAACTTTATAATCATAAAGAAAGAAAAACTGCCATCAATTCCAAAACATGTTGTTGGATTGCTCATACTTTTAGGTTATCTCTATTAAAATGCATATGCAGCAGTTTAGTGAGTGATATAAAATTTTATTGCAGAGAAGTTTTGAACATAGAGATTGGCTATACACATTCAACTCCTGACTTTTCTAAATTTGCATAAAAATAATCAAAGAAGGAGAACATATAGTTGAAAGTGCCTATTAAAAAAAACGGTATAATGAACAAGTCCAATAAGTTTAGAAAGTTTTACAAGTATAGGGAAGATGAGGCCAGCTCATTCTAAATTAAATCGGGAAATAAGTGGGCAGAATCACAAATCACAGCAGAGTTCCTCCTAAACCCCATGACTGGAGAAGCAAAAACTGAGGATAAGAATGAGATTTATACAAGTCAGTTAGAGAAAAATCTAAATGCTGAAAGAGACTTCAGGAGATGCAATGGAAACCAACACTAGATAATCAATCTTTCTCTTATCTAGGTATAGAGTATACAAAATGCGACAGGGATCTTATCATGGAGCTTCCCTGGTGGCTCAGACGGTAAAGAATCTGCCTGCAGTGCAGGAGACCCAGGTTCGATTCCTGGGTCAGAAAGATCCTCTGGAGGGGAGTGGCTACCCACTCCATTGTTGCCTGAAGAATTCTATGGATAGAGGAGCCTGGAGGGCTACAGTCCATGGGGTCACAAAAAGTTGGACACAACTGATCAACTAACACACACACACACACAGACACACACGCTAAATGTGAGAGTCATCTTATCATGGGAGTGGTCAAAGTCAAACAGTCTGAAATTGCCAATCTAGTTTTATCTATCCACTGCCTTACAGTGTTGAACCTATTCCTAAAATTTATTATTTTATTATGCATATATAAAGAAGGAGTAGAAGAGAGCTTGGCTGAAGAGAAAAGAGGAGCATAAAAAGTAATTATTTGAGTCAATATAGATGATAAAGAACTGAGAAAGAAAGGAAGAACAAGCCAATGTATAAAGTGACAGAATATTTCATGGTTTTGACAAAAAGATTTAAGACTGGGAGGATGTGAAAAAATAGAAGAAAATAGAAAAGAATGTTTAAGAAATGTTAGACTTGCACCCCTCTTTAATGTATTTCTCAGTATGGGAAAAGAATTACAATATTTTTTAAATTTAAAATTTAGCTATTAAAATATCAAATTAGATATTAGATATTAGAACTAGAGGAATCAACCTGCCTGACTTCAGGCTCTACTACAAAGCCACAGTCATCAAGACAGTATGGTACTGGCACAAAGACAGAAATATAGATCAGTGGAACAAAAAAGAAAGCCCAGAGATAAATCCACACACCTATGGACACCTTTTTCCATGATCCAGCGGATGTTGGCAATTTGATCTCTGGTCCCTCTGCCTTTTCTAAAGCCAGCTTGAACATCAGGGAGTTCACGGTTCACATATTGCTGAAGCCTGGCTTGGAGGATTTTGAGCATTACTTTACTAGCATGTGGGATGAGTGCAATTGTGCGGTAGTTGGAGCATTCTTTGGTATTGCCTTTCTTTGGAATTGAAATGAAAACTGACCTTTGCCAGTCCTGTGGCCACTGCTGAGCTTTCCAAATTTGCTGGCAGATTGAGTGCAGCACTTTCACAGCATCATCTTTCAGGATTTGAAACAGCTCAACTGGAATTCCATCACCTCCACTAGCTTTGTTCGTAGTGATGCTTTCTAAGGCCCGCTTGTCTTCACATTCCAAGATGTCTGGCTCTAGATTAGTGATCACATCATCATGATTATCTGGGTCGTGAAGATCTTTTTTGTACAGTTCTTCCGTGTATTCTTGCCACCTCTTCTTAATATCTTCTGCTTCTGTTAGGTCCAGACCATTTCTGTCCTTTATCGAGCCCATCCTTGCATGAAATGTTCCCTTGGTATCTCTAATTTTCTTGAAGAGATCTCTAGTCTTTCCCATTCTGTTCTTTTCCTCTATTTCTTTGCATTGATCGCTGAAGAAGGCTTTCTTATCTCTTCTTGCTATTCTTTGGAACTCTGCATTCAGGTGCTTATATCTTTCCTTTTCTCCTTTGCTTTTCGCCTCTCTTCTTTTCACAGCTATTTGTAAGGCCTCCCCAGACAGCCATTTTGCTTTTTTGCATTTCTTTTCCATGGGGATGGTCTTGATCCCTGTCTCCCATATAATGTCATGAACCTCATTCCATAGTTCATCAGGCGGAAGACATTAAGTGTCTAGAATTAATGGGACTCAGCACCCAATGGAGGAAAAAAAGGGGGAGTCATAGGAAGCTCCTACTTCTGTGGACTCTACTTGGGCATCACCTTTTCCAAGAAGCTTTTGCTGAGTCCACTATTTGAGTTCTATGTTCTTTTTTGTGATATAAATGTCTGTGGCACACACTTCTACCATTGTGTTTACTAAATTGTGATGTTATTCTCTGTTCACGTGTTTTCTCTCCTATTAGTCTCTGTGATAGAGGGCAAGGACCTTATCTCATAACATCTCTAATAGCTCTGTACTCCAGAACTTAGTGCCTAGCATAAACATTTAAAAACAAAAACAAAAAAAAACTTATGAAATAAAGAAGGATGCAGATGATGCCACCAACTAGGATAGAAAATACATAACAGAAGCAGGTTTATTCTGGGGATGGAATATGCTGAGGTAAGATAATAATGTTAGTTTTCCTTATGTGACTAAGACATGTGCAAATACAACCTGTGAGTCTGAAAGTTGAAGATCAAGAGAGAGATTCAAAATAGAATTAGTAAGTATCAGAAAGTAAGAGGTACAGGCAATAACTAAAACCTTGTGCATGTGGACCAGATTGTCCACTAAATGCATAAAATAGAAGTAAGGCCAAATAAAGACCGAATGTTGGAAAACTGCTACGTTTAAGGGATAGGGACAATAATCGCAGTTCCCAAAAGGAGTCTTAGGAGGAATTAGAGAGGAAGAAGGAAAAAAATCAGAGAAAAAATATCAAAGAAGGAAATTTAAAAACTGGTGATTCTGGCAGAAGCAGTTTCAGTGGAGAAAGGTCGGTAAAAAGCCATCCTACTGTTGAGGAAGAGCAATGAGAGATCAGAAGTGGAAACAGTGAGAAGAGCCAAGAAGCTTGAGTGTAAGGTAAAGAAGAAAGAAGGGTGGTCCAGGGTCAATGGCAAACTTCATATTAACTTGTTTATTTATTTAAGACATCTTAACTATGCATATATACTGAGTAGAAGTCAACAGAGAAGCTAAGGGGGAAAAAGGGAATAAGTTGATAAAGCGAATCACTGAGAAGATCAAAAGGGATGTAATCACAGTTTCAGACAAAAAGAATGGATAAGGGTATAGAAATACAGGGGAGCAATGAGAAGGCCACATAAAGATAAGGGAGCTCCCTTCTGAATGCCTCAACTTTCGTGGTAAACTAACAGGTGAAGTCACACGCTAAAAGTTTTTTTTCATAAGAAAGAAACTCTGAGGACAGTGACAAAAGTTTGAAATAACTGTTGAAAGAAAAAGAAGAAAGCTGAATTGGAAACACAGAGAGCTGGCACATAATATTAGAGGTTCAAAATGAAGTTAAATCCAAAAATCTACACTAAGTATGTGTGTGTGTATATATATATATATATAAAATGAAGTCACTCAGTTGTGTCCGACTCTTTGCAACCCCATGGACTGTAGCCTACCAGGCTCCTCTGTCCATGGGATTTCCCAGGCAACAGTCCTGGAGTGGATTGCCATGTATAGCAGTCTTCAATATTACGTGATTTTTCCCTCCAGCCATAGAAGATAAAAGTGTAAAAGTTAAATAAAATGGAAGTGGGAAAGATAGAAATGAGTTACATATATGCAAAAATTCATTTAAGCTGTATACTGCAGATCTGTTCACTCAACTTTTAAGTTATACCTTAATATAAATATTATTGTTTTTAAAAAAGAACTCTATTATACATCTCAGTTCAAGTATCCTATTCCTTTCACCTTCAAATCAAGAGGCAAAAAAGTACCTCTAAAACAATATCTATTTAAAAACAACAGGTTGAAAAAGAAAGTAACAAAAAGACTGGAAATAAAAACAAACAAAAACCTGGGAAAAGACCCTCCTCCCCTTCAAATGCTTGTTTTTAATCTGGAGTGAATTACAGACCACCAAGTATAGTCTGACTTGGATATCAAGCACCAGTTCCCACATGAAAATTGTTATTGTTGGCTTTAGCACTTTAATCCAAAGAGGACACAAATTCTGTTCATGTTTGAATAACCCTTGCCAACAAATTGATCCCATAGCAGCAGGGCTGCAAGGAGTCGTTTCAAAGATTGAAGGGAAACATAAATGGGGAAAAATTCAGTAAATATATTTCTTCCTACTTAGAACCTAGGCTAGTCCTTTAAAAAAAAAAAAAAGTTTTTAATCTTTCCTCTTTTTTCAAAAGCAACCCAAAAGGGCATTAGAGAACATCTGTAATTTACATAGAAGGGAGCAATGCCAAAGAAATACAGATTCCACAGCTGTTAACCCAGGGGACAACTCAAATCAAGCAAATCTCTAAATAAGGTCTGAAAGGCAGATGATCTGCTAGAGGGCAGCCAATTTCCAAAACCAGGAGTATGGAGTGGGCACTTGGAATGCTAATGTCTGCCTTTCTGGAAAGCTACCTTTTGTCTTTATACGGGCAAACCAGAACAATTCATAATTCCTTTGCCAGTTAAGATATACCCAAAGAAGACTAGAAAATTTGCCTGGCCACCATCTAGCACATGAACATAAGAAAGGACTTTCCTTGTGATTTTACTATTTATCTTCTTCATCTATTCAATATTACATGTTGGTTTAACAATGTAAAAGCTCCTAAATGTACAATATTGAAGTTGATAAACTTTCAGAAACTCTCAAAAAGAATAGGCTATAGAACCAAACTCCATGGATTCAAAATCCAGCTTCTTCATTTCCTGTGTTGCCTTGGGCAAGTTACCTTACATTTACAGGCCTCAGGTTACCATCTGCAAAGTGAGGATGATATTATATTACCTATTTATAGAGCTATGTAGATTAGACAGTCAATACATCGATACATATAGACACTTAAAACGTTATTTCAGATACAGACAAGTGTTCCCTTAGTCTTAGTTCTTTTATTAAGTCCCTATCTTATCAGTTTGCAGCAAGCCTGTCTCTTTACTACGACTTCTAAAATTTGCATTGCACCCAGCATTAATTAATGTGGCTTATTGATTTCCCTGGTGGCTCAGACGGTAAAGCATCTCTCTACAATGTGGGAGACCTGGGTTCGAGCCCTGGGTTGGGAAGATCCCCTGGAGAAGGAAATGGCAATCCACTCCAGTACTGTTGCCTGGAAAATCCCATGGACAGAGGAGCCTGGTACGCTACAGTCTATGGGGTTGCAAAGAGTCGGACACGACTGAACGACTTCACTTCACTTCACTTCATACTTTGTGAATCGGAGAAGGCAATGGCAACCCACTTCAGTACTTTTACCTGGAAAATTCCATGGACGGAGAAGTCTGGTAGGCTGCAATCCATGGAGTCACTAAGAGTCGGACACTACTGAGCGACTTCACTTTCACTTTTCAGTTTCATGCATTGGAGAAGGAAATGGCAACCCACTCCAGTGTTCTTGCCTGGAGAATCCCAGGGGCGGCGGAGCCTGGTGGGTTGCATTCTATGGGGCTGCACAGAGTAGGACACAACTGAAGTGACTTAGCAGCAGCAGCAGCAGCATACCCTGTGAATGCCTGATAGGTAGGAAAGAGTCTCAAGCTGTGGCATGGTTGGTGAATTTGCTATCCAATAACTGTGCTTAATCGCTCAGTCATGTCCAACTCTTTGCAACCCCATGGGCTGCAGCTTGCCACGCTCCTCTGTCCATAGGGATTCTCCAGGCAAGAATACTGGAGTGGATGTCATGCCCTCCTCCAGGGGATCTTCCCAACCAAGGGATCAAACCCAGGTCTCCCACATTGCAGGCAGATTCTCTACCAGCTCAGCTACCAGGGAAGTCCCCACCACTAATTAGCAAGCAAATATTAATGATTCCATTGTAAAAATAAATACATTCAGACCTGTGATTTGAAGGTTAAAGGCTCAATACACTAACACCATTTCCCTTGACTAGTAGCCCTCTTCCACATAATATATGTGTTTACTGTTATGACCAACTGACTGCCTTTTCCACAAAATATTAATATATTTAATATTAATGTATTAATAAATATTAATATATACATACACAGCATCTAGAAGGATTAAGCAGAACACTAGGAAATTAAGAGATACAATTGAGTGAAAATTAAGAAGGAAATAAAAGAAAAATGGATTCTAAATCCCTAGAAAACAGTTTTAGTAAACTTTCGTACTTTTTCCCCCTTTTCTGTTAGGTTAATATTAAATAGAGTCTGTCCCTTTAACTGTCAAATGGCTTTCCAGCCTACAAGTAATCTTTCTCCACAGAGGAGTCTTTTAAAAGTTATAAATAAAATATCCCAAATATTTTCTTTTTCCCACAGATGAGAACATTAGAACACTGACATTTTAATCTGTTCTGTACAAGAATGAGTTGTGTCAACACAGTGCTCCCAGCTATAGCACTGAAAAAAAACAAGTTTAATTAAAGACAGAGAAGAAACTGCATGTGGAGCCTAAGTCACTGAGATACAATAGAGTGTGTCATCTTCAGAGTCAGTTCTCTATGAACAAATCTCTTTGTCAGTGTCGGGAAGAAAACAAAAGACATAGCAAAGTAAAGGTCCGATGCTATAAAGGAAAAACATGGTGGTGTCAAACTTTAATATTAAGACTAAGAATTCAAACTTAATATTTGTGTAGTACTTGCTACCTAATTCCAGAGTATGAAAACTACTCCTAACATCATAAAACATTTTTGGATATAAATAGATATCTATCAGCTATATGCTATACAAGATAGAGCTGAAGCACAAAAAGGGAAAGAAGCTTAGCTAAGATCACAAGGTAATGGTTTAGCAAAAATGAATAATGCTTTTACTGGGTTTATTCTAGAATATTGGTTATATTCCTTCCTCAAATTCTAACTTGAAGACAAAAAATACCAAGATCATAGCGCTAGTTTCCATTATTAAGCACAGCTCTATTCTAACAGTGGCTTGTTTGCCTGTCTCCTGCACTTCTGCCAGGGCACCCTACATCAGAGAGGCAGGGCAGGACGGTGAAGAGAAAACAGGGCACACAGGCCCAGGTTCCCACCTCAGCTCTACCACTTCCCAGCTCACTAACTTTTAGGCAGCCTACCTATTTTTGATTCTTTTTCCTCATCTATAAAATAGAGATGATAGCAACTAGTCAATACTGTCGTGGTAAGGCTTCAATGTGATAATACATGTAAAGTACCCAGTTCATTTCTTGACGTATATAGTTGATGCTCCATTAATATTCCTTTTAACTTTAGATTTTTATAACACTGATCATTTGTTAATTGTATGTTATAGATATCATCCTTTCCAGATCGTACATTTCTTATGACTATAATCCCTTTTCTTATCTGTAATATTCTCTAATGCACAATAGCGGGAATATTTAGCATTAGGTATAAGTATCTTCTGGTCTGTTGTTTTGTTGTTGTTTAGCTGCTAACTCATGTCTGAGTCTGCCACCCCCTGGACTATAGCCTGCCAGGCTCCTCTGTCCATGGGATTTTCCAGGCAAGAATATTGGAATGGGTGGCCATTTCCTTTTCCATGGGATCTTCCTGATCTAGGGATCAAACCGAAGTCTCCTGCATTGGCAGGCAGATTCCTTACCGCTGAGCCACCAGGGCTCACATATATATAACTTGGTTTTCTTGCAGCACAGTATTACAGAATAGTTATCAGTATGGGCTCAGTGTCAACAATGCCCATGGTAACGAATTATACTTCAGTTCTGTTGTTGATACTTAATACTGATCAACTTTTGGTAAATTAATTTACCTGTGTTTTAATTTTCTCATTTGTAAAATGGAGATACAGCATTTTTGATTTATAAGGCTTCTGTGAAGATTAAATACATTCAGTGCAGTTCAGTACAATTGCTCAGTTGTGTCCGGCTCTTTGCAACCCCATGGACTGCAGCATCCCAGGCTTCCCTGTCCATTACCAGTTCCTGTAACTTACTCAAATTCATGTCCATTAGTCTGTGAGGTCATGCAACCATTTAATGTATATCCAATCATCTAATGTATATTAAATACATTAAATGTACATAAAGGTATTAGAATAATGCCTGGTCCAAGTATGGACTTGAAAAAACATTTCCTATTACTTGATAAAAACATAGGCATAATGAACATTATTTTGTATTTATTGTAATAGTATTAAATACTTATCAGAATTTTTTTCCAGTAGTCATGTATGGATGTGAGAGTTGGACTGTGAAGAAAGCTGAGCACTGAAGAACTGATGCTTTTGAACTTGCTGGGAGGGATTGGGGGCAGGAGGAGAAGGGGACGACAGAGGATGAGACGGCTGGATGGCATCACCGACTCGATGGAGGTGAGTTTGAGTGAACTTCGGGGGTTGGTGCAATTCATGGGGTAGCAAAGAGTCGGACACGACTGAGCAACTGAACTGAACTGATATGATATAAAATTACAGGGGGAAGGAGTAGGGTAAATATCATTTTAAGAACAATAGGAATATATATAAAGGGAAAAAACTGACAAATATAACACAGAAAGTAAGTGAATAAGAATTAAAGAAGGAATCCAGGCTTTACAGAGGGCACCAAACTTGAATGAGTTAATGATGTAATCAAATGGAAAAGAATACAACAAACAAAACTGCCATGTTTTAACTGTATTAGGGATAGCATCACAGAGAAGACAGAAGATTCACATAGATGACAAAGGAAATACAAGTTATTCAATAACGGTAAAAGACATGAGCAAAGGTATGATAGGAATATGGAAGTCCCATTTGGAGACCAGTAAACAGATTTGTCTGCCTGGAACTGAGGTCTCAGGTAGGAATACCTGATACAGCGCTCTCAATTCCATTCCCCAGAGCTTAGCATGGACACAAGCAATGCTCATTAAATATCTATGTAAAAAAATGAATTCCAACTGCAGTCAGTCTATCATGATAGATTAAGGGACTTCTGTGGAGGTGCAGTGGCTAACAATTTGTGCTCCCAGTGCAGGGGGCCTGGGTTTGATCCCAGGTCAGAGAACTAGATCCCACATGGCCCTACTAAAAAAGATCCCGTGTGCCACAACTAAGACCTAACACAACAAAATAAATAAAATAAATATTTTTTTAAATAAATAAGATTAAGAAGTGCTTTCCAATAAGTATACCAAGGCATACCGGTGTGCCCAAATTAGGTAACTGCTGTACTGAGAGGGTGAATAAAACCCTTTAGAATAAAACCCTCCAGTCCTAAAGATGGCTTGCTTCCTATCCTAGTATACCATACTAATATCGTCATTTTCTAAGTGTAGTATGCCATAAAAAAGTTGGGAAACATTGAGTTTAAAACATGTCTATGAGGAAGTATGCAATGGGATGAAGATAAAGACTAAAATGAAGAGGGTATACTGGTGCTAGTGGTAACAAATCTGCCTGCTAATGGAGGAGACACAAGAGATGCAGGTTTGATCTCTGGGTTGGGAAGATCCCCTGGAGGAGGGTGTGGCAACCCACTCCAGTATTCTGGCCTGGAGAATCCAATGGACAGAGGAGCCTCATGGGCTACTGTCTGTAGTGTCACAAAGAGTCAGACACAACTGAAGGGACTTAGTACACATGCATACATACTATACAACAGTCATTGCCTGGTTTGGTGGTTCTGTGGAAGATTAAGAGAGAAAGACAAGGAGAAGGAGGAGTCATTCAAAACTGCTCTAGTAGCCAAGGCACCAAACATATAGGCCTAAATAAGAGTAGTTACAAAATAGATGAATTCAAAACAGATTATGAAAGAATAAGTTGCTTAGAAGTAAGTTTAGTTCAGTTCAGTAAACACTGCTGCCTGTTAAATATCAGCCATTTGTCAGGCACTAGGGATTTAAACTGAAGAAATAACTCCAGTCATTAGGGATTTATTTTTAGTTGTAGAAACAGAATTGTAGGTTTTCTTTAATGCATTCTATTTCACATTAGCTCTAAGGAGAAAGGAAATATTACAAGGTATTACATATTGCACTATAAATCAAAGGTTGTTTTTGTTCAGTCGCCAAGTTGTGTCCAACTCTTTGCCACCCCATGGACCACAGAGTGCAAAGTTTCTTCGTCCTTCACTATCTCCCAGAGTTTGCTCAAACTCATGTCCTTTGAGTCAACGATGCCACCCAACTATCTCATCCTCTGCATCCGTCTTTTCCTCTTGCCTTCAACCTTTCCCAGCATCAGGGTTTTTCTCAATGAGTCTGCTCTTTGCATCGGGTGACCAAAGTATTGGAGCTTCAGCTTCAGTATCAGTCCGTCCAGTGAATATTCAGGGTTGATTTCCTTTAGGATGGACTGGTTGGATCTCCTTACTGTTTAAGGGACTCTCGAGATATTTCTCCAGCACCAGTTTGAAAGTATCAATTCTTCGGTGCTCAGCCTTCTTTATAGTCCAACAGTCACATCTGTACATGACTACTAGAAAAACCATAGTTTTGACTATATGGACCTTTGTTGGGAAAGTAATGTCTCTGCTTTCTAATATGCTGTCTAGATTTGTCATAGCTTTTCTTCCAAGGAACAAGCATCTTTTAACTTCATGGTTGTGGTTTTAACTTACTTATTAAAGTTTCCAAAAGTAAGCCTTCTTCAGTTAAAAGGCTCAGGTACCAGGAGTCAGAGGGATATAAACAGAATCCTGTGGAACAGTCACATAAATCCAATGGCTGTAACAATCATTCTTAATATATTTGTATCTGATCAAGTGTTAGAATGCATGCTATTGACAAATCTCTTCTAGCCTTTATGAGAAGATAATACCATCAATCATTTATTAGGGGATCACTATTTATCAACATTGTGCCATTTTACATATATTATCTCATTTATTCTCCAAATATCCCAAAGGGTAGATATTATTATTCCCATTTTGTTCATAAAAATCAAGGCTTAGAATATTAAGTCACCTATCCAAGGTTATCCAGCTAGTAAAATGGCAGAGCCAGAATTTAACCCAGGCCCATTCTCTCAAGTCCATGTTCTTATTAAATGCATTTTAATAAATAAGTCATTCAAGAAAGGGCTTTGAGGAAGACACCTGCGATATAAAGAAAGAGCTACTGAGCCAAACATGGGCAAGGCCCACCCACACAGTATTCTAGGAGACAGTGTGCTTGCCCAGGGCTTACTGACTAGATTCATATTATAAGAAATCTGTGTTTTAGGTTTTCATTGCTGCTATAATCAAATAATTTAGTGGCTTAAAACAACACAAATTCATTACAGTACAGTTTTATAGGTCAGAAAGCTGACATGAGTCTCACTGGTCTAAGATCAAAGAGTCTGCAGGGCTGTATTCCCTTCTGAAAATTCTAAAGGAGAATCTACTTCCTTGCCTCTTTGAGCTGCTAGAGGCCACCAGCAATCCATGGCCATGGCCTCTGGCCACCATCTTCAAAGCCAGCAATGGTGGGTTGAGCTCTCCTTTGACTGCCATTTCCATTGTTCTTCCATTATCCCATCACCCTTTCATCACAAAAGAGTTCTCCAATTATAAGAGAACAGGTGATTAGATTGGACACACCTATATAAACCATCATAATCTTCCCATCTTATATACTTTAACTTAAATCACATCTACAAAGTCCCCTTTGCTGTGTAAGGTTAACAGGTTCCAGGGATTAGGAGACAAGTATCTATGGGGATTGTAGGGAGCATTATTCTCAGCATGACTAAGAGAATAGTGTTACTCAAAGTCTAAACCATGTAACTAGCCTCCTTATTCTAGTTTCATATGTGTGAGGCAACTTACTGACAACACTTTAGCTTGCCCTAAAACTTACTTATAGGAGGAGAATGGGCTGTTTGCTTGGGGTCGGGAGGGGGAGGTGGGTACGATGTCCTATGCCCTGAGCATATACATTTTATATTATATTGACCAATTTTTTTTCTGAGTCACACATTAGTATCTTTTGAGTGCTGTCAGAATGAGCCAGAATATTTTGGCCAGGAACTGTAGGATTTTGACAAGATCAATATTCTGAATCTTTAAGTTAAGGATCAGAGTTGGGGTATATTTAACAGGTCTATATCTATGATAAAAACAACCACTTGAAAACCATGCTTAAGAAACTATATCTATGAATGCACTTATATGCCACCTTCTTTGGGCTTCCTGTAGCTCAGATGGTAAAGCAGCTGCCTGCAATGCAGGCAATGCAATGCAACTGGGTTTGATTCCTGGGTCGGAAAGATCCCCTGGAGAAGGGAATGGCAACTCACTCCAGTATTCTTTCCTGGAGAATTCCATGGACAGAGGAGTATGGTGGGCTCCATGGGTCACAAAGAGTCAGACATGGCTGAATGACTAACACTTTCACTTTTTGATTTACAAGACTTAATTCAAAAAAGAGAATAATTCTGCTTTTCTGATTGTACCGGTGTAATCAATCAAATGGCTTGAAGTAGAACGTCCTTGGAAGGCAGGAGGGAGTTTCAAATCAACAACTTTTAAAACTTGGATCACATAGATAAGTGGTTGCCTAGGGCTGGGAGACTGAGGGAGAATAGGGAGACACTGCTAATGAGTATGGCGTTTTGCTTTGGGAAAATAAAGTGTTCTAAAATTGGTTGTGGTGATGGCTGCATAACTCTGTGAATAACAAAAAAATCATTGCACTCTATATTTTAAGTGAATGAATTTTATGATATTGAGTTATATCTCAATAAAGTTGTTAAAAATGGGTCACAAGGAGAAGTCAGTGAAAGGAAGATCCGATTAAATACTAGGATGAAATGTGGGGGAGTGTCTTACACAATTTATGATCTTTATGAAGAATCTTCCTTATCATCTGCTACTTTCCTCTTTCTGTTCTCTACTCTAGCTTTTTAAAGATTCTGCTCTTGGAAAAGTCATAACTTTCCACCTCTTTCTTGTTTTTTAGTTTACTAATCAATTAATATACACCAACATACACAGCAAACTTATTCCAAAAATTATAAACAATATAGAATGTGATTCCAGTGTTAACTCCCACTGCTAATGTATGGATGTTGAGAGTTGGATCATAAAGAAGGCTGAATGCTAAGGAATTGATGCTTTTGAGCTGTGGTGTTGAAGACTCTTTAGAGTCCCTTGAATGCAAGGAGATTAAACCAATAAATCCAGAAGGAAATCAATCCTGAATATTCATTAGGACTGATGTTGAAGCTAAAGCTCCAATACTTTGGCTACCTGATGTGAAGTGCCGATTCNGAATTGATGCTTTTGAGCTGTGGTGTTGAAGACTCTTTAGAGTCCCTTGAATGCAAGGAGATTAAACCAATAAATCCAGAAGGAAATCAATCCTGAATATTCATTAGGACTGATGTTGAAGCTAAAGCTCCAATACTTTGGCTACCTGATGTGAAGTGCCGATTCACTAGATGCTGGGAATGATTGAAGGCAGGAGGAGAAGGGGACGACAGAGGATGAGATGGTTGGATGGCATCACTGACTCAATGGACCTGAGTCTAAGCAAGCTCTGGGAGAAGGACAGGGAAGCCTGGTGTGCTGCAGTCCATGGGGTCACAAAGAGTCAGACACAACTGAGCGACTGAACAACAACAAAGTATGAATGAAGGAATGTTCCCATCCTGATCCTCTTTAAGATGCTCATGTTTTATTATCCTTGTTCTGTGTTGTGTGCTGATTCTCCATATTCCCTAAATCATTCCACATGCCACAATAGGCCTGTGCAAGATTCATGTTTCCTTGTATCACAATTCTCACATTAAATTCAAAGAATTATTGCTGTTTTATAGTTGTAACTATTACAGTGCCTAACAGTGACTCCATTAATGTGTACAAAGTTACTGAATGAGCACTCTGCATTTCATCTTCATTCTTGTTCTCAAGAGCAATGATACCCCCTTTATCCAAATACCACAGCAGAGGAAAAACTGCTTGTCAGAGGTCAATAAGTAGTTATGCTTAAAAGTGGAAGGTCAGGCAAGGTTTTTCAAGAAGCTTTCTAATAGTTGATATGAAAATAATCAACTACTTTTCAAATCATCACTTTGAACAAGTGACGAAGCCATTTCAAAGGAAAAAAACCTTCCTGAAACTGACACACTAAATTTAGTTTATTTAAATTAATAAAATACCATTACTCAAGCCATAAAAAGGGGTTCCTTCAACCATGAGATGAAATATTTGTCTCGTATGAGCTTAGATGAAATGATTGTTACTTTTCTACATGATCATTATAAGAGATCAGCCTCCATTCTCTGACTATCAAAAAAACTGAAGATGCAAACCTTGAGTGTAACTGTGCTTATATATACTGGGTTATCCATAAATCACAAGTCTATCACACTCTGTCATATGATTCCTTAAGATTCAATTTATTCCCACATCATAGTATACCTAGTTGATATGCAGAAGGAACTTGATGCTCTAAGAAGTGAAGATCAATATGTACAATTCACACTATTATTCTTTTAAATATGAACAACTGACCTTGTAGAACTAAAATACCAAAAACTCAGTTCCTGATATAAACCCACTACCTTTGTCAATAGTTTATATTATTCATTTTTCCAGGTTTCTGCAAAAAATAAATATCATAGTTGAAACTGAATACCACTGAATGTTGTTATAAAATACCTTCAGTTCAGTTACTCTGTCATGTCCGACTCTTTGTGCCTCCATGGACTGCAGCACGCCACGCCTCCCTGTCCATCACCAACTCCCGGAGTTTACTCAAACTCATGTCCATTGAGTTGGTGATGCCATCAAACCATCTCATCATCTGTGTCCCCCCACCTCCCGCCTTCAATTTTTCCAAGCATCAGGGTCTTTTCCAATGAGTCAGTTCATCACATCAGGTGGCCAAAGTATTGGAGTTTCAGCTTCAGCATCAGTTCTTCTAATGAATATTCAGGACCGATTTCCTTTAGGATGGACTGGTTTGATCTCCTCGCAGTCCAAGGGACTCTCAACAGTCTTCTCCAACACCACAGCTCAAAAGCATCAATTCTTTGGCACTCAGCTTTCTTTATAGTCCAACTCTCACATCCATACATGACCACTGGAAAAACCATAGCCTTGACTAGATGGACCTTGTTGACAAAGCATTGTCTGCTTTTTAATATGCTGTCTAGGTTGGTCATGACTTTTCTTCCAAAGAGTAAGCATCTTTTAATTTCATGGCTGCAGTCACCATCTGCAGTGATTTTGGAGCCCCCAAGAATAAAGTCAGCCACTGTTTCCCCATCTATTTGCCATGAAGTGATGGGACCAGATGCCATGATCTTAGTTTTCTGAATGTTAAGCTTTAAGATAAACAATTTATAACACATTTATAAGTTGGTCAAGATAGTGTTTTAATGTACACAGAAATTCATGTTTATGTTCTGAGAATCCTTTTACATGATCAAAGGCTGAATTTTCCAAGCAGGCAGATGTAGCTCATTAGATTTGCCATGAACTGTGAAAGCCACTTGCCAATAGCATCAAAAGACTATTATTCATTTTAATCTCTCAAAGAGGACAGATCTTTCTTTGACAAACATTAGTGAAAAAACTAAGTTTGGGGCTTAGTGACTGGAATAGCTCAGCACAAGGAAATAACAGTGAAACTAAAGCCAAATGGAGATAGACTGATGTTCTAGCTTTTCACCTTCAGAGACCAGAGCTTCCACCTAGATTTCAAGGAAAAAAAAAAACAAACCAAAACCTAAACACCGGCTCCCCCCAAACCCACATAGCAATAACAATGCACTTGCTGCATGCATAATGATCTTACCATCTAACCTGACAGAACTGTCAGTCTGAATGGCAAATTCTCTGCATATGATTGAGTTTTGTAATCTCAACAGCTCAAAATAGAGAACTTAAGAGGCCAATCAAATCAGTTTTGACTGTCAATCACTGTCCAAGCAATGTAGTTAATCAGAAAAATCGGGATGACATTCAGAAATTGTCTAAATCCTTGTTCAGCAATCATAAAGACAACTAAGAAAACTCTAGACATTTAAAATTCTGTAGATTTAAACTGAATGCTGACATAGCTAGTATATCAAATATGAAAATGTAACTATCTGGATAATTTGTGCAAATTAAGTAGTCTTGTTCTTCAGGCAGTTTTTAATCTTGATTACTAAATACTCAACTAAAAGTTTAGCTGAGTAAATAAAACCTGATGTTAGGTTTAGAAATTATCGCTAACAGGGGTTCCAGGGTGCAGCTGTTTCATTACTTGATCAAGGTGCTAAGTTACATAGGTATCATCAGATTATAAAAATTTACTGAACTATACACTTACAATATATGAATCTTTGTGATCAAAGAAACGTCACATCTTCTAGTCAATTGCCCCGTGAATTTAGTCTCTGAGAATTTAGGATCAAATTCCCATCTTATCTAGATGCTCCCTGCTTTATACTTACTTGCTTTTTAGCTTTTCAAGCTAAACAGTTTAAGGATAAACTCAAGTTAGATATATTACAGCATCAGAACATATTTCATTATATTTGGGCCATTTATCTTTTAACTTATAACAGTGAAAATGATTTCTATTCTAAAGACTTAGGAAGGTATTTTTTTAATAGTCTTGATAATCATGATACTTTATTCCTAAGAATATCTACCAAACCACAATTCATGCATATTACTCTTTAATAGTCACAAAGTTTTGTGAAAAATATATATAAGATTGAGTACAATACTTCAGTAATAGAAAGCACTCAAAATATTTGATATCAATGACAGAGGTAGATCAAGAGATACACTAAGATACTGTCAAAAGTATTTAAGGAAGATCATGACGGGAAAATGATATTTTGAATGAATGAAACCCAGATATGAGTTCCAATTATGCAAAATACTAGTCTTAAAGTTAATTCCTTAAAATCCTATATTTGCTTATTATTTTTCTAAGGTAGAATCATTGCTCAAGTTGGTTTAGTCCACTGTATGCACAACTTGGAACCGTAAAGGGATCCTTTCCCTTTTTATGAGCCAAGTGTTATACAAATGTGGGATGAATGGGGCAAAAGAGAAAAAAGTATGCTTTTAACATAAGAAATTAACATGTACAATTTTATACATACCACAAGAATCTCAAAATTATGATATTAAACGCTACTGCTGCTAAGTCGCTTCAGTTGTGTCTGACTCTGTGCAACCCCATAGATGGCAGCCCACCAGGCTCTGCCGTCCCTGGGATTCTCCAGGCAAGAACACTGGAGTGGGTTGCCATTTCCTTCTCCAATGCATGAAAGTGAAAAGTGAAAGTGAAGTCGCTCAGTCGTGTCCGACCCTCAGCGACCCCATGGACTGGAGCCTTCCAGGCTCCTAGTATATGAGGCTAAGATAAATAGTAACTGGCTACATTTCTTAAAAAAAAGAAAAAATTAACAGTCACATCCTGTGTTTGTTCTAGAAGCTAAATAATCTAAGAAGTCAAATCCGAAATCAGACTGTCGAAAAGGCACAGAAAGTAATCTTACTGGTTGGTATTTGTTTCTGTTAATAATACAGCAACAGTTTTAAATCAAATTGAATGAAAGGAGCACTTTTCTTTCAAAAAGAAAATTTACATTACCCACTATAGTTTAAAATTAATACAATGGGTCAAAATTCTGAGAAAGATTAAATTTGGTCTTAACCTTTGGTTAAAATAAAATTTTAAATGCCTGTCTAATATTAATGATTGTGCAACACTCAGTTTTTCCACGAGTTATACTTTTTAAAATGTAATTTTAGCAAATCGGCAGAATAGAGTAATAAGTCCAAAGTTCATCTCACTTCCTCCATAATATTAACCAGGGTTTCAATGGAACACTCTGCTTAGATTTAGGTTAGTAGCCCAATGTTTTCACGTAACCAAAAGCTGAATTAAGTATTACTAGGGTCATATGACGATGCCATTGCTGTATCTCAAAAATAGCCAAATCTTGGCAATTTCATGTGTTTTAATCTAATACATTTTTTAGACAGTTCAAACTCTAGAAAACAGCAAATACACACAAAAAATTGTTTACATGATGTGAAAATATATGTAAAAAATGTTTCCAAAGGAAACAATTAAATGCAAGGTATAAAGAGAAATAAAGATAGTGGGCTTTATGAGAAGGGGGAAAAAAATCAGGCAGTTCAACAGGTTACTGAAATCCTGGTAGTGATCGATAAATTGACTTCTGCTTCACCTTTTATGAAGAGGCTGTACTTAGCAAATCACTGTGTAAGCTGCCTCAATAACAGGACTCCTGCTATCAAGTTTATGTGAAATGATTCCAACAAAGAAATTAATTTCTTCATGACAAGAAAAGGTTATCCGAAACAGGGAAAACACAGGAGACTGAGCTTTCTGTTAATAAAACAGACAAATATCAGTCTAGGCACTGAATTCAGAGCTGTTTTATGCTCTGCAAAATCTGAATTCCTTGTAGCTCATCTACTACCATTGCTTTAGAGACACACACACACATATACATACATGCATATGTAGATACATACTTGCCTGTTACCTGTTTTTGCAAGTTTCCTAGTTTTAGCACTGAAAGTTTCATGATCTAGAAACTCAAGCCTAAGCAAACTAGGAAGATTAGTTACCCTAATGTATAGCTCCCAATCCATGCACACTTTGCATGTATGTGCTTATGTGTATAACCCCCATACACTCACCATCCCAAGCCCCCCAAAATGGTTTCCTATAACTTACAATGAATTTATTATCTCTTTAGAAAATAAGTGGTGTTATAAAAAATAATCTAAAAGCTGTTACATGTTTTATGACTATATTAATAAAATATGTAACTAGTAGTGATCAAATCTGAGAACTTAGAAACAGCCATTCATCACAAGCCATCAGACCTACTCTTTCCTAAAAAGCTGCATGTTTCATTCATATGTTGATAAGCATAAACCTCTTACAATTATGCTCCGTTTTATAACTATGAGGAAAATCTCTGGCATTCTATAGGTTCAAACCTCAGCTTCACCACTTACCAACAATGTAGCTTTAAAAGAAATTACTTGACCTATCAATTATCCACTTTCTACTATAGGGTTTTCATGATTATTAAATGATGCAATGTATATAAAATGCTAAGCATAAAATTAATTCTCAATAAAAGTTACTTATTACTATCATTGCTATTAGTATATTGTACAGGTAAGAACTTGCAAGTGCACTGAAGGAGGCAGTTACCCATTCCTGTCTTCTTTGATGGAAACATTTCCTATTAAATACAATTTATTTCTTTTTATAATATTAAGATTTTCAGAATTATTCTTTCTGAATGTAAAAACTAAGAGAATTCTCAATAGTTTACAAGGTTGTCCTTATAATAAGATTAACTAGTTCTTTACATGGAACTTCTTCCAATTACTGAATTTCAACATTGGATACAATAGTACAAGAAGAGAATAAAAATCAAAGCTCCTTGCTCTCTAACTTTAATAAAGTATAATATTTAATGTGCTAAAATACAGGTGGTAAAGTTCTACCTGTACTAAAAAGAACAAATATAAACATTAAATCAAAATAGACTCAAATTATATTTTAGAGTTTGAGGAAATCTTTAAAATCATCTAATCCAATGCCCTCATTTTATAAGACCCAGAAAAGGTGATTTGTCCCAGGTTATATGGCTAGAATCAGAAATAATACAAGAATTCAAGTCTCCTGACACCTACTGCAATTATCTGTTAATATGCTTCTCTCCAAATCACAAGTGAAAAACATAAGACAAATTCCTTTTCCAAAATTTCTAATAAAAATTATCTTCAAATACACAAAGATAATTATGGGGAAGTGTGACAAGAAAGATGAAGGAAAAATAACTAGTATTGGGTTGGCCAAGAAGTGCCTTTGGGTTTTTTAGGTAAAAATAAAAGACACATTTTTTGTTTTCACCAAGAACTTTATTGAACAACGTATTCACCATTTTGTTCCACTACTTTCTACCATTATCAAGGCAAGTTCATAATTCCATCTTCCCAAAACCTTTTTATCTTTTTGAGCAAAGAACTATTCCAGGTGCCTTTTACAATCTTCCAGGAAACTGAAATTCTTCCATTAAGAGACTTCTGTAAATATAGAAATAAAAAGAAATCCAAAGGTGCGATTTCTGGTGAATATAGCAGATGAATCAGAAGTTCCTAGCCAAGTAACAGTTTTGCCTGGTCATCAAAGCAACATGCAGTCTTGCATTATCCTGATGGAACATGTGTTTTCTTTTGACTAATTTTGAATGCTTTTTGTCGTGTGCCGCTTTCATTTGGTCTAACTGGGAGCACTACTTGTTGGAATCAATTGTTTGATTTTCCAGAAAGAGCTCATAATAGAGGACTCGCTTCCAATTCTACTGTATATACATCACCTTTTTTGGATGAAGATTGGACTTTGATGTGGTTGGTGATGGTTCATTTTGCTTGTCCCATGATCTCTTCAGTTCCACATTATTGTACAGCATTTACCTTTCATTACCCATCACAGTTTGTTTTAAAAATGGAACATTTTCATTAAGTTTAAGTGGAGAATTGCATGCAGAAATGAGACCAAGAAAGTAAGAAGGTTTTTTCACTTAACTTATGTGAAAGCCAAACATCAAAGTGAATAACATAACCAAGCTGGTACAAATGATTTTCAATGTCTGATTTGGATATTCTGAGTGTATTTTGAGAGCTATCTCCTTCGTGGTGTAACATTGACTGTTCTCAATTAATATTCGAGTTGATTGCTATCAACTTCAACTGGTCTACCTGACAGTGGAACATTGTCCAGCGAGAAATCTCCAGCATGAAACTTTGCACGCCAATTTTGACATGTTCGATCAGTCACAGCACCTTCTCCATACACTGAACAAATCTTTTTTTGTGCATCTCAGTTGTGTTTTTATCTTTCTTGAAATAATAAAGCATAATATGCCAAAACCATTACTTTTTTTCTTCCACCTTCAATATTAAAACAGCTTTACAAAATTCACCAGTTTTGTGAAGTTTTTTTTTAAATGAACACTGATATGACAGCTGTCACAATACAATCTAACAAAGCTGTTTCTCATGAAGTTAAAGACAACTAAGCACTACCAGAGTTATCTTATAGGAAAAGCCAAAGAAACATTTTGGCCAACCTAATACTATGTCATAGAAAATATACTTTGAAGTCTAACAGAGCCACCTCTGTCATTTCTCCCTTCTGCAACAACAGCCAAAGTACTTACTCTATCTGATCTTCAGGTTCCTCATTTGTAAAGTAGGAATAATACCACCTAGAACAAATAACATATAAAAATGGTTAGAACAGTACAAGTTGGGAGTCACACTACCAAACTTAGAATTTTAAAACCACAACCTACTTGTTTGACCAAGTTATATAACCTTTTTGAGCCACATAAAGTACTTCAGCACAGAACATGACACATAAAAACTGCAACAAGTTTTAATTTTATCAATACTATATATAACTCACCAGGCACTTAGTGGGCAGTGAATAAAAATAACTACCACCACCAAAAGACCTGCTTTTAAAAGTAAAATAGATGACAAAGGTAACATGCTTTATAAAATTCAATATCATCTATCTTAAAAAAAAAAAAAAAAATAGGACTTCCCTGGTGGCTCAGACAGTTAAGCATCTGTCTACAATGTGGGAGACCTGGGTTCGATCCCTGGGTTGGGAAGATTCCCTGGAGAAGGAAATGGCAATCCACTCCAGTACTATTGCCTGGAAAATCTCATGGACAGAGGAGCCTGGTAGGCTACAGCCCATGGGGTCGCAAAGAGTTGGACACGACTGAGCAACTTTACCTTACCTTATCTTAAAATATGCCTACATATATAAAGTTCATTAGACTGGGATTAAATGTCAATTTTTATAAGTACATTAAACAAAAGATTTCCAGAAAAACATCTACTTCTGCTTTATTGACTATGCCAAAGCCTTTGACTGTGTGGATCACAACAAACTGTGGAAAATTCTTAATGAGATGGGAATACCAGAACACCTGAACTGCCTCCTGAGAAATCTGTATGTACGTCAAGAAGCAACAGTTAGAACTGGACATGGAACAACAGACTTGTTCCAGCTCAGGAAAGGAGTATGTCAAGGCTGTATATTGTCACCCTGCATTTAACTTATATGCAGGGTACATCATGTGAAATGTCAGGCTGGATCAAGCACAAGCTGGAATCAAGATTGCCAGGAAAAATATCAGTAACCTCAGATATGCAGAGGACACCACCCTTATGGGCAGAAAGTGAAGAGGAACTAAAAAGCCTCTTGATGAAAGTGAAAGAGGAGAGTGAAAAAGTTGGCTTAAAGCTCAACATTCAGAAAACGAAGATCCCGGTTTTTGCATCCGGTCCCATCACTTCATGGCAAATACATGGGGAAACAACGGAAACAGTGACAGACTTTATTTTGGGGGGGCTCCAAAATCACTGCAGATGGTGATTGCAGCCATGAAATTAAAAGACGTTTGCTCCTTGGAAGAAAAGCTATGACCAACCTGCTGCTGCTGCTGCTAAGTCGCTTCAGTCATGTCCGACTCTGTGCGACCCCATAGACGGCAGCCCGCCAGGCTTCCCCGTCTCTGGGATTCTCCAGGCAAGAACACTGGAGTGGGTGGCCATTTCCTGCTCCAATGCATGAAAGTGAAAAGTGAAAGTGAAGTCGTTCAGTCGTGTTCGACTCTTAGCGACCCCATGGACTGCAGCCCACCAGGCTCCTCCATCCATGGGATTTTCCAGGCAAGAGTACTGGAGTGGGGTGCCATTGCCTTCTCCATGACCAACCTAGACAGCATATTAAAAGATAGAAACGTTACTTTGCTGACAAAGGTCTATACAGTCAAAGCTATGGTTTTTTCAGTAGACATTTATGGATGTGAGAGTTGGACTATAAAGAAAGCTGAGTGCCGAAGAACTGATGCTTTTGAACTGTGGTGTTGGAGAAGACTCTTGAGAGTCCCTTGGACTGCAAGGAGATCCAACCAGTCCATTCTGAAGGAGATCATTCCTGAATATTCATTGGAAGGACTGATGCTGAAGCTGAAGCTCCAATACTTTGGCTACCTGATGCGAAGAACTGACTCATTAGAATAGATCCTGATGCTGGGAAGACTGAAGGCAGGAGAAGGGGATGGCAGAGGATGAGATGGTTGGATGATATTACCGACTTGATGCACATGAGTTTGAGTAAGCTCCAAGAACTGATGATGGACAGGGAAGCCTGGCGTGCTGCAGTCCATGGGGTCACAAAGAGTTGGACGTGACTGAGTGACTGAACTGACTGACTGATATTATAAGTATCAAGTAAATAATTCTATAGTGATTTGACATATTTAAGAAAATCTGTGGCTTTCAGAGTATTAAATTTTAAACTTCTCAGTTCACAAGTCAGAAAACACGATATAAAGTCAGAAGTTAGGTAAGAGCAGAAGTATTACAAACAATGAAATAAAGATAAAATTATAGCATCAGTACATTTGAAAATCTGTAGAAGACTGTATATAGAAGAAACCATATGTTTATTATGACATGGTTTTCATAAGTTCCTAATCAAAAATATAATAAAAGGAAAATAAACAGTAGAAAAATACATTCAACATATCACCATTTAAGAGAACCAATTCCCTGGTGATTAGAAAAGATCTATCTCTGAACTGGGTGGAAAGGCATGATTCCTAAATCCAAAGGGAAATTAAAACCACAAAGTTTAAACAAAACAGCATGAAAAAAAAATCAATACCTCACAAAATAAAAGGATTCATTTAGTTTTCAGCTTTCTCTTTACAAAAATTCTATTTTTATATCTGATACATTGGTTTAAGATGCTATCATGTCTTCAAGCTCCAGTTGTAGGAAAATACCTGTTTATCTCTGCTACTTTTAAAGGTAAATAGGAGACTTTGTATTTAAGTTACAATGTGGAATTCTTCAGAGTAACCTCATGCCAAAATGGCACAATTCTGAGGGATGCAAAGGTATTCAATAAAAAGCTTTTAAAGGCATATTTTTAAACTTGCAGCAGGAAAGCTTTTTTGTGTCAAGACAGTAATTCTTTTAACAGCATTGATCAAAATGTCATTCTTTTATGAGTGTACAATACCTTTTAATGGCATACAACAAGCCATTAGGGTTATACACCTCTGTACAGCAGACGGCTTACTGGAAAAAAGGGAACACTGGCCAAGATACAGTCAGTAGGTTTTATACTTCTAACAGGCAACCTTTTTCCCCCTAGCTGCTTCACTGTGAAGTCCACAACTGAAATTATCCAAAGATTAAGTGTAAGCTCTCTTCACTTCTGTAATTTGGAAGTATTTTCACAGAGGCATAAACTGCAAGGTCTAAACTGTATCTTTGTAGATACCATGGGATGGCCTTGAAAACTGCCTCTCACCAAGGGCCAGTGAGAAATTATTCATGAAGATTAGAAAAGAATGATAGTTTTATTTACTTTGCTACTTTCTGGGGAAAGAAGAAAGTGAATTTAAAAAGTGTTATGAGATAATTACTTTTCATATTTATTTATAAAGCCAAATAGTAAAGGAACATTAAAGTTATATAATATTTTACCATAAAATATCTATCTTCATCAACTAACGTTGATTAGCTAATTTTTTGTAAAAGAAACCTATTTAAAAATCATCTTAAAATAAATCCTTGTCTTTGGGACATTCAGGCTTTAAGAGAGAAAATAAATTCTGAAACTACTTATAAAACTTAATCACACGATTATACAAACTCATACAAAAAAACTTTCATCAATTTACTAAATTTCTAACCATGCAGGAAATGAAGAGCTAAGGGATAGAACATAAACAGAAAGGGAAATTATTTCTGCTTTTCATGTTAAACCTTTATGGGTTTTTCACTGTTAAAGCTAATATGACTTGAGTATAAGTAAATTCTTAGCATAACAGAAATATCCCAGATATTAATATATTGACTGTAGCCTAAATCTCTACCTTCTGAAAACTATTCAAGGCCTTTACAGAGCTTAAAAAAATGTTACTGGTAATAATTACAGTCCTGCACCAAAAAATAAAACTCAACCTTACAGACAATACCAGATGAATCTCATAAAGCTTTTCCCTAAAAGAAAGTTTAAAAAGTAGAAGAATCTATCTTCTTTTAAAGGTGTGAATGTGTAGGTGAGGGTGTGGGTATGTGGATGTATAGCGGAAAGACAATGGTAAGAAAATAAGAAAGCTTTCTTTCCAAATTTTATCAAATTTTCAGGCAATGTAGAGAACAAGAGTATCTGCACCGACTCCCTTATTGTGAAGTCGCTCAGTTGTGTTCAGCTCTTTTTGACCCCATGGACTATACAGTCCATGGAATTCTCTAGGCCAGAATTCTGGAGTGGGTAACTGTTCCCTTTTCCAGGGGATCTTTCCAACCCAGGGATCAAACCCAGGTCTCCTCAATTGCAAGTGGATTCTTTACCAGCTGAGCCACTGAGGAAGCCTGACTCTTTGTGACCCCATGGAGTATACTGAAAACAACTGAAATGCAAAGTAATAAACAAATACATTTTAAAATCATATCAATTGATAAAAATAGTTAAAAAGAAAAAGAAGAAGTACCAATACAAAAATCTAAATGAAAGTGGAAATCCAGAGAAGGCGGTGGTGTGCTGAATCTGCTTTTGCCAATTTTAAACAGAGTTCAGATGTACAGATCTGATTTGGAATGAAGGAGAGAAGACAAATTAAATACCACCTAAGAGTCTAACAAGAGGTTGTCTAACGAGAAGCTAAGAACTCGGTTATTCCCTCAAAGTAAATGTGATCCAAGAGTCTGGGTTTAAGGGACTATAAGGAAAGCTGCCTTGGAAATGAGCAAAACAGGGGAAAAAAGAGCAACAAGTTGCAACCACAATCTAGCACTCAAGTAAATGTACACACCAAATTCACAACACCTGAATGGGTCCAAATAAATAAACAAACATAAAATGGCATGCAACTAGTCATACTCCAAGAAGCCAAAATGCAACAAACATAAATGTTAACTGGTGGAACAAACTTATTAAATACACAAATAAACAAGGCACTGTGAAAGAGAACCAGTAAAAACAAACCTATAAGGATTTCATTTCTTGAAATTATCATAAAGCCCTGTTTAATATGTTTACAATAATTTTTAAAGTGAAAAAACATCTTCACAGAACGTGTCAAAAAACAATACATGACATAAAATGTTCACAAGACATTTATACAAATTAAATACACAGTAGTTGAAATTTTAAAACCCAGTCGAGAGGTTTTCACACATTATCTCAGAAGAGACTAACCTGCCCAGTAAAAAATAGCTAGAGAAAGTAGGTAAAATATGGAAAACAACAATGTGAAGGCATTAAAGCGCTAAGGCAGTCAAGAAGTATAAAAGAGAAGTTCAGAAAGCTAAGCTCAACTTTCAGCATGGGCTTTATTAACTCATTTGTCAATCCTCAGGAGGCAGAGAAGCTAAGCAGAACTGTTAGTAGTAATCACATCTAGCGGGAAAAAAATTTTGAAGTTTCATTACTTGGGCTTCCCTGGTGGCTCAGTCAGTAAAGAATCCACCTGCAATGCAGGAGACTGCCTGCAGTACAGGAGACAAGAGATTGATTCTTGGGTGGGGAAGATCCCCTGGAGAAGGAAATGGCAACCCACTTCATAATTCTTGCCTGGAGAATCCTATGGACAGAGAAGACTGGTGGGCTACAGACCATGGGGTCGCAAAGAGTTGGACATGACTGAAGTGACTTAGCACGCATGCACACATGTCTTAGGGAAGCACTGCTTCTAGGGGAGGGGACAGTGAGTGACTTAAAAGTGATATTATTTGGATGTTTAGTGGTAAGGAGAAAGAAGAAAACAAGAGAGAAATAATAAATGATCCCTCAGAAACAAAAGGAAGCACAAAATTAAAGAAAGGAAAACTTCACCTTCTAAACAAATGCACCATAAATTTAAAATACTGCCCTTCATTATAGCAACAGAATAGGGTCCTTTTGAACTAAGAAACCTTGTAAACTCTCTCACAACTTTCTATATAAACTAGTATCACTGATCAAGAAAAATAAAACTTTTAAAATGGATCAGAAAACAGTAGGCAACAACTTTAAAAATTATTATGAAATAATATAGAAAATAAGAACAAAAACTCTTCAGCTGATGAACACTCCTCTCCAAAAAGAAAAAGGGAAAAAGAAGCCATAGAGAAAACTACAACAATGTCTCAAATTGAACCATTTATTGTTAAACCAGTATTTACAGATATTTTTCAAAAACCTTAAATCAAACATTCAATAATTCAGAACAGAAATAGAACAGAATTGGGCAAAAATCTTCACTTCAGGAAGATGTGAAATAAGAGATAACTGGTCTCATGAAAGAAACTGAGAAGACAAAAATTTTTTAGAAATAAAAAATAAATTATAAAGTACTCAGGAGAGAAAAGGATTGAATGAAAATACAAGGGGCACTGAACAAAAGTCTGAATATAACCAAGGGAATAAAACAAAATGAAGGAAGAGTGTAATAAGATCAGGGAAACGTTATAACACACCAGAGAAAGAAAGAGGACCCAACATACATAAAATTAAAGAGCTAATATTTAAAACTAATTAAAAAAAATAACCAAAAGAAGAAAACACATGAATATTATAAAGGTCTAAGAAGGGCCTGGGAAAACTGATACAAACAATTCTGAGATCTAGTAAAAACACATAAAGTGAAAGTGAAGTCGCTCAGTCGTATTCGACTCTTTGCGACCCCATGGACTGTAGCCTATCAGGCTCCTCCCTCCCTGGGATTCTCCAGGCAAGAGTCTGGGGTGGGTTGCCATTTCCTTCTCCAGGGGATCTTCCCAACCCAGGGATCAAACCCAGGTCTCCTGAATTCCAGGCAGACACTTTAACCTCTGAGCCACCAGGAAAGTCTAATTAGACTTTAAAGATAGAAAAAATTATCTGGGATCACTTGCAAAGGAAGAAAAATCAAACTGGGATCAGACTACTGAGCAGTAACCTACAAATAAAGATAGTAGGAAGGTAGGAATCAAATTATTCTATTTAAACTGATGAAATTGAACAGTGAATTCCTAAGTAAGCAAAAGAAGGACAAAAATAAGGGCATTATAAATAATAATATAAAGACAACCACTAGAACAAAAATATAAACCTTCCAAAATGCCAAGGAAAATACAAAAAGGGAGGAACATAATACAACATGAAAGCGAGGAAATGTAGTAACATATACATGTGTGCGTATGTGCTCAGTCACTTCAGTTGTGTCTGACTCTGCGGCCCTGCGGACTGGAGTGTACCAGGCTCCTCTGTCCATGGGATTCTCCATGCAAAAATGCTGGAGTGGGTTTCCATGCCCTCCTCCAGAGGATCTTCCCCACCAAGGACTGAACCTACATCTCAATTTCCTGCATTGGCAGGCAGGTTCTTTACCACTAGCACCACCTGGGAAGCCCCCTAATATATACATATAATATAATATTTTGTTAGAATTGTGTCATATCAATAAATATACACTGATTTACCACTATTAGAAAAAATCCACAACTTTGAATTAAACACAAAGCCAAACAACTCTAAAATGTATTAGAGAAGCTCATCTAAAATAAAGTAATTCAATTATTGAAAATACAAGGGCTAGACAATGTATTCTATGTAAACAGAACAGTAAGAAAGAAGGTATTGCAATTCTGATATCAGACATGGTAGAACTAACACCAAAAGCACTGCATACTAAAAGGAACATTTTATGATCTAAAAGCCAATTCAAAATAAATACAGAATAGGAATATTTATGTGCCAAATAACAGTGAGTATCATGATAAAATAGAATCAAGGAGAAGTAAAGATGCAAACAAATAAAGAAAACAAAAAGAAGACATCAACATACCAAACTCAATATAAGTATTCAAAAAATATAAAAGGATGAGGAATATATAAACTAAAAAAGCTACGTCAATATCTTTATCTTTAAACTCCTATAACAAGTGATTTCCTTTTTAAGTACATATGAAACTTTCATAAAAATTGACCAAATGCACGTGTCTCAAAGAAAGCTTCAATATGTTCCATAAAGTAGAAACAATATAAAAACATTTTGATCATACAATAGAAGTAGAAATTAAAAACAAAAGATTTTTTCACCATATAGTATTAAAATTTTGTAGCAATGTCTTTGGTAAAAGGGGAAATATAAACTGACATACTGAATGGAATAGTTAGATTTTAAACTACTAACAAGACCAAGATCTGATGTGAATGTAGAATAACTAGAACTGTCTTATGCCGCTTACTGGAAAACAAATGAAAACTTTGGGCAAAAGTTTGGTAGTATTTTAGTATGTTAAACATTTATCATATAATTCCTAGGTAGTCATCCAGCAAAAGTAAAAATCTATGACCACAAAAAACCTGTAGGGAAATGTTTATGGCAGCTTTATCACTAACAGCCGAAAACCTGGAAAAATACGAATGTCCATTAACTGACTAATAGATAAACAGATTATGGTACATATGTATAATGGAGTACGACTCACAAAACGTAATAAACTGATACATGCAACAACATGAATAAATCTTAAATTCATTTGCCAACTGAAAGAAGTCAGATATAGGCCGCATACTACAGAATTCTATTAACATGATGTTCTCAAAGTACAAACCTACAGTGGCAGATAGCAGATTAGCAGTTGCTAGGAGATGGGTATGGGACCTGAGAAATGATGATAAAGGATCATGAGGTAACTTTACAGACTTACATAAATATTCCATATCTTGATTATGGCAGTAGTTTACAACTGTTTATATTTGTCAAAACTCATAGAACTATATTCCTAAAAAGTGAATTTTACCATATGTAAATTAAGCCTCAGTAAAACTGACTTCTAAAAAAGAAGCAATCAGGGAGTGGGAAAGAAAAAATTACATACAGGAGAACAAAGATCAGAATTATTCCAAATAATCTTACAACACAAGGCAGAAGGCAATAGAATATTAAATTAGTACTAAAGACACAATTATATATCCACGTTAAAAATAAACCTTTTGGGCTTGCCTGGTGGTCTAGTGGTTAAGAATCTGCCTGCCAAAGCAGGGGACATGGGTTCGATCCCTGATCTGGGAGGATTCCACATGCTAGGGAGCAACTTAGCCTATATGCCCCAACTACCAGGCCAGTGTTCTACAGCACATGGGCTGCAGCTGCAGCTACTGAGCCTGCAGGTCCTAGAGTCCATGCTCCGCGCCAAGACAAGCTACTGCAATGAGAAGCCAGTACATCTCAATAAAGAGCAGCTCCTGCTCACCTTAACTAGAGAAAGCCTACACACAGCAATGAAGACCCAGTGCAGCCAAAAATAAATAAATCTTTCAAAAATGAAAGTTAACCAAAAACATTTTCAAGTAAAAACAAAACAAAACAAAAACAGAATCCATTACCAACAAGCCATCCCATATGCAATGTTAAAGGAATCTTCAGACTGAAGAAAACAAATGAAAATTTCGATCTATAAGAAATGGGCTTCTCTGGTGCCTCAGATGGTAAAGAATCTGCCCACAATGCAGGAGACTCGGGTTCAATCTCTGGGTGGGGAAGATCCCTTGAAGAAGGGAATGGTTACCCACTCCAGTATTCTTGCCTGGAGAATTTCATGGACAGAGGAGCCTGGTGGGGTCACAAAGAGTTGGACAACAACTGAGACACTGACACTTCATAAGAAGAAACAGAGTGCCAGAAATGATAAGATGTAGGCAAATATTAATAAAATATATGCTCATTTTCTTAATTCCATTAAAACCTCCTCACAAAGAAACTGCTAGACTTGGATGGATGCATGCTGTTTTCTATCAAATCTTTAACAAAAAATAATACCAATCCTACACAAAATCTTTTAAGAAATAGAGAAGAACATAACACATCTCAGATCATTTATAGTAGTTAGACAGCACTGCCCTAATGCTAAAATCAGAAAATCACAATAAAGCAAAACAAAGACCAATCTTCTTTATGAACATTCAAAAAAAAAATTAAGATCACATTAAAAGACATAAAAACAATCAGGATATACTATATTCATGGATGGAAAGAATATGGTAAAGATGACAGTTCTTCCCAAATTAATGTAGAATATGCACATCAATTCCTATCAAAGCAATTCCTGTCAAAACCTAAGAAGATTTCTCATTGAAATTAATAGAGAAAATCAAAGGGCCAAGAATAAATAAGAGAACGGCCTGGTATGGGAGTAAGGGGAGCAGTTTAACCTACAGAATATTGTCTTCTTTCAGAGATAAGGTAACACCTTGTTATACATGCAGGGTGAGGCAAGTGAAATAGACTAAATGAGCTCAAAAACAAAGGCAAACATAAATTTATAGAAACTAATTGGGAACATGACATTACCCATTCAGTGAAGAAAGGATGTCTTATTCCAGGGCTTGTAAATTTTTTCTATTAAAAGCAACATGGTTAATACATTAGTCTTTGAAGCTCATATAGTCTCTGTCACAACTACTCAATTCTGACCTTGTAGACAACATGTAAACAAGTGGATGTACCTGTGTTCTGATAGAATTTAATTTATATAAACAGATAGTGGACCAGATTTGGCCCATGGGCATGTTTTCCAAATAGCAACAAAACAACAAAAAATTTTTTTAGTTAAAATCATTTTTTACACATAAAACACAAAACTAAGTTTCAGGTGAAGTAAAGTTTTAGTGTGGGGGGAAAAAAAACACTTGATGATGTAAATTATATTCAGGACAAGCTACTGGAATTTCACAATAAAAATCATTTTAATATGACATCCAAAACATTAAGGCACAAAAATTAACTCTTTAGGTTGATCAAGTATTTTCCTAATTAATGTAAAAAGATACAAAATCTCAACTGTGAATGACCTTTCTACAATTCTAGAAAGCATTTCAGTGACTTCTCTAAAATTCTTAACCCAGTGCTCATTTGAAAGTGCTAATACAACTGCTTCAAGGTTTCTCACTTTCCCACTTTCTTCAGAAAGTGAAAGTGAAGTCGCTCAGTCGTGTCCGACTCTTTGCGACCCCGTGCACTGTAGCCCACCAGGCTCCTCCGTCCATGGGATTCTCCAGGCAAGAATACTGGAGTGGGTTGCCATTGCCTTCTCCAGGGGATCTTCCCGACCCAGGGATCGAACCCAGGTCTCCTGCATTGCAGGCAGACGCTTTAACCTCTGAGCCACCAGGGAAGCCCTAAATTTGCGTATATATGTCATATTGTACACAAAAGCTTCAAGGTTTTTCTTGCTTCTTAAAGGGGACTATGCCCCACATCTCCCCCAACCCCAAGAAAGTTAAACTCTGATAAACCTCGGTTACGGAGACGACATACAGAAAATCCAGTTGAATTATCAGATTAGAAAGAAAATAGAGGATTTTCATAGTTATAGACAGGGGATGTAAGATAAAATATTCATTCATACTATAGAACTCCTTAAAGTGGTTCTGAATCTCAACTTGAAATTCAATAGATGGAGGTGTAGTGAGGGGAGTCAGAGCATAATAGGCTCAGAAGGTTAATGAAGGTTAATGACTTTTCAATGGGAGTTATTTTGTTTGTTTCGTTTTTTAATGTTTCTGATCAGCCTCAGAGTTTCATTCTATTCCAAAAGATCTGCTGGGTTCGTTCTAAGATCCAGACAGTACTCACAATGCCAATATGAAATGTGTCAACAGGGTCCGACCAAGGACAAAGTAATCATGTTTTCGACAGGAATCCGCTCATTCAGAATCAGCAACTGGGTCAAGATCTTACATTTCTGTAGCGTTTTATACAGAGCTTGCACTTGCCGCTTTCCACGGGACCTTTATCGCGTCTCAGTTGGGAACAAGCGGACAGCAGCATCCTATTCCCTGATAAGGAAAGTTCTGGACTCAGTTTGTGAGATGTGGGGTGCTCCCCAGGTTGCTCGGGAGTTTCCCATCCTATCACAGGCAGGTAGGAAGTTCCTGACAGTGTGGGTGATGGAGAGCAGAATATAACTAGGAAAGAGGTGGGAGAGTAGGAACGAGGCGGAAGTCAAGTGCGCTTGGGGGAGGTGTAAGCACGTCAGAGTTGGAGGATTGCTACTGAGGAGGGTTGGAAGGTGAGAGACACCCGTTCGTGAAAGAAAAGGGAGGGGAGACTCCCTCCTAGAGCGACGGAAGTGGGGCGGGAGCGTCGTCTCTGAGACGCGAGGAAAACGTCGTGAAGGAAGAATCTAGAGGCTGCGAGGAGAACGGTGAGCCTGCCTCAGTAAGGGAAGTTCCAGCCCGACTGAAGTCCCCCATCTCTTCGGCCGCCCTTTTCGTCATCTCCCCTCAGGGGCTCTCACCACCGAGATTGTTGGCTCCTGCAAGACGCCCAGCACCATTGTCACCTCATGAACTGTCCGCGCCACAAATTCAAATCAGAGTTCCAGAGCCTAGCGCTCCGAACTTCTCCCAGAGTGAAGGACAAATGGGCCAATGGAAGCCCCGCTGGCTAGAGACGTACAAGGTGGTGGGCGGGACGAAGGGTCGGGGTGGGCAGAAGAGCGTTGTCCTGACGACGGCTTCCGGTGCTGCGGTGACTTCCCGCCGGAAGGCGAGAGTCCGCGGGAAAAGCGGTCTTGTTAAGTGGTCACTGTGGCTTGGGGCTGAGGCGTTCCCCTCAAGAGTAACCGCGGGCTTGTGCCAAGGTCACGCCACTGGCCTTCGTTTCCTTTAGCCTTCTTGCTCACCAAAAGATTTTCCCGTCCAGTTATAAAGTGCAAGTTGTTTCCCAAAGGTAAGCGTGTAGTATAACACCACTCCCTTGTTATTTGAGGGTAACGGAAACTTGAGTCCACTTTGTCACCAGGGAGTGGGTACTAAAAAAAAAAAAAAAAAAAGAAAGTGAAAATTTGGATTTCTAAACATTTAGTGAAATTTTACCGTGTGCATTTTTACTGTATTGTACGCAGTTTGTAGTCTTGAAATATTGGGTGCAATTTTATTTACAATTAAATTTAAAATTGTGGTTCTTTAGGACCCGCAAATTTCATCTGAACCGGGTATATTAAAGACCTTTAATTTAAAAAATTTATGTAACCACCTAGAAGCTTCTTTAACTTAAGTTCTTAATCTCCCATAAATCTCAAGTTAGATGGTATAAAATGAGCAGGTTCTTTGAGTCCAGACCATTACAAGAATCAAACTAATTCAGCTGAGGTGCCTCCTTTCATAGAGAATCACTTGAATCTAAAGTAATTGAAACCAGATGCTAAGCATGGCTCCTTTAGTTCAGTGTGTATCTCTTGGTGATAATGGTCTCACTTCAGTCTCTCCTTTATGGCAGAAAGTAAGCACTGTTGAAATGATGGAGGAAAAATAAGGCTTTTTACAGACAATTATATAAAAAAAAAAAAACTTAGCTTTGAAACACATCTTTTAACAAAAGTTGTTGTTAAATTCTTGTCACCAAAATCTAAAAGGAAAAGTTCATAATTTATCTGCTTATCAAGAAGAATTTCTTCCTTTACACTTAAGACAGGGAAACATTTATGAAAGCTTAGATCTATATGTTTAGGTTCCTGCCAACCCTTTTCTTAAAATTCCAACTTCAAAACTCCCTGCTAATGAGCACTTTTCCAGCAGCTTGGATGAAACATTCTGAATAACCTCTTCAGCCTGGAGGTTAGAAATTTCATTAAATAAAAAATTAAATATATTAGAATACTTAGGTATGAAACATTAACGAACTGAGTAACATTCTTCAGAAGAAGCACTTAAGAAAACATAGGCTGCCTGCGTTGTGGAGCCATCTAAAATGATGAGATTTGATACATAGGCAAGAGATCAAAAAATGGCCAGATTTCAAAAGAGAATGTTCTGTGAGTTACTTATTGCCCTCATAGACCATTTGAAAATAAGACCAACTCTCAGCAGAAGCCCAAGAGACTTTAGAGATGAACTAGACTATCCTTTGGATGTCAGTATTGTACTGAAAAAGTCAGTTGCACTGTTATTTATCTGCAGGGGGAAATGTCTAAATTTTATAAGGATTTAGAACTTTTAATTTAAAAGTGTATAGTGACTATAGAGTTTAGAAAGGAGACTTGAATCTAAGTTAGATGAACTTGGGAAAACAGTGTTTTCTGTAGTAGCATCTGACTTTGTACTCTCCATTCCTCTTACTTAAATGTCCTCTTACACCTGCTTTTTTGAATCTTATCTCTGAATACCCAGGTCAAATTCTGAGTTTTTCTGAGCTGTAACTCATAGTTAACTGTCTCCTTCAGAACACCTGTAGAATTAAAAATACACTGTTTATTTGACTTTTTTCTTTCCATTTAGGCCTGGTAGTGTTTTTCTCATTTATGTTGATGAATGTATCTTACATATAACTTGCCTTATCTGTTGGATTCTAAGCTACTTAGAGTTGTATTCACCACTGTACATGGCAAAATGACTTGAACATGGTAAACATCATTCTTTTCAATCACTTTTCTTCGGCTGTGTTGGGTCTTAATTGCAGCACGTGGGATCTTCATTGCCGAGTGCTGGATCATTATTGCTAGGTGCAGGCTCTTCGTTGCAGCCTGTGGGATATAGTTCGCTGACCAGGGATTAAACTTGGGCCTCCTGCACGGAAACTTAATCACTGGACCACTAGGGAAGTCCCAGTAAACATAATTCTGATGTAAAAATGCCACTGTTAAGATTAATATTAAATATAGTGGCAGCTGCATTAGTTTGCTAGGTTTACTATAACAGAATGCCACAGACTGAGGGCGTAAACAACAGAAATTTATTTTCTCACAGTTCTGGAGGCTGGAAAGTTCAATACTAAGGTGTCAGCAGGGATAATTTCATTCTGAGGCTTCTCTCCTGGACGTGTAGCTTTGCCTTTGTCTTCACATGGTCTTTAATTCATGTTCGTCTGTGTCCAGAGTTCTTCTTATAAAGACATCAGTCATACTAGATTAGGGCCCATCCAAAGACCTCATTTTAATTTAATTACCTCTTTAAAATCCTTATCTCCAAGTATGGTTGCGTTCTGAGGTACTGGGGATTAGGACTTCAGAATATAAATTTGGGGGTACACAGTTCAGTCCATACAATAATCAGCATTCAGAAAGCAGAAATGATTGGCATTAGTTGTCCGTTAGCACTCTCATCTTTAGACCTGTAGATAACATAATTGTGTCCATCAAGTTTGTGTAAGATAATAGGGAATGGAAGTGAAAGTCGCTCAGTTGTGTCCGACTCTTGGCGAATTCTCCAGGCCAGAATACTGGAATGGGTAGCCTGTCCCTTCCCCAGGAGATCTTCCCAACCCAGGGATTGAACCCCGGTCTCCTGCATTGCAGGTGGATTGTTTCCCAGCTGAGCCACAAGGGAAGCCCAGGGAATGGAAGAGCCTGTGGTAAATCAGAGAATATTTGCCAAAGACTTTCAAATTGAAATTTGTCAAAAAACAGAAAACACAGCCCACACACATACACCAGCATGCCACACAATCCTGGGTCATCCAAACAAATAAACAGCAACAACAAAACAAGCAGGCCGATTGGTTTTGGCTCACAGGGGGCTGGTTAACAAAAACCACCAGCATATTTCATTTGGAATCTATAACCTCTTAAGTGGATACTGGACATAGTATGTTTTTCCATATCCAAAAGACGTTTTCCTCAGACCCCGTTGGTTCACACATAACTTTAAGTACCTACTTTGTTGAAGGAATTGTACTACATGCCTCACTGAGGTTAAATCCATAAATTTGTCCACATATATCCGATTGTTACAAGGACATCCAGTTTTTTATTTATAAAATGCGTGGGCTTCCCAGCTGGCTCAGTGGTAAAGAATCTGTCTGCGAATGCAAGTTCGATCCTTGGGTTGGGAAGATCCCCTGGAGAAGGAAACGGCATCCATTCCAGTATTCTTGCCTGGGAAATCCCATGGACAGAGAAGCCTGCTGGGCTACAATCCACGGGGTTGCAAAGAATCGGACACGACTTAGCGACCAGACAACACCACCACCACAGCCATGCATAATTTAGTATTTTGAATGGTACAGGTTTATCCTATAAGTGAATTAGAACTCTGAAAAAAAAGTCTTTATGAGATTATGTGCTCTGATAAGGTGAAGGCTCTGATCTTAAGTACAAGTGGAGAGGACAGGACACATATATGAAAATAATTATAGTGCAAGATAAAAATGAGACCATAGGAGAGTTGTAAAGTACTGTGGGAAATTAAAGGAGGAAAAGATTTCTTCAAGGTTGGCGTATTACTTAAAGCTATTTAATGCAGTTAGAATTATTCTTTTTTATAGTACTTGGTACTTTGAATATAGCATTAATCAATGTGTTGTATCTGAAGAAACAAGACTCCAGTATTCTTGCCTGGAAAATCCCATGGGCAGAGGAGCCTGGCAGGCTACATTTCATGGGTTTACAAAACAGTTGAACATGACTTGGTGACTAAACAACAGCAAATGTCTTATATGTTATTTGCATATGTTCACATTTCCCCAGTACAATCTGAAATACTCAAGAATATTTTCATCTTTATATGCTCCAGTCTAGTGTTGTTTAGGGACAAGGCAATGGCACCCCACTTCAGTACTGTTGCCTGGAAAATCCCATGGATGGAGGAGCCTGGTAGGCTGCGGTCCATGGGATCGCTAAGAGTTGGACACAACTGAGCGTTTTCACTTTCACTTTTCACTTTCATGCATTGGAGAAGGAAATGACAACCCACTCCAGTGTTCTTGCCTGGAGAATCCCAGGGACGGGGGAGCCTGGTGGGCTGCCGTCTATGGGGTCGCACTGAGTTGGACATGACTGAAGCGACTTAACAGTGGCAGCAGTGTTTAAAATATCACGGTCACCTGGGTAACTTTTTTTTAATTAGAAGATAATTGCTTTACAATGTTCCGTTAGTTTCTGCTATACAACGTGAATCAGGTATCAGGTCAGGTCTGTTGCTCAGTCGTGTCCAACTCTTTGCGACCCCGTGAATTGCAGCACGCCAGGCCTCCCTGTCCATCACCAACTCGTGGAGTTCACTCAGACTCATGTCCATCGAGTCAGTGATGCCATCCAGCCATCTTATCCTCTGTCATCCCTTTCTCCTCCTGCCCCCAAACCCTCCCAGCATCAGAGTCTTTTCCAATGAGTCAACTCTTCGCATGAGGTGGCCAAAGTATTTATAGGTGTACATATATTCCCTCCCTTGTGAACCTCCCTCCCCTGCCTCATCTCACCTGTCTGGGTCATCAGAGAGAACCAAACTGAGCACCCTGTATTATATAGGAACTTTTTAACAGTAAACTTTTTTCAACTCTGGCTCTGTAGATTCTAATTTAGTAGGCCTAGGGAAGTGGTAGAGAATCTATTTTTAAAACTATTCTCCCACTTAATGATTCAGATTATCAGCCCCACTTAGAACCTTCTGCCTTGAAGCACCTGGTATATAGTATGCTCTCAATAAGTTCTTGCCACATTAAATGAGTGAAGCTGTGATTTAGTAAGATTAATAAGGCCCCTGTGTGTAGGATGAATTAGAGTGGAAAATATCCTAGAGGCAAGGAAATCCTGTTACACAAGTCCAGCTAAGAGATGAAGCAGCCTTAAACTAGAGTAGAGGCCATAGAAAAGGAGAGAAATAGATGAGAAATGTTGAAAAGGTAAGTCTACAGACCTAGGTAAACTTTATATAAGGCAGTAGTTCACAAAACTGTGTGGCTAAAATTTACATAAGGTGTTTATTTCATAAGCAGGTTGCTGGACTCTGTGTGAACTCCTGTTTGGTTGGTCCAGGGTGAAGCACATGAATTTGCATATTAAAAAAAATTTATACTGGAGTATAGCTGATTAACAGTGTTGTGTTACTTTCAGGTATACAACAAAGAGATTCAGTTATGCTTATTCATGTGTCCTTTTCCCATTTAGATTATTATAGAATATTGAGCAGTACTGTGCTATTGAGTAGGTCCTTGTTGGTTATCTGTTTTAAATATAATTGTCAGTCCCCAATTCCCAATCTGTCCATTCCCCACCTTACCCCTTTGGTAATCATAAATTCATTTTCTAAGTCTGTGCGTCTGTTTCTGTTTTGTAAAAAGTTCATTTGTATCAATTTTTTTTTAGATTCTGCATACAAGCGGTATCATACAATATTTGTCTTTCTCTGACTTCATTTGTTAAGATAATCTCCAGGTCCATCCATGTTGCTGCAAATGGCATTATTTCATTCTCTCTTTTTTTTAAGACTAATAATGCTTTTGAATATATGTACCACTTCTTCTTTGCCCATTCATCTATTGATAAATATTTAAGTTGCTTCCATGTCTTGTCTATTGTTAATAGTGCCACTATGTATATTCTGGTGCATGTATCCTTTCAAACCTTTTTTTTTTTGATATGAGACTAGGAGTGGGAATGCTGAATCTTATGGTAGCTCTATTTTTAGTTTCTTAAGGAACCTCCACACTTTTCTCCGTAATGGCTGTTTACTTTAGTTCAGTTGCTCATGTGCAACTCTTTGCGACTCCATGAACTGCAGCTCAGCAGGCTTCCTATCCATCACCAACTCTCGGAGCTCGCTGAAACTCATGTCCATTGAGTCAGTGATGCCACCCAACTATCTCATCCTCTGTCATCCCCTTCTCCTCCTGCCTTCAGTCTTTCCCAGGGTCAGGGAAAGATTCTGTGAGTCAGTTTTCCAGTGAGTCAGTTCTTCACATCAGGTGGCCAAAGTATTGGAGCTTCAGTATCAGTCCTTCCAATGAATATTCAGGACTGATTTCCTTTAGGATTGACTGGTTGGATCTCTTTGCAGTCCAAGGGACTCTGAAGAGTCATCGCCAACACCACAGTTCAAAAGTATTAATTCTTGGCGCTCAGCCTTCTTTATGGTCCAACTCTCACATCCATACATGACTATATGGACCTTTGTTGGCAAAGTAATGTCTCTGCTTTTTAATATGATGTCTAGATTGGTCATAGCTTTTCTTCTAAGGAGCAAGTGTCTTTTAATTTCATGGCTGCAGTCACCGTCTGCAGTGATTTTGGAGCTCAAGAAAATAAAGTCTGTCACGGTTTCCATATTTTCCCTGTCTTATTTGCCATGAAGTGATGACACTGGATGCCATAATCTTAGTTTTCTGAATGTTGAGTTTTAAGCCAACCTAGTCACTCTCCTCTTTCACTTTCATCAAAGGGCTCTTCAGTTCCTTTTTGCTTTCTGCCATAAACGTGGTGTCATATGCATATCTGAGGTTATTGATATTTCTTCCAGCATAATGGCTGCACCAATTTACATTCCTACCAACAGTGTAGAAGAGTTTCCTTTTCTCCATACCCTCTGCAGCATTTATTGTTCATAAACTTTTTGATGATGGCTGTTCTTACTCCTGTGAGGTGATATCTTACTGTACTTTGGATTTACATTTCTCTAATAATTAGTGATGTTTAGCATCTTTGCATGTGCCTCTTGGCCATCAGTATGTCTTCCTTGGAGAAATGTCTGTTGAGTTCTTTTTTCGAGTTTTTTGATGGACATGAGCTGTTTGTAAATTTTGAAGATAAATCGTTTGTCGGTTGCTTCATTTGCAAGTATTTTCTCCCATTCTGTGGGTTATCTATTCTTTTTTTGCCATCCTGGGATGTAGTCAGGATGTGGGCTCTGCTGCACTCTTTTTTTTTTTTTTAATTTAAACGTACTTATTTTTGGCAGTGCTGGGTCTTTGTTGCTTTGTGTAGGCTTTCTGTAGTTGTGGCAAGTTTCTCTTCGTTGCCACGCGTGGGCTTCTTAATGCGGTGGCTTCTCTCATTGCAGAGCACAGGCTCCAGGTGCTCCAGCTTCAGTAGTTGCAGCACCCAACTCAGTAATTGCACTCATGGGCCCTTGAGTACACGGGCACGTAGGCTCGGTCATTACTGCAAAAGGACTCAGTTTCTCTATGACATGTGGCATCTTTTCCTACCCGGAATCGAACCCTTGTGCCCTGCATTGGCAGGCGGTTTCTTATCCACTGTGCAACTAGGGAAGTCCTGTCTTTTTGTTTATGGTTTCCAACGCTATGCACAGGTTTTTTAGTTTAATTTGGTCCCATTTGTTTATCTTTTGTTTTTATTTCAATTACTGTAGGAGATACTGCTGCAACTTAAGTCAAAGAGTGTCCTGCTTATGTTTTCCTATAAGAGTTTTCTCTCTTTCTAGCTGTGTTGAACCTTCATTCCTGCACGTGGGCTTTCTTTAGTTGTGGCGAGTGGCAGCTTCTTGTTGATGAACTTGGGTTCCAGGTGTGCAGGCTTCAGTAATTGCAGCAAGTGGGCTCAAGTAGTGGTGTTGCATGAAAGTGAGAGTGGACACCTTTGTCTTGTTCCTGATCTTGGAGGAAATGCTTTCAGCTTTTCACCATTGAGAATGATGTTTGCTGTGAGTTTGTCATATGTGGACTTTATTATGTCGAGGTAGGGTCCCTCTGTGCCCACTTTCTGGTGAGTTGTTGTTGTTTTTTTAATCATAAATGGGTGTTGAATTTTGCCGAAAGCTTTTTTCTGCATCTATTGAAATGATCATTTGGTTTTTATTCTTCAATTTGTGGATGTGATATATCACACTAATTGATTTGCAGGTATTGAAAAATTCTTGATTCACTGGGATAAATTCCACTTGATCATGGTGCATGATCTGTGTAACATATTGTTGAATTCAGCTTGCTATTATCTTGTTGAAGATTTTTGTGTGTATGTTCATCAGTGATATTTGCCTATAATTTTCTTTTTGTGTGATATCTTTGGTTTTGGTAATGGATGGTGGTGGCCTCATAGAATGACTTTGGGTGTGTTCCTTCCTCTGTGAGGGTTTCTTTTTTTTTTTTTTTTTTCAGGGGAGGGGAAATGTTCAGGATAGGTGTTAATTCTTCTCTAAATTGTGCTTTTATTCTCCTGTGTTCTGCCTGGGGTTTGCTGTGCATCTTGGAGCTATAGACTTATATTTTAATCAGTTTTGGCAGATTTGTCTAGTATTTTATCAAATATTTTTTCTGTACTTTTCTCTTTCTCCTTTTTCTCTGGGACTCCAATTTTAAGCATGCTGCTGCTGCTAAGTTGCTTCAGTCGTGTCCGACTCTGTGCGACCCCATAGACGGCAGCCCACCAGGCTCCCCGGTCCCTGGGATCCTCCAGGCAAGAACACTGGAGTGGGTTGCCATTTCCTTCTCCAGTGCATGAAAGTGAAAAGTCAAAGTGAAGTCACTCAGTCGTGTCTGACATAGCGACCCCATGGACTGCGGCCCACCACGCTCCTCCGTCCATGATTGCCTAATTTTGAACACACACATCATTAATCTGGTACCTTTTTTCATACTTTTTCTTTCTGTGTGCTTCAGTTTAGGTAATTTCTGTTGAATTGTCTTCACAGTTATCGATCCTTTCTTCTACACTCTTCAACCTGCTATTCTGTTCAGGGATTTCATTAATCATTTTGGATATTATATTTTTCAGTTCTAGTGTTTCCATTTGATTTTTAATTTTGGTTTTTATATCTTGACTGGAATTCCTCATATTTTTACTCTGACTCATCATCACTCAAAAACTGCTGAAATTTCTACTTAGTTCCTTTAGTCTTTTGTCTGTAACTTTCTTGTAGGTTTCATGGCTATCATTCTGTACATGCACAGTCCAGGAGTCAGCCAAGGATCTGAGGAGAGATACTATGCAGATTTTGCTACCTTTCCCTCTTAGCCCCCAGTGGCTTCCCCTTTATGGAGGCTTTCTGTTTCAACTTCTAGCTGCTCCTATAGCCTCAAACTCCCAACTTTTTATCCCTCAGTCCCCCAAACTGTTGCTTTCTGTTTAAGTACTATTCCATGTGCAGTATGCAGACAAGGAGGTAATCTTAGCAGAAAAATTACAAAAATATAGATCCTATTTATTGGCTACTCTTCTTTCAAGGGTCATATCCCCTTCAGCTTCTACCTGCTGTTGATTGCTCCACAGTGCCTTCCAAAAGTTGTTTTCTATTAGTCAAAATTTATAATTGTCATTGTCAAGAGTTATTGAATTGAATGTACTTCAGTACTTAAGAGTACCAAGTATCATTACATTGTATATTTATAAGTGGAAAACACAAAGGTATGGTTTCTAAGAAACTGTTGGCTATTGTTCAGTCGCTCAGTCACGTCCAACTCTTTGTGACCCCATGGACTATACAGTCCATGGAATTCTCCAAGCCAGAAGTGGGTAGCCTTTCCCTTCTCCAAGGGATCTTCCCAACCCAGGGATTGAACCCAAGTCTCCCACAATGCAGGCTGATTCTTTACCAGCTGAGCCACGAGGGAAGCCCAAGAATACTGGAGTGGGCAGCCTATCCCTTCTTCAGATGATCTTCCTGACCAAGGTATTGAACTGGGGTCTCCTGCATTGCAGGCAGATTCTTTACCAATTGAGCTATGAGGGAAGCCTATTTCTCGGACTATATATCCAAACTCATATCCATTGAGTCAGTGATGCCATCCAACAATCTCATCCTCTGTCAACCCCTTCTGCTGCTTTCAGTCTTCCCCAGCATCCAGGTCTTTTCCAGTGAGTCAGCTTTTCGCATAAGGTGGCCAAAGCATTGGAGCTTCAGCATCAGTCCTTCCAGTGAATGTTCAGGGTTGATTTCCTTTAGGATTGACTAGTTTGATCTTGCTGTGCAAAGGACTCTCAAGAGTCTTCTCCAGCACCACAATTGGAAAGCATTGATACTTTGGCATTCAGCTGAAGCATATTGTATATGCAGCTATATTTAGAGAAGTAAAAAGACATCTCCTAGAATGGAGATGGAGAAGGCAATGGCACCCCACTCCAGTACTCTTGCCTGGAAAATCCCATGGACGGAGGAGCCTGGTGGGCTGCAGTCCATGGGGTCGCTGAGTCGGACACGACTGAGCGACTTCACTTTCACTTCTCACTTTCATGCATTGGAGAAGGAAATGGCAACCCACTCCAGTGTTCTTGCCTGGAGAATCCCAGGGACGGGGGAGCCTGGTGGGCTACCGTCTATGGGGTCACACAGAGTCGGACACGACTGAAGTGACTTAGCAGCAGCAGCAGCAGAATGGAGAAAGAATTAGGTAATAGTCTTTCAAAAATAATTTCTGGTATTTTAATATTGTGTAAAATTATGGGCTGTGGTGGGCATAAAAATGTCCTACTTCCACCTCTTTCTTCAGGGACCATAATTGACTGGTGGATCCAGGTACTGGTATGTTTTGGAACCCATTCCCATATTCATGTCAAGGCCATGATTTCCAAGTGATCCTTCCAGGCCATGAGTCCATATGGTGCCGATTGTAATCCAGGTTCTTTCCTATAACATAAGGAACTGTGTTAATGGAATATTTTGTCAAAGGGCTCCCATTTGACTGGTCCAAAACCTTAGATGTTTAGCAGCCTGAGACTCTTCCTACCCAGTTCTCTCTCTTTCCATTTTTTCCTTCATAGGTATCCTAAGGCTTTCTTGCCCTGCTTTGCTCCCTCTTTGTTGCCTTTCACAGGTAAATCCTTTAGTAAGTGTTTCGCATGCTCAATCCCATCTTATCTGCTTTTTGGAAGACCCAACTAATACATAGACTCAAGCTATTAACAGAAAATTGATCAAAGTTGACTTTTTAAAAACAATATTTTTTAGAGAAAACTACCAAATAGCATATGTAGCAGATACTCCCTCCTTTATGAGGTAGAACTTTATTTCCATCTGCTTGGATATGGGCTGGACTTAGTAATTTGATCCTAATGAATAGAGAGGAATTTGCCAGTCTGTTGTTTTTTTTTTTTACTACCTCCTCCCCATCACACAAACACACACATGAGCATTTTTCTTGACACTCTCTGCCGCACTCCTGATGAAGTTTTAATATCACAAACATAATTTATCTGTTTATGTATTATATGAATATCAATGTTTAATGCATGCTGCTGCTGCTGCTAAGTCGCTTCAGTCATGTCCGACTCTGTGCGACCCCACAGACGGCAGCCCATTGGGCTCCGCCATCCCTGGGATTCTCCAGGCAAGAACACTGGAGTGGGTTGCCATTGCCTTCTCCATGTTTAATGCATAATAGAGTAAAATTTCCCCCCAAGGTCAAATTTTTATTCCTTTAGGGGCATTGTAATAACCCTCACAGAGAATGCACAGGGTAGAGTATAGATAGGGAAAATTTCTAACTTACTCCAGAGGAAGCTGGCAAGTGATCAAACAAGTGATCAGAGTTTATATCACCAGTGATGGTATCATGTTAATACCCTATACCTCAAGTATAATGAAATGCAAAGGGTATTTTTAACCTCTGTTGCAGTCTACCCAAAAAGCTGTAACCCCAGTCTTATTGTGAGAAAACATTAGACAAACCAAAAATGAGGGACATTCTATAAAATATCTGACTAGTACTCTTAAGGAGTGTCATGGTAATGAAAATACAAGACTGAGAAATTGTCACATATCATTGAGATTATGGAGACATGACTGCTAAATGCAATATGATGTCCTAGATCATATAAGGGAATGCACTCTGTGATCTTTGTAACTTTTCTGTAAATTTAAAATTATTCTAAAATTAAAAGTTAAAAGTACATGAAAAAAGTAAGAACCATAGTGTCATCAGTATTCATTATATGAAAACAGTGATTCTAATATTAAAAGAAAAGTAAATATGTAGCAATTACTAGAACTATAAACATTGAGCTAAACTGAATATCAGTTTTCTACATATAATACTAGTAAATGAAAAAATATGGTACATGTATTTATCAAATTTAGTGAAGCCTATGATGCAGTGTATCATGACATCTATGCACAATTAATTCAGATTGTCCTGGATATAAGCAGAGTCACACGGATTCAAAACTGGCTGCAGAATCATAAAAAATATTGATAAACCATAAATGGAAATGGATCAAGTTGGGGAATATGTGTAGGTGCTGCCGAGATCTGTATTTTGTCCTATCTTATATAGCAGCTGCATTAATGATGTAGAAGAAGTATAACTAATGTTAATGAAATTCACAGATGATATTAAATTGGCAGGTGATGCAAATAACAATAAGAGCAGCAAAGCAATATAAAGGTACCCAGAGAGCTCAGAAATGGAGTGGAAACAACAAAATGAGATTCTGCCCCTTCAAAATAGAAACTACAACTGCTTTAGGAGAAAAACAATAAGATAGGTATTCAAAGGGAGCAAAATCTGAAAGTCATTAAATGATAAAAAGGCCTAAGGGTGAAAATGAATTATAAAGTAGATACAAATTTATGACGTAGTGATTTTGAAGATTATGGCTATGTATACTGCTTGCTCCAGAGAAAGAACAGAAGAATCTGTTCTTCATACTAATGGTAAAATGACATCAAAAGACAGGACTCGTTCTGTGTCACGTTGGTACCTAACTGCCATCAACACAATATGAGTAGTAATAAAAATAATTAAGCTGTGAACACTACAGAGAAGTATATTCACCATCAGCAAATTATACTGAGCTGTCTGACTAGTCTTGCCATTCGTAGTTGCTGATTCTACTTCATATCCCATGTAGGTGACCCTTCCTTCAAGATATATAACTTAGGCTAAACCTCAGAGCAGTTTACTTAAGTCTTTAATCTTCTCCCCTCTATCTCAAATTAAATTTACAAACTGCTTCTTTCTAATATGTTCTTATTTTAATTTATATTCAGTTATGTATAGGATTCCTTGATTGCTCATTAAAGCTGACTTCTGCCTTTGTCACATCTTCATCTAAATGCTGCAAACCTTATTTGCAAATACATGCATATGCCCCTACCAGCAGCCATAGAACAAAGAGCATAAGCAAAAGTAACATCTGAGGAGATTATTGGAATTAATACTTAAGTAAATAACAGCCAAAATAAATAAACCACAGATCAGAATTTCTATAGCAATGCAATATTCTTATGATCATAGCATGAATCAGATTGCCCCAAGATGTTATCCATTGGCAAGAAGTCATGTAGAATAATAAGAAATCTCTTTTCAGGATGACCACATATGCTTATAAAGTGTTACAAAATAGATACTTTTTTTTTTTGCATTTGGTGCCTTTTTAAAAAATAATTTTATTGGTGTATACTTGATTTACAACATTGTGTTAGTTTCAGGTGTACAGCCAAGTGGACTAGTTATACATGTGTCCCCTCTTTTTAGATTCTCTTTCCATATAGCCACTACAGAGGTACTGAGTAGTTCCCTGTGCTATACAGTGCGTCACTATCAGTTATTATACACATAGCAGTATGTTATCTGTCTCCTGGAGGAGGGCATGGTAACCCACTCCAGTATTCTTGCTTGATGAATGCCGTGGATGGAGGAGCCTGGCAAGCTACAGTCCCTAGGATCATATAGAGTTAGACACAACTGAAGTGACTTTGCTTGCATGCATGCATGTATATGTCAGTCACAGTTTCCCAGTTTATTTCTCCCTCCCTTAACCCTGGTAACCATAAGTTTGTCTTCTACATCTGTAACACAGCTTCTGTTTTGTGGATAAGCTCAGTTGTACCTTTTTTTAAAAAAATTTCACGGCAAAAAATAATTTGCCTTTTTTTGTCTGAGTTCACTCATTATGATAATCTCTAGGTCTATTCATGTTGCTTCATTGGGCATTGTTTTGTCATTTTTATGATTAATATTTCATTGAATACATGTACCACATCTTTGTCCATTCCTCTGCCAGACAGGTTGCTTCCATGTCTTGGCTAATGTAAATAGTGCTGCAGTGAACATTGGGGTGCATGTATCTTTTTGAATTTATGGTTTGCTCTGGATATATGCCCAGGATTGGGATTGCTGGATCATAAGGCAGTTCTATTTTTAATTTCTTAAGGAACCTCCATACTGTTCTCAGTAATGGTTGTACTAATTTACATTCCTACCAACCGTTATATAAGAGAGTTTGCTTTTCTCCACACGGTCTCCAGTATTTATTGTTTGTATGTTTTTGATGATGGCCATTCTGACCTGTATGACGTGATGTCTCATTATAGTTTTGATTTTGTTGCTGTTGAGTCACTCAGTTGTGTCTGACTTTGAAACCCCACGGACTGCAGCACGCCAAGCTTCACTGTCTTTTACTATCTACCGGAGCTTGCTCAAACTCATGTCCATTGAGTCACTGGTGCCATCCAGCCATCTTGTTCTCTGTCATCCCCTTCTCCTCCTACCTTCAGTCTTTCCCAGCATTAGGGTCTTTTCTAATGAGTCAGCTCTTTGCATCAGGAGGCCAAAATAATGGAGCATCAGCATCAGTCATTCCAGTGAATATTCAGTGTTGATTTCCTTTAGGACAGACTGGTTTGATGTCCTTGCAGTCCAAGGGACTCTGAAGAGTCTTCTCCAACACCATAGCTCAGAAGCATCAATTCTTTGGTGTTCAGCTTTCTTTATGGTCCAACTCTCACAGCCATACATGACTACTAGAAAAACCATAGCTTTGACTATGTGGACCTTTGTTGGCAAAGTAATGTTTCTGCTTTTTAATACGTTGTCTAGGTTTGTCATAGCTTTTCTTCCAAGGAGCAAGTTTTGATTTGCATTTCTCTAATAATTAGATTTTTAGCCATCTGTATGCCTTCTTTGGAGAAATGTCTAATGAGATCTTCTGTCCATTTTTTCTTTGGGTTGTTTTTTTGTTGTTGACCTACATGAGCTGTTTGTATGTTTTGGAAATTAATCACTTATAGGTTATTTCATTTGCAAACATTTTCTCCCATTCTGAAGGTTGTCTTTTAATTTTTTTCATGGTTTCCTTTGCTGTGCAAAATCTTTTAAGTTTAATTAGGTCCCAATTATTTATTTTTGTTTTTATTTTCATTAAGAGGTGTGTCAAAAAATTATATGACTTATGATGAAGAATATGTTTTTCTACAAGAGTTTTATAGATCTGGCCTTTAGGTTTTTAATCCATTTTGAATTTATTTTTGTGTATGGTGTTAGGTAGTGTTCTGATTTCACTCTTACACATGCAGCTGTCAGTTTTACCAGCACCACTTATTGAAGAGATTGTCTTTTCTCCACTGTATATTCTTGGCTCCTTTGTCATAGATTAGGTGACCATAGCTGTGTGGGTACTCTGGATCTTTTTATCCGGTTTCATTGATCTATATGTCTGATTTTGTGTCAGTACCATACTGTTTTTTAAGTGTTTTAAATTAAGTAATTATTTTTGGCTGCACTGGGTCTTCATTGCAGCACATAGGCTTTCTCTGGTTGTAGCATGCGGGCTCTGGAGCTTGCAGGCTTAGTTGTTGTGGCTTGTGGACTGTAGAGTGTGGGCTCAGTAATTCCAGCACGTGGGCTCGATTGCTCCACGGCATGTAGAATCCTGCCAGACTAGGGATTGAACCCATGTCCCCTGCATTAGCAGGGGGATTCTTTACCACTGGATCACCAGGGAAGCCCTGTTGAAAGATTTTTAATCACAGTTTCAATTCCAGTACTTTTAATTAGTCTGTTCATTATTTTATTTCTTCCTGCTCATTTGTACCTTTATAAGAATTTGTCCACTTCTTCTAGGTTGTCCATTTTATTGGCATATAGTTGCTTGTACTAGTCTCTTATGATCCTTTGTATTTCTGTGGGGTCCCTTGTAACTTCTCCTTTTTCATTTCTAATTTTATTGATTTGAGTCCTCTCCCTTTTATTTGATGAGTCTGGCTAAAGGCTTATCAATTTTGTTTATCTTGGAGAACCACCTTTTACTGATCTTTTCTATTATTTTCTTCATCTCTATTTCATTTGTGCTATGATTTTTATGATTTCTTTCTACTATGGGTTTTGTTTGTTCTTCTTTCTGTAGTGGCTTTAGGTGTAAGGTTCAGTTCAGTTCAGTAGCTCAGTCATGTCCGACTCTTTGCAACCCCTCGGACTGCAGCACGCCAGGCTTCCCTGTCCATCACCAACTCCCAGAGTTTACTCAAACTCATGTCCATTGAGTCAGTGATGCCATCCAACCATCTCATCCCCTGTCATCCCCTTCTCCTCCCGCCTTCAATCTTTCCCAGCATCAAGGTCTTTTCTAATGATTCAGTTCTTCGCATCAGGTAGTCAAAGTATTGGAATTTCAGCTTCAGCATCAGTCCTTCCAATGAATATTCAGGACTGATTTCCTTTAGGATGGACTAGTTGGATCTCCTTGCAGTCCAAGGGACTCTCAAGAGTCTCCTCCAACACCACAGTTCAAAAGCATCAGTTATTCGGTGCTCAGCTTTCTTTATAGTCCAACTCTCACATCCATACATGACAACTTGAAAAACCATAGCTTTAAAGCTATGGTGTAAGGTTAGGATATTTGAGATTTTTGTTTCTTGAAGTAAGATTGTATTGCTATAATTTCCCTCCCAGAACTGCTTTTACTGCCTCCCAAGGATTTGGATTGTCATGTGTTCATTGTCATTTGTCTCTAGATATTTTTTGATGTCCTCTTTGATTTCTTGAGTGTTCCATGGGTTATTTGGTAACATGTTGTTTAGCTTCCTTTTTTTTTTTTTTTTAACAGTTTTTTTTTTCCTGTAATTGATTTCTTTGTTGTTGTTGTTGAATTGTTTTTTAAAATTTATTCATTTTTAATTGAAGGATAATTCTTTACAATATCATGTTGGTTTCTGCCATTCATCAACATGAATCAGCCTTAGGTATACACATGTCCCATCCCTCTTGAACCTCCCTCCTATCCCATCCTACCCCTCTGGGTTGTCACAGAGCACTGGTTTGAGTTACCTATATCATACAGCAAATTCCCACTGACTATCTATTTTCATGTGTGTAATTGATTTCTAATTTCATAACATTGTGGTCAGAAAAGATGCTTGATATGTTTTCCATTTTCTTAAATTTACCAAGGCATGTTTTTTGACTTAAGATGCGATCTGTCCTAAAGAATGTTCATGTGCATTTGAGAAGACAGTGTTTTCTGTTGCTTTTAGAGGGAATGTCCTATAAATATCAATTAAGTATCTGGTCTAAAGTGTCATTTAAGGTTTGTGTTTCCTTATTAATTTTCTGTCTGGATGATTTGTCCATTGATAAAAGTGGGGTGTTAAAGTCCACTGGTGTTATTGTGTTACTGTAGATTTCCCCTTTTATAATGATTAACATTTGCCTTATATATTGAAGTACTCCTATGTTGGGTGCGTATGTGTTTGCAATTTTAATACTTTCTTCTTGGGTTGATTCCATGATCGTTAAGTGGTCCTTCCTTGTCTTTTATAACGGTCTATTTTAAAGTCAATTTTATCTGAAATGAGTATTGCTACTCCAACTTTCATTTGATTTCCATTTGCACGGAGTGTCTTTTTCCATCCCCCCACTTTCAGTCATGCGTCCCTAGATCTTAAATGGGTCTCTTGTAGACAGAATGTATATAGGGTTTTTGTATCTATTCAGCCATTTTATGTCTTTTGTTGGAGGATTAATTCTATTTACATAAGGTAATTATCAATATGTGTGATCCTGTTGCCATTTACTTAATAATTTTGGGTTTGTTTTTGCAGGTCTTTTGTACTTCCCTTCTTTTTTTAAAAAAATATATTTATTTTTAATTTATTTTTGGTTGTGCTGGGTCTTTGCTGTTGTGGAGTTGGCAGCAAGCGGGGGCTACTCTGTTACTGTGCACAGGCTTCTCATTGCGTCGGCTTTTCTTGTTGCAGAGCATGGGCTCTGTTGGCACACAGGCTTAGTTGCTCTGCCGCATGTGGGATTTTCCCAGACCAGGGATTGAACCCATGATCCTTGCATTGGCAGGTGGATTCTTAACCATTGGGCCACCAGGTCCCTTCTTTTGTTCTTTTCACTTATAATTTGATGACCATTTTTAATGTTGTGTTTGGGTGCTTTTTCATTCTTGTGTGTTTACCTATTGTAGTTTCTTGGTTTGTATTTCCTGTGAGGTTTTGAAAAAGCAAGATTGTAGTTCTTGCTTCTGGTGTTTGCCCTTTGGTGAGTGAGGTTGGTCCAGAGGGTTACGCCATTATCCCCTCGATGGGGGGTTTGATTGGTGGTGTGGTGACCAGAGCCTGCCCTCAATATTGAATGGGGCCTCCTCTTTGCTCTGTGGTTGTGACTGCCCTGCCAGGGGAAATGTCTGCTCCCTAGATGTTGGATTAGAGGCTCCCATACCTGTTTTTAGCTGTGTTTCTGATCTGTGGTGTGAGATAGGCAGGATTGGAGCACTCCCTCTAGGAGAGAAGCCACTGAGTATTCCTTCTCTGGAGCTGTTCACTTGTGACTGTGCTCTGTTTTGTCCCCTTTTACCCCTTGTGTGGGCTAACAAAATACATTGTTGTTAGCAGTGTTTGCAGTCCCACCTTAACTGTGCGTATGTCGGCAGTTGGCCCCGGTGACTCTCAGGACTTGTTTTCACCAGGCCACTGGTGCAGATCCGCTGAGGTCAGGTCCCAGGAGCTGCAATAGCCTGCCCCTGGACCTGCAGTGGGAGCTCTTATCCAGGCAGCTCAGACTCTGGCCTTGCTCAGCCTCTGTGTGTTTGTGCCCACAAAGCCAACAGCTGCTAAAGCCAAACCTGTTTCAGCTGCTGGAGCGCTTGCTGTCCTTTCAGATATTTCACTGGTGGTGAATTTAGGAAGCCATTAGCAGAGGTGTAACTCTGTGGTTCGTGCCACAGCAAGGAGAGATTTCAGCTTTCTATCCATAATCACTTGGCTCTTGGGTCTCAGCTATGATTTCAGCCCCACCTCTGCCTGTATTCCTCCCATAGGGGTTTGTTCCAGAGGTTGCTAGAGCAGATAAGCCCATCAGGCAGGTAGGATCCTAGGCGAGAAGGTGCTGGTGTAACAATTGGAATCCGTGGGCCCTCACGTGGCAGTCTGGGCAAGTGGACCACCCCAGTGGGATGGTGCTGGGTAGAAGTACTGGGTGGCAGGAGTGTGAAGTGTGTGTGTGAAGGAGGCGATAGCAGAGGCATACAAGCTGCCTACGGTCAAAGCCCTTCCTAGTGCATGTGGAGGCAAGGGCCAGCTTCTGAGGAGAGAGGCTGAAACGGCAGCCCTGTGCTTTGTACCAGGAAACAATGGTGCTTCGCTTCTTTCGTGGTCTAGGATTCCTCCATGAGCGTTTCTGGTTGAAGAGCTCCTCACCTCCATCCACTCAGGCTGTCTCCTTGCAGCCAATAATAGCAGTCCCTCCCTGGTCTGCTCTCCCAACTATACATTCCAGCACCCATCCCCTGTGTGCACTGGTGGACAGGAGTTTTAGGCTGGGGCTCTTGGGGCTGTGGCGTAGACCATCTGTGTCACTTTCACTCTGTCCTGCCTGCTACAGGAGGATTGCTGGGCTCCCCTCTGAGCTGAAGCTGCCTTATGTCCCAGCTGATCTCCCTGCTGGTGAGGGGGCTTCCCCAGATGCAGGAACTGCTCCTCACCTTCAGCTCCCTGCCAAGGGTGCAGGTCCCATCCCACTTCCTCTCCTCTTCCTTTTCAGTTCAGTTCAGTCCAGTCGCTCAGTTGTGTCCGACTCCTTGCGACCCCATGAATCGCAGCATTCTTTTCTTTCATCCTACCTGGTTACATGGGGATCTTTCTTGTTCTTTTAGGTGTCCAGGGTCTGCTGCTAGTGTTCAGCAGATGCTCTGTTAGAATTCTTCATTTGTAGCTGTTTTATTGATGCGTTTATGGGGAGAAATGAACTCCACGTTCTACTCTTCTGTCATCTTGGAAAGTCTCTGTGCTTTTTAAAAGTTTTCTTAACACGAAAAAGTATATGAATCTCCATTTTTTTATGGCTTAAGAATAAGAATACTTATTTCTTTAACTTTCACACTTAAATATTCAAAAAATACTCATAATCATGAGAGTACACATAATGTTTAAGCTCAATAAGTTCCAGGTGGCAGCAAATATGAGAATCAATGAGTTAAAGAGGATATTTGAGATTTTGTCTCAAACTCCTCCTTATCATGGGCTCACAGACTTCAAGAAAAGGCCACCCCCACAGGGTTGGTGAAAGAGTGTTGAATGATAAAATAAGTTGGTTTTTCTTGTGTGTGTTTTTGAGAAACTGAGGAGAATGCTACATTGGATGGAGGACTGGATCAAATCTTTTCTAAGGTCCCTTCTCATTCTTTGAGAACATTTGTGTTAATCATTTGGCTACTTGAATGCCTGTAAGTACAGAAACAATTTTTGTTGTCTTGAAATCTGTACAAAACAAAATATAATATCACCCATTCACTTCTTTCAATAAACCTCCTCACTGTTGAACAGCTCTTCAAAATAAAATATAGGAAATTTCACATGTATCATAGTAAGAATATATAAAGTACAATAAGAATACCCTTAATTTGGGTTCTAGTTGCTTAAGTGGTATGTTTGGTTATTACATTATTCATTATTAGACAGCCT
>SJYT01073237.1:44645-93131 GCA_006410635.1 Cephalophus harveyi | reverse complement strand
AGATCCAACCAGTCCATTCTGAAGGAGATCAACCCTGGGATTTCTTTGGAAGGAATGATGCTAAAGCTGAAACTCCAGTAGTTTGGCCACCTCATGCGAGGAGGTGGTCTTTTCATTGGAAAAGACTCTGATGCTGGGAGGGATTGGGGGCAGGAGGAGAAGGGGACGACCCAGGATGAGATGGCTGGATGGCATCACTGACTCGATGGATGTGAGTCTGAGTGAACTCCGAGAGATGGTGATGAACAGGGAGGCCTGGCGTGCTGCGATTCATGGGGTCGCAAAGAGTCGGACACGACTGAGCGACTGAACTGAACTGAACAGCAGTGACTATCTAGGTCTAACAAGAAGGGGACCAGAAAGTTTGAAAATTAATAAAAAGATTCTTTGAAATTGACATTTACTATTTTAATGATGAACTACGCCTTAAGTGTGTATTACATCTTGGACCATGAGCCCATCACGGTATGAAGCTTGCATGATTAGCAATACATTTAAGAGTATTTCATTCTTTAAAAATATCTTATATTTTTGTGATTATGTACAAGGTATAGTAGTTTTTAGCATATATACATAATAAATATGTAGGGTGCTTATTCAAACATTTGTGTTTAAAACAATGCATGAACATGACTATTAGCTGAATTATCTCAATGTTTTTGCATGTTTATCTAGTCTTTAAAAACTTTTCACATTCTCTTTAAAGTTGCAAAACAATCCTATTCCTCAAAGAACTTTGTTTTGATTTCCTTTAATAAAAATAGTTCATAGGTATTCATATTATGGTACAACAAAATNTATGTACAAGGTATAGTAGTTTTTAGCATATATACATAATAAATATGTAGGGTGCTTATTCAAACATTTGTGTTTAAAACAATGCATGAACATGACTATTAGCTGAATTATCTCAATGTTTTTGCATGTTTATCTAGTCTTTAAAAACTTTTCACATTCTCTTTAAAGTTGCAAAACAATCCTATTCCTCAAAGAACTTTGTTTTGATTTCCTTTAATAAAAATAGTTCATAGGTATTCATATTATGGTACAACAAAATTTAAAAGAAGTTCTTAAATAGTATTATTTAATACTTAATTCTTAATAGGAGTTCTTAATAGAAATTCTTAAATAGGAGTCATAATTACCAGAATATTTATTTTGATATTGGATGGATAGGCTCCCTGGGATCTCTTAACTATATATCCTCATCACTAAGCTTAGCCAGGAAGAGAGCCTAAAGCACTTGATATTTTTAGTGTCTGTCTCTATACTGATGTATGTTGATTTATATTTCTTCCTCTCCTCATCAAACTTCTAGACTGGTCTTGTTGTTCAAGTTCTCCTCCCACTTCCCTGACCCTTCCTATTTGATCTTCTTACTGTCTTCTGTTTCTTCTTCTGCTCTTAGAAAATAGAGTGTGGAATACCCTAGGACAAGCCTTTAGGAATTCTCATGTCTAACGACTACTGGGCTTCCCTTGTGGCTCAGCTGGTAAACAATCTGCCTGCAATGCAGGAGACCTGGGTTCCATCCCTGGGTTAGGAAGATCCCCTGAAGAAGGGAAAGGCTATCCACTCCAATATCTGGCTCAGATGATGAACTCCTTATTGCCAAATCAGATTTAAATTGAAGAAAGTAGGGACAACCACTGGACCATTCAGGTATGACCTAAATCAAATCCCTTATGATTATACAGTTGAAATGAGAAATAGATTTAAGGGACTAGATCTGATAGACAGAGTGCCTGAAGAACTATGGACAGAGGTTCATGACATTGTACGGGACACAGGGATCAAGACCATCCCCAAGAAAAAGAAATGCAAGAAGTCAAAATGGCTGAGGAGGCTTACAAATAGCTGTGAAAAGACGAGAAGGGAAAAGGAAAGATACACCCATCTGAATGCAGAGTTCCAAAGAATAGCAAGGAAAGAGAAGAAAGCCTTCCTCAGTGATCACTGCAAAGAAATATAGGAAAACAATAGAATGGGAAACACTAGAGGTCTCTTCAAGAAAATTAGAGATACCAAGGGAAATTTTCATGCAAAGATGGGCCCGATAAAGGACAGAGATGGTATGGACCTAACAGAATCAGAAGATATTAAGTGATTTTCCAGGCAAAGGGTACTGGAGTGGGTCGCCAGTGCCTTCTCTGATGACCAATCTAGACAGCATATTAAAAAGTAGAGACATTCTTTGCCAAAAAAGGTCCATCTAGTCAAAGCAATGGTTTTTCTAGTAGTCATTTATGGATGTGAGAGTTGGACAGTAAAGAATGCTGAGCACTAAAGAATTGATGCTTTTGAATTGTGGTGTTGGAGAAAACTCTTGAGAGTTCATTGGACTGCAAGCAGATCCAACCATTTCATCCCAAAGGAGATCAGTCCAGAATGTTCATTGAAAGGACTGATGTTGAAGCTGAAACTCCAATACTTTGGCCACCAGGGGGCCAATACTTTGGTCACCTGCCTCATTTGAAAAGACTTTGATGCTGGGAAAGACTGAAAGCAGGAGGAGAAGGGGATGACAGAGAATGAGATGGTTGGATGGCATCACTGACTCAATGGACATGAGTTTGGGTAAACTCCAGTAGTTGGTGATGGACAGGGAGGCCTGGCATGCTACGGTCCATGGGGTCGTAAAGAGTTGGTAATGACTGAACGACTGAACTGAATTGTCTACTAGATAAGGATGAACCTGCAAAGGAGACAGACAGAAGTAGGAGAAAACCAGAAAAATATAGTATCATCAAAGTGAAAGAAAGGAAGCATTAACAAAGTCAGCAATGGTTCACAGTGGCAAGCTCCTGCAAGGACTAGTAAGAGAGGCCAAGAAGATTTTAGGGTTAAAAACGTGGAGGTCTTGCAAAAGTATGTTTTGGTAGAGAGGTAAAAGGGAAAACCATGTTAGAGTGAGTAGGAGGCAAAGAGACATAGATGGAAAATTACCAAGTTTGTAAAAAGAAAAAAGTTTACTTCTGGGTGAGAGAGGAAAGGGATAAGGCAATACCCGGGAAGAAAAAAGGAATTGAGGAATATTTGTTCTTTTTGTAAGTTGGAAAGACTTAAGCATGTTTGTTTATTGTTTATACAATATTTAAAGGTTACTCTTCATTTTACAATTATTGCAAAATACTGGCTATAGTTCCTGTGTTGTGCAATACTATCTTACACCCAGCAGTCTGTACCTCCTCCCCCTTATCCTTATATTGACACCTCCCCCCCGCCCCCCCCACACACATATACTGGTAACTCTAGTTTGTTCTTTGTATCTATGAACCTGCTTTTTTGTTTGTTTGTTTTCTGCACTAGTTTGTTGTATTTTTTTTTTAGATTCCACATAGGTAAGTGATATCATGCAGTATTTGTCTTTCTCTGACTTAATTTCACTTAGCCTGACGCCTTCCAAGTCCATCCATGGTGGTGCAAATGACAGAATTTTGGTTTTTTATGGCTGAGTACTTTTCCTGTGTGTGTGTGTGTGTACACACATCGTCTTTATCCAGTTATCTGTTGATGGACACTTAGGTTGCTTCTGTATCTTGGCAATTATAAATAATGCTTCTGTGAACATTGGAGTGCATAGATCTTTTTTGAATTAGCATTTTTGTTCTTTTCAGATACATTCTAGGAGTAGGTTTGCTGGGTCATATTGTAGATCTATTTTGGGATCCACTCAAGTGAGCTACTGAACATACAAAAGAAGAGATGTGTGACTATATGAGGCCTCTGAGAAGGCAGAGTAGGATTGATCCAAGGCATAGGTGGAGACATTGGTGACTAGATAGAAGAAACATTTTCTTTATTGTGAACAGGAGAGAAGGCAAGAAAAAGCATAAATATAGAAGATTTCTCTGTGTGTCCTCAAAGTGGATGGTGTTTCCAGTAAAATGTATTATGATTATAGATCATGTTTGCTGCTAAAGATCAAAATTATAGTGATACTGAAACCGGTTCTGATGTGATGTAGCCACGGAGTGTAGTCTGTACCTGAGCTCACAGCTCTTGTAAGGAAAAAAAATTCCTTTACTGAGTTGAGCAGATAATAGAGACCACTAGAGGCTTGCAGCAAGGAAGTTTTTTGAAAAGGAGCAGAGACTTTTGCCATAGCAGAAGGGGGTAGAGAGAGTACCCACTTCGTTAATTTGAGCAGAACATTATATACTTTTCAGTTGGCTGCTAAAAATAGATAAAAAGAATACCTCAGGGTTGTAACTTTCCCAAGGCATACATCCAGAGATAACTTCAGTACAAAAGATTAGCCTGTTTACAACTCATACATAGGAAACTTCTCTTATAAATATAGGAAAACAACATAATATGAATTATGGAATCTACTGTGGTTTTACACCTTTCAAAGATATTATATAAGAAAAAAAGACAACATCTCTCTGAATAACAGATCTAAAGAAATGGAGATAGTATTGTACCTTAGTCTTAAAGTAGAGATATAATGAAACCTATTTCTACAAATAAAACAGAATGTTATGTAAAAAAAAAAACAGAATTACAAAATTTAGAAATGAGATGAGTGTGATATAGAAGTCATGAAAAGAAAAGCTGAGAGTTAAGGAATAAAATTAGAAGTATTTCAGAAATTGAAACAGAAAGTTCTTGAATAGACACTCTTGTCCTCCTGCTCAGTCCCACAGTTGAGTCTGACTCTTTGTGACCCCATGGACTGTAGTGCACCAGGCTCCTCTGTCCGTGGAATTCTCCAGGCAAGAATACTGGAGTGGGTTGCCATTTCCTCCCTAGGGGATCTTCCCTACCCAGGCGTCAAACCCATGTCTCCTGCATCTCCTTCATGGGCAGGTGAATTCTTTACCACTGAGCCACCTGGGAAGCCAAGACACTCTAGAAACTACCATAAAAGAAGTAAAGGGTAGAAAAAGATGAAAACAAATCAAACAAGTAGAGAATGGGATCAAAGAAATTCATAGAGAAAAAGACAAGAAGATCTTCTATTCTCATACCCATAAATATATGAACATTTATAATTGTTCAGTCGCTGAGTCATATCCAGCTCTTTGCAACCCCATGGACCACAGCATACCAGGTTTCCCTGTACCTGAAGAGTACTAAAATAAAGGAACAGGAAAAAAAAAATTACTTTCCAAGAAAATGTCGCTAAAAGTATGATAAACATCTATATTGAAAGGGCTTTCCATGTACCTACAGCCACCACTGAAACATGTTCCACGGTTTTAAAGAAAACATTTTGGACATCTGTACAAAAAGACTACATCGCTTATAATGCAAAGAGTGTCAGATTATCATTGGACTCCAGCGTCAACATTAGAGTCCAGAAAACTGTAAAGATTTTGAGATTTTCACAGGAAGAAAAGGTGAGAAAAATGATATCCAAGGTGACTCAGCGTTAAAGAAATCTGCCTACCAATGTAGAGACTATATCCAACCAACTGATTTTCAAGCATAAAGGCTACATGTAAGAACTTAGCAAGTATTGTCCTTACATCCCTTTACTAAGGATACCAGATTTTGCTGTGTTTTCTTTATTTCTCATGTTAGTATCAGTTCAGCCCAGTTGTCAGTCATGTCCGACTGTTTGCATCCCTGTGCACTGCAGCACGCCAGGCATCCCTGTCCATCACCAACTCCTAGAGCTTGTTCAAACTCATGCCCATTGAGTCGGTGATGCCATCCAACCATCTCATCCTCTGTCGTCCCCTTCTCCTCCTGCCTTCAGTCTTTCCTGGCACCAGGGTCTTTTCAAAGGAGTCAGTTCTTCTGACTCCAAAGCATTGGAGTTTCAGCTTCAACATCAGTCCTTCCAATGAATACCCAGGACTGATCTCCTTTAGGATGGGCTGGTTGGATCTCCTTGCAGTCCAAGGGACTCTCAAGAGTCTTTTCCAACACCACCGTTCGAAAGCATCAGTTCTTCGGTGCTCAGCTTTCTTCACAGTCCAACTCTCACATCCATACATGACTACTGGAAAAACCATATCTTTGACTAGATGGACCTTTGTCAGCAAAGTAATGTCTGCTTTTAAATATGCTGTCTAGGTTGGTCATAGCTTTTCTTCCAAGGAGCAAACGTCTTTTAATTTCATGGTTGCAGTCACCGTCTGCAGTGATTTTGGAGCAACCCAAAATAAAGTCTCTCACCATGTCTGGCTCTAACTGGATCCAGATTTCTCAGGAGGCAGGTCAGGTGGTCTGCATCCAGACTTCTCAGGAGGCAGGTCAGGGGGCCTGGTATTCCCATCTCTTAAAGAATTTTCCACAGTTTGTTGTGATCCACATAGTCTAAGGCTTTGGCGTAGTCAATAAACCAGAAGTAGATGTTTTTATGGAATTCTCTTGCTTTTTCTGTGATCCAACAGATGTTGGCAATTTGATCTCTGGTTCCTCTGCCTTTTCTAAAACCAGCTTGAACATCTGAAAGTTTATGGTTCACTTATTGTTGAAGCCTGGCTTGGAGGATTTTGAGTATTACTTTACTAGCATGTGAGATGAGTGCAATGGTGCGGTAGTTTGAGCATTCTTTGGCATTGCCTTCTTTGGGATTGGAATGAAACCTGACCTTTTCCAGTCCTGTGGCCACTGCTGAGTTTTCCAAATTTGCTGGCATATTGAGTTCGGCACTCTCACAGCATCGTCTTTTAGGATTTGAAATAGCTCAACTGGAATTCCATCACCTCCAGTAGCTTTGTTTGTAGTGATGCTTCCTATGGCCCACTTGACTTCACATTCCAGGATGTCTGGCTCTAGGTGATCGTGATCACACCATCGTGATTATCTGGGTCATGAAGATCTTTTTTGTACAGCTCTTCTGTGTATTCTTGTCACCTCTTCTTAGTATCTTCTACTTCTGTTAGGTCCATACTATTTCTGTCCTTTATTGGGCCCATCTTTGCATGAAATGTTCCCTTGGTATCTAATTTTCTTAAAGAGATCTCTAGTCTTTCCCATTCTATTGTTTTCCTCTGTTTCTTTGAAGTGATCACTGAGGAAGGCTTTCCTTACTATTCTTTGGAACTCTGCATTCAGATGCTTATATCTTTCCTTTTTTCCTTTGCCTTTAGCTTCTCTTCTGATTATTATTACTTCTGGTCAAACAAGTTTACTCACTTGTTTAAGGTGGTGAATGCTTTTCTTCACCCAAAAGATTTTGTTTTTTCTCCCTTTTGTAGTTAATACTTCCTATGAGTTTGGGGATCTGTGAATATTCAGTTCCCCAAATCCTTAGATGGACATGCACTGCTAGCTCATGCTTTTATCAGTTGTTAATATGATGTTGCAAAATGGTGGGGTTTTTTATGTCATTCCATGCTTATTGGTTGATAATTTACTACTCAGTGACATTTTACTGCTTCAGTGACATTTTCCTTTTTCATTTATTTATCATTATTAGGGGCTTCTCTAATTTTTTATTTAATATGTTATAATCCATTTCTTTTTTTTTTTTTTAATTTTAATAATCATATCGTTCCCATTTGGGTAGTACAGACCTCTTCAAGTCGACTGCTTGTTATTTGACACAGCCTTGTTGATTTTTGAACTTTACTTTCTGACAAAACAAAGAGTTTCTAGATTTGTCTCATACTTTTTCTATATCAGCCTTAGTTATTTCCCCAAGGATCCTTGATTACTTATTTTGATGAAGTACTGTTTATCTTATTTTCTTTTGTGCTGTATCTAAGAAATCTTTACTTACCACCAATGTTTTCTCCTTGAAGTTTCTTTTATGTTTTTACATTGAGGTCAATGATCTATTTTCAGTTAATGTTGATACGTGGTATAAAGCACAGATCCAAGTTCATCTTACATATGGATATTTTAATTTTTCAACCACTGCTGTTGAAAAGGCTGTTCTTTTGTGCTGCACTGCCCTTGTCAAGTGTCAGTGGTCCGTGTATGTCTGGGTTTATTTCTGGCCTCTCTATTCTATTCCATTGATCTATTTGTCTGTTTTTATGCCAATACTATGCTGTTGAGTCTGTATATTACTGTCAAAAGATCTTATGCCAAAAAACAACAGGGAAGATGTTCTGCAGGAAATTCTTACATCTAACTGTAGAACTGAATTTAATATTAATAACAGGGAGAAGGGGTGACAAAGTAGTATGTACTTGTTTGTTACACGCTCTAACAAGGTAGACATAATACAATTTTTCAAGAACTTAATAATATAGTTCATGTAAATCTGTCTTGAGGAAGCTGTTCAGTTCAGTCGCTCAGTCGTGTCCTACTCTTTGCGACCCCATGAATCGCAGCACGCCAGGCCTCCCTGTCCATCACCAACTCCTGGAGTTCACTCAGTCTCACGTCCATCACGTCAGTGATGCCATCCAGCCATCTCATCCTCGGTCATCCCCTTCTCCTCCTGCCCCCAATCCCTCCCAGCATCAGAGTCTTTTCCAATGAGTCAACTCTTCGCATGAGGTGGCCAAAGTACTGGAGTTTCAGCTTTAGCATCATTCCCTCCAAAAAAATCCCAGGGCTGATCTCCTTCAGAATTAGAGAATAAATTTCAAACAACCAAGAAATGATTTTATAGGCTCATTGATTTGCCTTATAGAAATTCACCAGGGCATCAAAGAATATTACTTTAAATAGATACTGGGGGATTCAGTGCAGAGATTATATGAGAGGGGAAAAGAGCTAATTTCTATATTACTTATACTAGGGAATCAATAGACAGTATTTATGAAAGGACTTAGGTTATATAAAAGTATTTATATAAAAAGGACCATTAGGACAAAAACCCAAAGTGTTCCTTAGATACCAAAAGAAATATACTAGTTCACTTCAGTCATGTCCGAATCTGTGCAACCCCATGGGCTATAGTCTGCCAGACTCTTCTGTCCATGGGGTTCTCCAGGCAAGAATACTGGAGTGGGTTGCCATTTCCTTCTCCAGGGTGTCTTCCCAACCCAGGGATCGAACCCTTGTCTCTTATGTCTTCTGCATTGGCAGGCAGGTTTGGTTTTTTTACCACTAGCACCACCTGAGAGGCCTCAAAAGAAGTATGGAAGGGGAAAAAAAGAACAAAGGAAATAAACACAGTGAAATAATTTAGTCTGTCTCTCTATGACAGAATTGAAACCATATCAGGCAAATCATTAAATGAGCTTAACTGGCTTCTTAAGAGAAACATATTTTGAAGTTAATTTACATAACAAAATCTACCCCTGTAATGTATGCAGAAGATATAACGACAAAACTAAAAGTTAAGAATGAGAGGTTAGACAGAGATACGCCAGACAAATCAAAGAAGACAGAGGTCACTATTTTGATGTTGTACAAAGTAGAACTCAGACTAGAAATTCACTGAAGAGGTAACATAAGGTTACAAGCTGCAAGTCTTAATGAAAATATATTATTGGACAGCTTGATATTAATGACAATTTTGATGATTCTTTTTAAAGTTTCAGGAGTCAGTAAGTGCCAGAGTCCAGCTCCAGCAGCCAGGGAATCAGCCTGAAGGGGTGAGCAGTGTCGGCAGGGGATGCTGTAGCCTCTGACTCAAAGTACGGGACTACATGTTTATTTCAAGCTTCAGGTTTTCTTTTCTACTTTGACAAAAGCATTAGGTCAGAGGTTTGACATTTTTAGTTTCCCTCACACAGATTTATTGTCTCCAGAAATCACTGTTGCCCTACAAACAGAGTTCCTGCTTCAGCAATTCTCTCAGAATCAGCTTTACTATATATTATCTACTTCCACTTATGTGTCCTATACTTAATTTGTGATTACATTGTAACTCATGCCACATTCCTCAGTTTATTTCTTAAATTTTATTTCTTCTTATCTTTCTAAATCCTGTTTTCCCTAGCATCCTAAGCTCACTATCTCCTAAAAAGGCTTCGAGCTATTCTTAATTAACCCTAAGCTCAGCAAACTTCTTTTGCCATAAACATTCCCCTCACAAACAGGTCTCAGATAATAATCCTTCCCATGCCCTCAAGCTGCCGCTGCTCATCCTGGAACATTCTTTGTAAAGATCCTTGAACAAATGTCAGTGTTTAACTTTATGGATTATTTTCTGGGCACAACTGTAGAAGGCTTTGTGCTTTCTCATGCTCCTCTCAAGAACAATAAGCACCTTAACATTATTTCTAGCCAATTCAACTGAAGAAAGGAAGAAACAAGTCAGAATCACAAGAGCTAACCCCTTCATCCCAGGACTGTGCCTGCGGGATGAGGAGAGGAAGTTGGGGCCGTGCCTCCATTTTGTCAGCAATGCCTAACATGGCTCCCAACAAGTAAGAATTAGAGCATATTAATAAAAGAAGACTTAAAAATCTCAGTTGAAAATGGGTCAAGTGACCAGAAATGTTATTAGGTTACTAGGAACTAAAAAGCCTCTTGATGAAAGTGAAAGAGGAGAGTGAAAAAGTTGGCTTAAAGCTCAACATTCAGAAAACTAAGATCATGGCATCTGGTCCCATCACTTCATGGGAAATAGACTGGGAAACAGTGGAAACAGCATCAGGCTTTATTTTGGGGGGCTCCAAAATCACTGCAGATGGTGATTGCAGCCATGAAATTAAAAGATGCTTACTCCTTGAAAAGAAAGTTATGACCAACCTAGATAGCATATTGAAAAGTAGAGACATTACTTTGCCAACAAAAGTCCATCCAGTCAATTCTATGGTTTTTCCAATGGTCATCTATGGATGTGAGAGTTGGACTGTGAAGAAAACTGAGCGCCAAAGAATTGATGCTTTTGAACTGTGGTGTTGGAGAAAACTCTTGAGAGTCCCTTGGACTGCAAGGAGATCCAACCAGTCCATCCTAAAGGAGATCAGTCCTGGGTGTTCATTGGAAGGACTGATGCTAAAGCTGAAAGTCCAATACTTTGGCCACCTCATGCAAAGAGTTGACTCATTGGAAAAGACCCTGATACTGGGAGGGATTAGGGTCAGGAGGAGAAGGGGATGACAGAGGATGAGATCATTGGATGGCATCACCAACTCGATGGACATGAGTTTGGGTAAACTCCAGGAGTTGATGTGGACAGGGAGGCCTGGTGTGCTGCAATTCATGGGGTTCCAAAGAGTCGGACACGACTGAGTGACTGAACTGAAGACCTAAATAACACAACCAAAAGGTGGACCTCAAGTCTGTATATTACATATGGGAGAATGCATCATCTTGGAAATGCAAGTGGAGCATTGATGAAAAAAATGATTTTTCATTGATGTATAAACAAAGCAATCCAAAAATGTCCCTGAAATAGATACCACATTTTTGGACTAAAAATCAGTACAGAACATTGGAAAAGACCCTTCTACCTGGAAACTAACAAACATATTGCCAAACAACTCTTGGCTTAAAATGAAAATTCAAATAAAATTGTTGAGTTTCCTGACATAATACATCAGAATCAAGGCATTATAGTGGGGGTTGGTAAACTTAAAAAAAAAAAGACTGTGGATCATATGGTGCCGGGAGCCAGCGCAGGATATCCCACCCATGACAAGGTCATGCGGAGAGACCTGGTGGGCACGGCGAGTCGGGTTTTGAGGGACTCCCCCAAAACCAGAATCTATCTGTTTTATTATTTCATGACTTTCACCAACTCCTCTGACATTAACAAGGGCTATCCTCAACCGCCTTTCACTGGAAAAAGTTAACTTAGAGCTCCAGTTAGTCTCCTGCATATAAAAAGAGTATCTCATCTCAAACCCCTCTAATGTCTCTCTAACTTGCCTGACAGGTTTCCCCTGGACTTTTACAACTATGCATGTGGATTGTTTACAGCCTCCCAACTGTGAGAGGCATGGGAAGCTTAAAACATCTTAAAGATATAGAGTCTTTTTAAAGAGCTAAGAATTATATTGGTGAAGGGTTTCATTGTTGAGTTAATGATTGCCACCAGGCCTCCATATCCTTTATCTTTTAGGCACCTGGGAGGATATTAATCAATGTAATTGGGATGCAGAAATAGGAATATAGTAGTTTTGATGTTAGCAATACTAGACTTTTGAGTTAATGAATTTTCTCTTTGTTATAAATCACTGTATTCCTCTTTCTTTGTTATAAATCGTTGTATCCTTGCTATGTAAGAATGTAACTTTATTTAGTGCTTTTTGAGAGTGGCACCAGACTTTGGAAAGAACAACACTTTTAGGGCAAATAAGTTTTCTGGTTGAGGGACCCTTATCAGAAAAGGGCCATAAAATGCTAATAGGCCTCCTGGCCAGAAGATGATGTGAATCACCTAAGACCTGTGTATACAGATAGGTATGCAGAGAGAAAGCCTGGTCTCGATAAGGGCCAGGGCTGCTGACCCTGCATGACTTTGTATTTTCCATTATTCTCTATGTACAGCTTAAGGTATATAAGCTCACTGGAAAAATAAAGTTTTGGGGCCTCGCTTACTGAAGCTTGGTCTCCCCATGTCTTTCTTTGTTTCTTTCTTTATCTTCTTTTCAGGCTGACTCCCTGGGGCGTAGAGGCCCTCTGAGTTCACTTTCCTGCCCGGGCTTCTAAGACCCATGCGAGAGGGAGCCCAAAGCAGGGCATCTTCCGCTATTCAAGAGGGCACCTGTGGCCTGCCTACGTGAACAGAGCAAGTCTCTTGTTTGAGGCTTTATTGGCTTTCTGCGTAAACCGAGGAATATCAGCCTCTTTCTCTCCTCTATTTTCTTAACTGCAACATTCTTTCTTTATCTCTCTATATATCTTTAAATAAATCCTTATCTCTTTCTATATCTCGAAATAAATAAATCTCTCATCACCTTATGCTGTCCATGCTTCGGATACCCTGGATCCAACCGGGGCTGGTCCCTGGTAATATGGTGTCTTTTGCAACTTTCAGACTTTTCCATTGTAGTGTGAAAGTAGTCATAAGATGATATATAAGTTTATCTGGCTGTTCCAACAAAATTTATTTATACAAACAGGTGACAGACTCATGAACATCTGGGTTATAGCCAAAGCTATTATCAGTAGAAAATTCTTAGCATAAAATGTTTACATCAGTGAAAATGACAAACAGTGAATACTCAAAAGGTAGAAAGACACTAAAGGAAAAGAATGCAGAAGGAAAGATTTAATAAAGAGTGGGTTTTAGGTTACAGAAAAGTAGAAGTAATACATGTAAGCATGACAATATGCTCATAATAGTAGCAATACAAATTAAAACTACAGTGAAACACCATGTTTTCACTGAATAAAATGGCCAAAAAAAAGAAAAAAAACCCACATTATACTTTTTGGATGAAACTGGAGAAAGTAAGACACTCAGCAGCATTGCTGATGGGAATGTGAAAATGGTAGAGCTCCTGTGTTGTGGACTTTGACAACATCTAGCAAAATGGGAAATGCATTTTCTCATTGACCTAGCAATATTCACTTTTAGGAATATATCCCAAAGGTAGAATTGCAAAGGTATGAAATTAGGTATGTGCAGAGTTGTTGCAATAGTGTTTGCAATAGTGAAAAATTGGAGTGACTAGCGCTAAGAGACACGACTGAGTGACTTCACTTTCACTTTCATGCATTGGAGAAGGAAATGGCAACCCAGTCCAGTGTTCTTGCCTGGAGAATCCCAGGGACGGGGGAGCCTGGTGGGAGGCCGTCTATGGGGTCACACAGAGTCGGACACGACTGAGGCGACTTAGCAGCAGCAGCAGCAGCAGTAGATAACTAGTGGAATATCCTATCATTGTGCAGATGTAGAAAAAGAGTGAGGAAGTTTCCTGTGGAGCAAATTCCAGGGTGTATTGTCGAGTGGAAAGTGGCAAGATGCTAAAATATGTGTCATGCTGACATCCAAGAAATAGAGTGAGATGTGTTAGTGTGTGTTTCTTACTTCTGTCCACTGTGGTGGCCTAAAAGCAGTATCTCAGTAACAATAAGAAATAAGCAAGAGAGGGACTTCTCTGGTAGTCCAGTGGCTAAGACTCCACACTCCTGATGCAGGGGCCCAGGTTCTATCCCTGCTCAGGGAATTAGATCCCACATGCTGCAAGTTGTGTGCTGTAAGTAAGGCACACTTTAATAAATAATGTTTTTTAAAAGAAATAAATGGGGGAGGGGGCAAGATAAATAAGTGAGAAGAAAAAAGAAAATATATGCTTATATTTTTAAAAGAAATAATAAAAAAACTAAAAATGGCTACTGATGGAGGCAAGAGGATATAGGGAGGGGTAGGGATGAAACCAGATCTATGTCAATGTAACTTCTATTGCAGTATTGATTTTTGAAACAATATAAATGTATTATATAATAAAAACTGAAGTATTAGCTACCCCCCCCAAAAAAAAAATCCCACCCCTGAACAAATGAATATAATCAACCAGGTGTCTTAATCTGGTTGATAATAGTAAACGAATTTTTCAGCTGATTTTAAATCACATTAATTGTATTGTTATATAAACAGAAAAATAAAATTTGTATTTCATTCTGTGGCTTATTGTTAGTTATTATTCTGGCATAGATACTTTGAAACTCCCTGTTTCATTGGCATAAAGCAAATAGATAATTATGTTAATAGAATCAGGCCAAGGAATTTCCAGGATATAGTTAAGGAAAGTCCAGGATGGTAGCTTGCAGCAGACTTGAGGGAAGATTGTGTCTGTTTACATATGTATGTGTGTTCAGTTGCTCAGTCATGTCCAACTCTTTGTAAACGCTATGAACCGTAGCCCACCAGGCTCCTCTGTCCATGGGATTCTCCAGGCAAGAACACTGAAATGGGTTGTCGTTTCCTCCTTCAGGGGATCTTCCCAACCCAGGGATTGAGTTCCCTGCATTGCAGATGGATTCTTTTCCACTGAGCCACCAGGGAGCAACTGGAGAAAGACTTCAGAGAAGGATACATCTGAGTAAAAAAAAAAAGTGAAATTCATAGACTACTTGATATACTTGAACATATTGAAAGGGATTTGTTGGAAAGTTTGGGGCTGATTTAGTGATGAATACCTAAAAACTAAGCAAATTATAAAATGTAGAAACTGTTGATTACATCCAGCAAAACTGAGAAATAAAAATGTAATATGTTCTGTGACTCAGTTGTGAATATTAGTAACTGCTCATATTTTGATTTAATGGAAAACTAATAGAAATGTTAGGATGATAGAGGGAAAGAATTTGGGGGGTTTATCCATCTTCCATTGTGCAGTTGGCCAGGGGCCTCCTGTTTTTTAACCCTATACAACTTAAAAATACTTGGTGTCATGTATTAGCAGAATTAAAGGAAAAAAATGGAAGCATGATGATTAATAAGTCATGGCAAATTATTTTAAAAGTAGAAAAAGTCTCTTAAAAATCATACCTGTGGCACTATTTAGTTAGTAAAAGTCAACTTGTTTAAATATTTAAGTTGATTGTGAAACAATCCATTATTTTTGTGTTCTCTTTTCCTACATATTCAGTATGCATTTAAAAAGTACTAAGCTAAAAGTTAAAGCTTCTTCCTTGACTTTGTCAACTTTCTTTTCATATCTATCAGAAATCTGTTCCCTTTTTTATTAATCCTCGTAGATCAGGCCTTCTCTATTTCTTAGGATTATTTCAGCTACTTCCTAACTGTTCTTACTTCTCAGTTCTGTTGAATAGGTTCCCCCTCTCCCCCAAAATTAGGACATTTAAACTTTTTAAAATTGTGAAGAAAACACACATGCAATTAACTGTTAAGTGAACACTCATTTAACTACCACCTAGATCAAGAAATGAACATTGCCAGTACCCCAGAAGTTGCTTGTGTCTCCCTTTCCGATTATCCCTTCCCATCCCATAGATAGTCACTTTTCTCAGTTCAGTTCAGTCACTCAGTTGTGTCCAACTCTTTGCAACCCTATGAATTGCAGCACGCCACGCCTCCCTGTCCATCACCAACTCCCGGAGTTCACTTAAACTCAAGTCATCCAGCCATCTCATTCTCTGTCGTCCCCTTCTCCTCCTGCCCCCAATCTCTCCCAGCATCGGAGTCTTATTTCCAGTGAGTCAACTCTTCACATCAGGTGGCCAAAGTATTGGAGTTTCAGCTTTAGCATCAGTCCTTACAAAGAACACCCAGGACTGATCTCCTTCAGAATGGACTGGTTGGATCTCCTTGCAGTCCAAGGGACTCTCAAGAGTCTTCTCCAACACCACAGTTCAAAAGCATCAATTCTTCGGCGCTCAACTTTCTTCACAGTCCAACTCTCACATCCATACATGACCACCGGAAAAACCATAGCCTTGACTAGATGGACCTTTGTTGGCAAAGTAATGTCTTGATTTTGGAGCCCAAAAAAATAAAGTCTGACACTGTTTCCACTGTTTCCCCATCTATTTCCCATGAAGTAATGGGACCAGATGCCATGATCTTCATTTTCTAAATGTTGAGCTTTAAGCCAACTTTTTCACTCTCCTCTTTCACTTTCATCAAGAGGCTTTTTAGTTCCTCTTCACTTTCTGCCATAAGGGTGGTGTCATCTGCATATCTGAGGTTATTGATATTTCTCCCCACAATCTTGATTCCAGCTTGTGCTTCTTCCAGCCCAGCGTTTCTCATGATGTACTCTGCATATAAGTTAAATAAGCAGGGTGACAATATGCAGCCTTGACGTACTCCTTTTCCTATTTGGAACCAGTCTGTTGTTCCATGTCCAGTTCTAACTGTTGCTTCCTGACCTGCATACAGGTTTCTCAAGAGGCAGGTCAAGTGGTCTGGTATTCCCATCTCTTGTAGAGAATTAATACAATAGTTAATGAATTTCCACCACATGCCATGCAAGGCCACATAAGGACAGAGTCAGCCACCAGGTACTGTAGGAGGCAGGCTTTGTATGTACTGTTTTGAAGGTAGAATGTCCCCTGGTTCCCACAGGAGGATGTGATTGACATGTTTGAATAATTTTATAAGCTGACAAGGAACTGAAACCCACTGTTCAAGGATAAGCAGAAACTATCTGGTCCCTTTGATTAAGAAGGAATGGTTTGTTAAGAGATCTTACCAGTGGGAGTAGAATGCGGAGGGAAGCTTGCAGTTAAACTGTGAAGTGGCTCAGTTGTGTCCGACTCTTTGTGACCCCATGGACCATAGCCTGCCAGGCTTCTCCATCCATGGTATTTTCCAGGCAAGAATACTGTGGGGTGCCATTTTCTTCTCCATGGTATCTTCCCGACCCAGGGATTGAACTTGCGTCTCCTGCATTGCATGCAGGCTCTTTACTGTCTGAGCCATTCCTGAGGAAGTTAAGCTATCTGAGGCACTTCCAATTTTACCAGACTTGAGGCAGCATAACATATTAAGCCTTGCATTTAGGCCTTAAAACTCCTCACTGCTCTTATGTACAAAAGGTTTTGGGTTTTGTTTTCTTCTTTAATTGTGAGTAGATTTTTTAAATCAAACACTTTTTTTTGCATCTAGTGAGAATAATTTTTTCTTTAATTTGTTATGTAATAAATTCAAAAATTTTATTTTCTAATGGTAGAATAGCTTGCATTCCCAGGCCAAAGTCTACTTGATGATGTTAAATTATCCTCCTGACACATTGTAGAATTTGCTTTGCTACTGTTATGATGTTTGCATCTATGTTTAGGAGATAGGTGGCCTGTGGTTTTTCTTTTTTATATTACTTTTATGAAATTTCCTTTAGAGTTATGCACACTTCAGGATTCTCTAGGGCTCAGTCCCTCCACTGAAACAATTTTTTTTTTTTAAGCTAATAATAAAATTATTAGAATCAGCAATTTCAGACTCTGGACCTTGAGCAAACACTCAAAAGAACCAGGGGAGTGCTTGATAAAGGGAGAGCCTGCTGCAGAATGGTAAGAGGACTCCACAACTTGGAAATTTGTGTGTCTTGAATCAGTCTCATGGATCCTTTAGGACTAGAGGGCTGGACTCTGGCATTGCTGAGATTTAGACGTGGTACCTCTCTCCTTTTGGATTCAGGCATTTAAGGAAATTTTTGTCAGTTTACTGACTGGCCACTAGATAGTATGGAACAGACCACACTTCATAAGGAATTCGTACATACTTTGCAAAATGGTTTGGAAAAGTCACAAATGGACTGCTCCAGCAATCAGTGAGTAAAACTTAGTAATCCCTGAGGAGTAGAAAAATTAGAGAGTTCTGGAGTTACCATTGTTATGTTTATTAACAAGATCTTTTTAAGTTTATCTTGCTTGAAGTTTGTTGAGGTTCTTAAAGATACAGATTCATATCTTTCATCAAATTTAGGAAGTTTTCAATCACTATTTCTGCACATTTTTCCACCGTCCTTTTCTCTCTCTTCTTCTGAGAGTGCCATGATGTTTACATTGGTATGTTTGATGGTATCTAACAGAGACATTACTTTGCCGACTAAGGTCCATCTAGTCAAGGGTATGGATTTTCCAGTAGTCATATATGGATGTGAGAGTTGGACTGTGAAGAGGGCTGAGCGCCGAAGAATTGATGCTTTTGAACTGTGGTGTTGGAGAAGACTCTTGAGAGTCCCTTGGACTGCAAGGAGATCCAACCAGTCCATTCTGAAGGAGATCAACCCTGGGATTTCTTTGGAATAGGTCCCTCAAATTTTGTTCACTTTATTCTTTTTTTCCTTTCGTTTAAAAAAAAAATTATTGGAGTATAGTTGATTTACATTGTTGTGTTAGTTGCTGTTGTACATAGGAGTGAATCAGTTATACGTACACATGTATCCACTCTTTTTAAAGATTGTTTTTCCATATGGATCATTAGCGTATTGAGTAGAGTTTCCTGTGCTCTAAGTAGGTTCTTATTAAATATCTATTTTATATATAGTACTGTATATTTGTCAATCCCAATCTCCCAATTTATCTGTCCCCTCCTTTCCCCCCTTGGTAACCATAAGTTGGTTTTCTGTATCTGTGACTCTATTTCTGTTTTGTAAATAAGTTAATTTGAACCATATATTTTAGATTCCACATATAAGCAGCAGCATATGATATGTCTTTCTGCATCTGACTGACTTCACTCAATATGACAGTCTCTAGGTCCATCCATGTGACTGCAAGTGTCATTATTTCATTCTTTCTTACGGCTGAGTAATATTCCATTGTGTATATGTACCACATCTTTAGCCATCCATCCATCTGTTGATGGACATGTAGGTTGCTTCCACATCTTGGCTATTGTAAACAGTGCTGCAATGAGCATTTCTTCATTCTTTTTTCATTGTTATTCCTCAGACTGGAAGATAATAGCCATATCTTCAGCTTTGCTGATGTTTGTTTTTTCTGCCTATTCAACTCTACCATTTCTGTCAAATTCTTTTTTCCTATGAATGAATCCCATATTTCCTGATTGCTTTGTAATATTTTGTTGAGGACTGGACATTTTGAGTATTGTGGTAACTCTGGAAATCAGGTTCTTCTCCTCAGGGATTGATTTTGTTGCTTGTTGAGGTCTTCGGGTATCTATCTGTATAGCAACTTTCCAAACTATTTATGCAAAGCCTTACTTGTATGTGTTATTGACCTGTTATCTCCGCCTGTGACCTCTCAGAGGTTTCTTAAATGTGTAGATTTAAAAGTGTGTATTCCTTTTTAAATGTTCTGATGTGTACTGCCAGAGAAACTGATGCAGGGGAGCTGAATAAAGTCAAGCATCTCAGCTGACCATCAGGGAACCCCCATGTTAACTAAATCACATAACCCCCAAATCGTAGAGTACAAGATCCTTACTGACCACCCACACCAGCCAGCCACCCCACGGATGTGGCCTGCTGTCCCTACTCTGCAGCAGAATTTAAGATATGGGCATGGTAGCTAGTTCATGCAAGCAGCTCTCCTACCTAAGCAGCCTCCTTCCTTCATTAAGCTCTTCCTTGATTGCTGTAAATGTCTGAACCAGTTTCATAGTTCTGGAATAGTTGATTTTGATCATTTTTTCCAGCTTAATGCTTGTTTTGGTAGAGAAACCAATCCCAATGGCTGCCCCCCCCCCTTTTTTTTAATGACATTCTTTACTGCTTTTTTTGCTACTTTATTTTTTTCCTTTTGTAAATCTTTATTGAGAAAAACAGGGCTTATATATGTGACAATATCTGTTGCTGTTGTTGCTCTGAGGGTGCTATATTGTGCTGGATTTTATAATGGGTTTAGTATTATAAAATCCAAAGGGCAGGAGAGAGGAATTTTACAATGTAGATAAAGTGGGTCCTTTCAAGATGCAGACCAAAACTGATGGTGTGTTTATTTCATCTCTTGGGACTTTCCTGGGGGAGTTCAGTTTTTATCATGTTCTATGTTGTATGCCTTTTTCTGTTGTATGTGCATGCTCAGTTGTGTTTGACTCTTGTGACCCCGTGAACTATAGCCCACTAGGCTCCTCTGTCCCTGGGCTTTTGCCAGCAAGAATACTGGAATGGATTGCCAGTTCCTTCTCCGGGGGATTTTGCAGACCCAGGGATTGAACCCATGTCTCCTGCAGCTCCTGCATTGGCAGGTAGATTCTTTACAACCTGGTAGTGACCTGAGTCACTCCATTTCTGTTGTAACTAGATCCAGTTTGTTTGTTTTTTTAATTAAGAAAAAGCATGCATAAAGCCTTAAAAATTGGCAACATATTTTTCCTGCTTTTAATACTAATTTTTTAAAATATATTTTTGCTACTTTGAAGTAAATCACAGATTTGGCATTTCATCCTTAAAATAGTTTTTAAACTTGCATCCCCCCAAAATAAGTAACCTTGATAATCCCAATATGATTTCCATGGACAACTAAAATAGCTATTATTCCCTTGTGTTCTTCCTAGTACAAGTCTGTCTTCACATTTACCCCCCAGAAATGTGCTTTAAGCTATTTGTGCTTTTTTTTTAAATTAACTAATTTTTTGGCTGTGCTGAGTCTTTGTTGCTGTGTGGGCTTTCCTCTAGTTGCGACAAGTGGGGGCTACTCTGTATTTGTGATGCATGTGCTTCTCACTGTTGTGGCTTCTCTTGGTGTTTAGCATAGGCTCAATGGGCTTCCCTGGTGGCTCAGATGGTAAAGCGTCTGCCTGCAATGCAGGAGACCCGGGTTCGATTCCTGGGTTGGGAAGATCCCCTGGAGAAGGAAATGGCAATCCACTCCAGCACTCTTGCCTGGAAAATCCCATAGACGGAGGAGCCTGATAGGCTACAGTCCATGGGGTCGCAAAGAGTCAGACATTACTGAGCGACTTCACTTCACTTCACTTCATAGGCTCAATAGTTCTGGCACATGGGCTTAGTTGTTCCACAGCCTGTGGTATCTCCTTGGATCAGGGATCAAACCTGCATTGGCAGATGGATTCTTTACCACTGAACCACCCGGGAAGTCCTGCTTTAAGCTGTTTTTAAACCAGAAAGCAGTCAAGGATTACCCATCATGTTTGGATGTCATACTTCTTAAATCTTTCTTAATCTAGAATAGTTCCCTCTCCTGTCTTTTATTTTCTCCTGTCTTCATTTTGTACACGTTGGAGAGAAGCAGTCAGTTGGATTGTAAAATATTTTGCATTCTGGATTTGTGTGGCGTTCCCTCATAGGCTCTTCAGGTAATTACCCTCAACTAGAAGTTTAACTGATTAAAAAATCAGGTTAAATTTTGTTAGGCAAAGAAGATGCTATACACTATGTATATAGTAGTTTGCTAGTTTGTTTGTTTTTTTTTTCCCCAAAAAGAATTTTGGCAAAAGGAACTTTTATGGAGTGAAAAAGTTACTTAAAAGGATAAACCACAAACAAGGTTTAATAAAAATGATGACCTATAGGGAAGTGGCACAGATGGAATGCAATGGATAGAGGGATCAGGACAAAAGTGAAACCTGGTATACTTTCTAATATATTTTTTTTACTTTTGATGAGTAAATGTTTTACATATTCAAAAATAATTTTATACTAAAAGTAAACTTTAAAAACAAAAAATATTATCTTTATCTAAAGAAACTAAAGCAGCTTGGAATAGAACTTGTGAGAGTGGACACCTTACGTCCTTCTTCCAAGTCACACTAGAAAACAGTATTTCAGTATTTCATCATTAAATACGCTAGGTGCAGAATTTTAATACATGGTCATTATCAGGTTGAGGAAGTTTCATTCTGTTTCTAGGTTGCTGAGAGGTTTTGTTTTTTTATCTTGGATAGGTATTGAATTTTTCAAACATATGGTTTTTCTCTTTATTCTATTAATATAGTGAATTGCTTTAATTGATTTGGATGCTTAACCAAATCTTCATTTCTGTAATAGACCCTACTTAAATGAATGTATTATTATTTATATGTATTTATGCATTTGATTTTCTGATATTTCAATAATAAGATTTTGGTCTGTACTTTTCTTTCCTTGATTTTGGTATCAAGGTAATATCGGGCTTATAAGATGAGATGGGCAGTACCCCTCCTCTATTTTTTAAAAAAATTGTTTAGAGTTAGAATTATCTTTAAATGTTTGGAATCCAGTGATCTCTTCTAGGTCTAAACTTTGTTTATGGGGAAAATTTAAATTATGAATTCAATTTTTTTAATTAATATAGAACCATTCAGGTTTTCTGATTCTTTTTGAGAAGATTCTGATAATTGTTTTTTGAAGAATCAACCTATTTAATCGGGTTGATAATGTCATGGTCCAGGCGTGGGTTGGAAAAGAACTTCTAGACATGAGACAGAATGAGAGGGAAAGAGAGTTTATTAGAGTGGGAGACGCTGTTAGAACAGTGGGCTAGCTCAAGAGAGAACTGACGTTGAACAGGGCTCCTTAGCCCATTTTTATACCCAGCGTACAAGGAGTGGGATAGGGTCTCGTAGGTCGTTTGCTGATTGGATGAGACACGCATAAGAGTAGGGCAATTACCTTCTCCCTGTGGGGCAGGAGGGGAGACAGGTTATACTACTCAGGAGGACCTGAAATCCATTAATAGTTACAACATGGAGGGAAGAACAACAAGGGCCTGGTTTGTCCTTCCTGCATTCCAAGACCCTCCTTCGTTTTATCTGCTCTTTCATCCTTGGGTCACCACAGATGATATTCTCATACTTTTTAAAGTTCCATGGACTCTGTAGAAATGGCCTGTTTTACTTTGCATTTTGGTCATTTTTCTTGGTTAGTTATTAATTTTATCCTACCCCAAAATCTGTCTTTGGTTTCATTGATTTTTTTTTTTTTTTTTTTTGCTGTTTATTCCCATTTTCCTGTTCATTGTATTCAGCTCCTTATTACTTCCTTCTGCTTTTTTGGGGGGATTAATTTGCTCTTCTTTTTCTAGCTTCTGGAAGAGAATTCTTAGATCATTGGTTTTTAGACCTTTTTCCATTAACACATGGGTTGGTGGGAAGTAAGTTGTTCAGTTTACAAATATTTGGGAGTTTTTCAGTTTTCTGTTAGTGATTTTTAAGTTTATTTCATTGTATTCATGTGATAGCTTACCGTGAATGATGTTGGATTCGTGATGTCTGAAGAAGATGATTAAGCTTCAGGATCAGGGACCAGGCTTGATCACTCAGAGTTTTTTTTTTGTGGCAGAAATTTTATTACAGTGAAAAAGGCCAGAGAAAGCTTCTGATATAGACATCAGAAGGGGAAGGGAGAGTGCCCTGTCACTTATCTTAGCAGGGGAGCTATATACTTTTTTAATTGGTTATTAACAATAAATCAAAAGACTGACTCAAGGTTGTAAAGGTCTTACCAGACCCATTCCCACAATTTACATTTTAAGATATTGGGATTAGAACTAACAATAGAAAGATCTTACCAGACCAACTCTCATAACATACACTTTAAGATGATGATTATCCAGTGGTTAAAACTCCACAATCCCAGTGCAGGAGGCCCAGCTTCATTCCCTGGTCAGGGAACTAGATCCCACATGCCACAACTAAGACCCATAGTAGTACTCCCCCCCCCAAAAAAAATGTGTGTGTGTATATATGTGTGTTATATGTATATATGCACACACCCACACACACACACACATATATATATATTTATTTTTAAGATAACAGGATTAGTCAAGGTTCTTAAGAAAGATACATTGTTGTCATATAATCATTGGTACAGAGTTTAAGGAAAAACATACCCTTGAGCATGATGAACTGTTTTGTTATGCAATCAATAGCTCTGGGCTTAAACAAAAAAAGTCTTATGTGACTAAGATGCAGGAATGTAGAAAAAAAAGTTTGTCCTTTTCTCCTCCTAGAGAGCCCAGACAGACACCTTTCTCCTCCTTGGGGACACCAGACTTCTTAGCAACCTATCTAAGAATTAGCTTTCTCACATGGAACATATTTTGTGTGTGTTTATTTTTTATACTTGTTTTGTAGTCCAGCATGTATTATATCTTGGTGAATATTCCATTCACACTTTAAGAATATGTATTCTACTAACATTGGGTATTCTTTAAACATCAATCGGATCGAGTTATTTGATTCTTTTGTTCAAATCTGTCTTTATTGATTTTCTGTCTACTGCTCTATTGATTATTGAGAGGAGAGTTGAAATCTCCAACCATCGTGTGGACTTGTTTTCTTTCACTTTACAGTATCGGTTTTTACATTATGTGTTCTGACACTGTTAATTAGGTACTTGAGCATTCTAGATTATGTATCTTCATGAGGAACCAAGCTCTTTATCATTATACACTCTCCTAACTTTATATCTGATAATAGTTCTAGTTCTGTGGTCTACTCTGTCATAAAATTATACAATCCTCTGGGTTTCATGTGCTTTTTATTTGAACATGTTTCTATTTCCATACTTTGATTTTTTCAAACCTGTATGTATATTTAGATTGAGTTTCTTGTAGGTTAAAGCCTGCAATGCGGGAGACCTGGGTTCGATCCCTGGGTTGGGAAGATCCCCTGGAGAAGGAAATGACAACCCACTCCAGTATTCTGGCCTGGAGAATCCCATGGACGGAGGAGCCTGGCGGGCTACAGTCCATGGGGTCACAAAGGGTCAGACACGACTGAGCGATTTCACTTTCACTTTTCTTGTAGGTAGCATTTTAATTGGGTCTTTTGTTATATATACATTCATACACTTAAGTAGCAAGCCATCAATAGTATTGACAGGACCTTGAACAGAGCACCATTTTCCATTACATAGATCTCTCTCTCCTTTTCTCCCATGCATGCCTGACTGGTGTGATCTATCTCATGGTCCTAACCTTCAGCTTACTTATGTCTGTGATCCAGTGTGCAGTAAGAGGCTTTGAATCCACATTCATCTCTTTCATGGAGTTTATGTATTCAAACTGTAAACATTTATTCTGTAGAAAAGAATAAAACCAGATACTAAAGCTTAAATCCAGCTGCTTTTATAAATGTGTTCTTTATGATCTGTCATTAATCTCTTATATCAGCCATGTTCTTTTGTGACCTTTATTGTTGTTTGATACCTCAGTCGTGTCTGACTCTTTGTGACCCCGTGGACTGCAGCATACCAGGCTTCCCTGTCCTTTACCATCTCCTGGAGCTTGCTGAAACTCATGTCCATTGAGTCGGTGATGCCATCCAACCATCTCATCCTCTCTCGTCCCCTTCTCCTGCTTTCAATCTTTCCCAGCATCAGGGTCTTTTCTAATGAGTTGGCTCTTCACATCAGGTGGCTAAAGTATTGGAGCTTCAACATCAGTCCTTCCAATGAATATTTAGGATTGATTTCCTTTAGGATTGACTAGTTTGATCTCCTTGCGGTCTAAACATCTTTCATGATATTTTCAGCAAACACAAAAATTTACGTGATATCTTCAACAGTCCTTTTTCTTTAAAACACAGATAAAGAAATGTTAGTTGTTTCAACTTGATTAATACATAGGTGATTTCTTTATTTAGCTTGTACCTAGCACATATTCTGGTATCAGCAAAGAGAAGCAATTTGTACTGGTCTGTTTGTTTTCTATTTGTCTTGAATTAAAGTTGGCTCCCTGCTTGCCTTTCAGATTTCAAATTTTCCCTTTTCAAAAATGGGAGTTGTATTATGTTTCTGCAGTATTCCCACCTTTTCTGGAATAGTGCGATCAAATCCTTTATGATTATACAATGGAAGTGAGAAATAGATTTAAAGGCCTAGTTCTGATAGAGTGCCTGATGAAGTATGGAATGAGGTTCGTGACATTGTACAGGAGACAGGGATCAAGACCATCCCCATGGAAAAGAAATGCAAAAAGGCAAAATGGCTGTCTGGGGAGGCCTTACAAATAGCTGTGAAAAGAAGAGAAGCAAAAAGCAAAGGAGAAAGGGAAAGATATAAGCATCTGAATGCAGAGTTCCAAAAAATAGCAAGAAGAGATAAGAAAGCCTTCTTCAGCGATGACTGCAAAGAAATAGAGGAAAACAACAGAATGGGAAAGACTAGAGATCTCTTCTAGAAAATGAGAGATACCAAGGGAACATTTCATGCAAAGATGGGCTCGATAAAGGACAGAAATGGTATGGACCTAACAGAAGCAGAAGATATTAAGAAGAGGTGGCAAGAATACACAGAAGAACTGTACAAAAAAGATCTTCACGACCCAGATAATCATGATGATGTGATCACTAATCTAGAGCCAGACATCTTGGAATGTGAAGTCAAGTGGGCCTTAGAAAGCATCACTACGAACAAAGCTAGTGGAGGTGATGGAATTCCAGTTGAGCTGTTTCAAATCCTGAAAGATGATGCTGTGAAAGTGCTGCACTCAATTTTTTTTGGAGGGAATGATGCTAAAGCTGAAACTCCAGTACTTTGGCCACCTCATGCAGAGTTGACTCATTGGAAAAGACTGTGATGCTGGGAGGGATTGGGGGCAGGAGGAGAAAGGGACGACCGAGGATGAGATGGCTGGATGGCATCACTGACGTGATGGACGTGAGTCTGAGTGAACTCTGGGAGATGGTGATGGACAGAGAGGCCTGGCATGCTGCGATTCATGGGGTCGCAAAGAGTCGGACACAAGTGAGCAACTGAACCGAACTGAACTGAACCTTTCTTTATATAAGTGTTCAGGTATTTACTGTATAATACAAAATGCCTGTTTTCTTTTTTTTTTTTCCTATACTGACAAGGTACATCTTGAGCTTGGGAATGAAGTATGGGTAAAGACGCAAATTTGAGATTCACCAGCATTTGACCTCATTGTTTCTTGTTTTAGGTTGAGGTACCTCTGTGACTGAGGGAATGAGGTAGGTGATGTTGTGCTGGGCCTTTCAGAAGGACTCAACTGTTAATCTGATTTTAATTGGGAGCATAGAGTGTGATGCACAGGCTTTACTAGGTACCAGCCCAACATCATTAGGCCCTTTTTATACATTTATTGATATAATGTTCATAACAATTCTGCCTCAGATTTGTTCTATTGAGCATGGAATATTTAGCACAATAACAAGCACAAATTGTCAATATGGTAACCATTGTCATGATTATCATGCTGCTATTACTTTACAGACGAGGAAATAGAGGCTCATAAAAATTGCTTCAGGGATATAAAAGTCAATAAAGAGGCATAATATATAGGGCATATAGCTTTATAGTCTGTGCTATATCCCATGGGCTTCCCAGACGGTGCTAGTGGTAAAGAACCTGCCTGCCTATGCAGGAGACATAAGAGACACGGGTTCATTCCCTGGGTTGGGAAGATCCCCTGGAGGAGGACATGGCAACCCACTCCAATATTCTTATCTGGAGCCTAGAAAATCCCATGGACAAAGGAGCATGGTGGGCTATAGTCCGTTGAGTCACAAAGAGTCGTACATGGCTGAAGTGTCTTAGCATCCATGCATATCCTTTTCATTTAAATATTTTCTGTGTAGAATGGACGCAAGGTGTATCCTCAGGCAGATTTCAAATTCCGCAGTTGGCTCTTAGTAGTTGAATGACCACAGGCAAGTCACGATGCTGTTTCCTGGTTTGTACAGTGGGGATGATAATACACTGGAGCCGGGTAGCTGTGAGGGTTACTAGTCCTCAAGGCTCTCTTATCCCTAGACTGGGCATGAAGTTTCCTTGGCTTGCACTCGTTTGTTTCCATGTGCTCTTAGGCCGTCAAAGTGCTTTGGTTCATGAAAGATTAGATGGGATAAAATTAATATTGCAGGGGAGCTGCTTATTCTTTCCTCCTTCTTTGGCATAGCCATTATCCAGAATTTTGTGTTAACCATTCTCTTGTTTTTGTTTATAGTTTATCAGCTATACTTGCTTTCCAAAATAGTATTTTTGAACTTTGATATAGAGTATAATTGGAGAAAGAAATGGCACTCCAGTATTCTTGCCTAGAGAATCTCTTGGACAGAAGAGCCTGGTGGGCTGCTGTCCATAGGGTTGCAGAGAGTTGGACATGACTGAAGCGACTTTGCATGCATGCTTGCATTAGAGAAGGAAATGGCAACCCACTCCAGTATTCTTGCCTAGAGAATCCCAGGAGCAGAGGAGCCTGGTCGGCTGCCTTCTGTGGTGTCGCACAGAGTCGGGCACGACTGAAGCGACTTAGCAGCAGCATACAGTATAATATATATTCTTCTGGAACTTTTTTCACTCAACATACTTTTGGGAATTCAGCCATCTGTAGTTTACATACATTGACTTCATTGTTATATCAGTTCAGTTCAGTTCACTCAGTCATGTCCGACTATTTGTGATCTCATAGACTGCAGCACTCCAGGCTTCCCGGTCCATCACCAACTCCCAGAGATTACTCAAACTCATGTCCATTGAGTCAGTGATGCCATCCAACCATCTCATCCTCTGTTGTCCCCTTCTCCTCCTGCCTTCAGTCTTTCCCAGCATCAGGGCATTTTCCAATGAGTCAATTCTTCACATCAAGTGGCCAAAGAAATTGGAGTTTCAGCTTCAGCATCAGTCCTTCCAATGAATATTCAGGACTGAGTTCCTTTAGGCTTGGCTGGTTGGATCTCCTTGCAGTCCAAGGGACTCTCAAGAGTCTTCTCCAACACCACAGTTCAGAAGCATCAGTTCTTCAGTGCTCAGCTTGCTTTTATAGTCCAGCTCTCACATCCATACATGACCACTGGGAAAACCAGTGAGACGGACATTTGTTGGCACAGTAATGTCTCTGCTTTTTAATATGCTGTCTAGGGTGGTCATAGCTTTTCTTCCAAGGAGCAAGTATTTTTTAATTTCATGGCTACAGTCACCATCTGCAGTGATTTTGGAGTCCAAGAAAATAAAGTCTGTCACTGTTTCCATTGTTTCCCCATCTATTTGCCATGAAATGATGGGACCGAATGCCATGATCTTAGTTATCTGAAGGTTGAGTTTTAAGCCAACTTTTTCACTCTCCTTTTTCACTTTCATCAAGAGGCTCTTTAGTCCTTCTTTGCTTTCTTCCATAAGGGTGATGTCATTTGCACATCTGAGGTTATTGATATTTCTCCCAGCACTCTTGATTCCAGCTTGTATAGTGTTCTATTATTTGTATATACTATAGTATCTTTGTTCTACTGTTGATGGACATTTAGATTGTTTCTCATTGTGGACTTTTATGAAAAATAGTGCTGTGAACATTTTTGAGCATGTTTCCCAGTGCTGAAGAGTTTCTCCATGGTGAAAGTGTGAATCACAAGGCGTGTGCATCACTAAGGGAGTTCATTCACTCATCCACTAAATATTATCGAGTACTGCTATGTGTGAAGTACATGTTTAGGTGCTTGGAATATCAGTGAACTAAGCAGATGATTTACATTTTACTTGCGATAGCCAGATGATAAATAATAAATATAAATGAAACAGAAGAATAGCTCCCCAAGAGAGAAGAATCAGAGCAGGATTAGGGGAATTTCTTGTGCAGGAAGGGGCAGGGAGTGGTGGGGGGGTGGGGGGGGTTCAGGCGTCATCAAAGGCAATATTTGAAACAGACTTACAGGAATCTATGCACCATTTACAACTTTTTCAACCTTATAAATACCAGAAAAAAACAACTGTGGCCATTAAGCACACAGTGATGAATGATTAAAGAAAGTATCTCCATACTTCTCACAGCATTATTTTTCTTTAATCAGATTTTAATCACTCTAATTTCTGGAAGGATATATTCCAGATACTGATCTCTATCGGGCTGTATAAAGGAACTTTATTTTATTTTTAATTGGAGGATGATTGCTTTACAGTGTTGTTAATTTCTGGTGTACAACAACTTGAATCAGCTGTTAGTAAACATACATCCCCTCCTTCTTGAGCCTCTCTCTCACCCCACCCCTCTAGCTCATCACGAAGCACCAAGCTGAGCTCCCTGTGTTAGGTAGCAGCTGCCCACTGGCTTTGTTTTACGCGTCAGTGTATATATGTCAGTGCTGCTCTCTCAGTTTGTCCCGTCCTCTCCTTCCTCCACTGTGTCCACAAGTCCATTGTCTGCATCTGTGTCTGTACAGAGGAACTTTAAGTGTGCTCAGACTTGAATAGAAATTATGTTTACCAGCTAACTTTTTATGGGTAACAAAGTATTGTTGAGGTAGCATTTACTTGGTTTTAAATTCACTTAGGTTAAACTCACCACCATACACAAATGGGGTTCTTAATTCATGGATTAATATCCTATCTGTCACAGTGATGCAATCTGTGACCCCATAGCTTTCTATGACATTTTTGTAAAGTATGGCAGTACAGAGCCTGAATTCTGTGGTCACTTGGCCATGAGTTCAGATCACAACCCCACTTCTGTGTGACCTAGGTCAACTTAATCCGAGTCTCTGATCTTCATTCCTCCTCTGTATCAGGATAAAACACTACATACAAGAAGAGCACTAAATAAAGGTTAGTTATTTTGTTTTGTTTTTTAACTTTTTATTTTGAAATAATAACATATTGATGGAAGTTAGAGAGAGGTCCTTTGCACCCAGTTTTTTCCCCAATGATTACTTCTTATACAACTACAGTGCAATATCAATCCAGAAAATGAACATTGTTACAATAGTGAGTATAATTCTAACGCAATTTTATCACATGTGTTCAATTCAGTTCAGTCGCTCAGTCGTGTTTGACTCTTTGTGACCCCATGGACTGCAGCACACCAGACCTCCCTGTCCATCACCAACTCCTGGAGTTTAGTCAAACTCATGTCCATCGAGTTGGTGATGCCATTCAGCCATCTCATCCTCTGTCGTCTCCTTCTGCTCCTGCCCTCAATCTTTCCCAGCATCAGAGTCTCTTCAAATGAGTCTGCTCTTCACATCAGGTGGCCAAATATTGGAGTTTCAGCTTCAGCATTAGTCCTTGCAGTGAATATTCAGGACTGATCTCCTTCAGAATGGACTGGTTGGATCTCCTTGCAGTCCAAGGGACTCTCAAGAGTCTTCTCCAACACCACAGTTCAAAAGCATCAATTCTTCGATGCTCAGCTTTCTTTACAGTCCAACTCTCACATCCATACATGACTACTGGAAAAACCATAGCCTTGACTAGATGGACCTTTGTTGGCAAAGTAATGATTACAAAGTAATCACATGTTTAGATTCATATAACCTCACAGTCAAGATGCACAACAGTTCCAAACAATCCCATCACCAAAGCTCTCCCTCTTGTTACTTATTTATAGTCAAACATACCCTCTTTCCCCAGGCCACATTGTCCCTAATTTCAGGCAAAGTACTAATCTGTTTCGCATCTCTATATTCTTGTCATTTTGGGAATGTTATGTAAGATCATTCATAAGACCTTTCAAAATTGACTGTTTAAAAAACTCATGCTAATGCCTTTAGGATCTATCCAGTTTGCTGTGTCTATCAATAATTAGTTCCCTTTGATTGCAACTGTTATCCCATGGTATGGATGTACCACAGTTTATTTACCCATTCGCTTATTAAAGGAGATTTGGGTCCTTCAAGTTTTAGGCTCGTATGAATAACACTTAATTAAGATTGTGAAGTCCATGAGGTCGAAAAAGAGTCGGACACAACTTAGTGACTAAATAGCAGCAGTAGCAGTTCAGATTTTTGTGTGAACCTAAATTTATTTCTGCTCAGGAGTGAGATTGCTGATTCATGTGATAAATGTTATGTTTAGTGTTTTTTTAAGAAACTGCCAGACTGTTTTCCAGAATGGCTGTGTTATTTTACACTCTCAGTGGTAATGTGTACGGGATCTAATATCTCAACATTTTTTAATAGCTCTGTGCTGATAACCCATCATGATCTTAATTTGTATTTATTACCTGATGGTTACTGATGTGGAACATTTTATCACGTGTGTATTTGCCATGTGCATATCCTTATTGATATTGCATATCCTCTATGTATTTCGTCCATTTTCTAATTGGGTTGTTTGTTTTTGCTTTGAGAGTTCTTTATACATTGTAGATGTGAATCCTTTGTCAGATCAGTGGTTTGCAGATATTTTATCCCAGTGTGTAGCTTGTTTTTGCATCTTCTTTATAGGTCGTTTGCAGAACAAAAGTCTTAAATTTTGATGAAATCAAATTCATCCACATTTTTCTTTTATGGATTGGGTTTTTGATATATTTAAGACCTTCAACAAGTCCTATGTTCTCAAGATTTCTCCTGTTTTCTTCCAAAGATTTTAGTTTTATGTTTTATATTTAAAACTGATCCACTTTGAGTTAATTTTTATATAAAATGTGAAGGTTAAGTTGAAGTCCAGTTTTTCCTATGAGTACCCAGTTGTTTCAACCTTTTGTTGAAAAGTCTTTCCTTTTTCCATTGAATTGTTCTCACACTTTTGTCACAATGAGTTGCACTTACTTGTGTGGGTGTATTTCTTATTGCTGTATTCTATTCCATTCATCTATGCATGTATCCTGCCAATACCATCCTGTCTAAGTTACTGCATGTAAGTCTTAAAATTGGATAGTAATTCTTTTCACTATATTTTTCTTTTGCCAGAATTGTTTTAGCTATTCTAGTTCCTTTCCTTTTCCACATAAATCTTGCAACAATCTTATCTATATTTACAAAAAGATCTTGCTATGATTTTGACAGGAATACACCTAGCCCAACAGACCAGTGTGGCGAGAAGTGACGTCTTTACTGTGATGCATTTCAATCAAAGGAAATAATGTCTGACAGATTTTATTCTTTTGGGCTCCAAAATCACTGCAGATGGTGACTGTAGCCATGAAATTAAAAGATGTTTGCTCCTTGGAAGAAGATTTATGACAAACCTACACAGCATATTAAAAAGCAGAGACATTACTTTGCCAACAAAGGTCCATCTAGTCAAAGCTATGGTTTTTCCAGTAGTCATGTATGGATGTGAGAGTTGAACTGTGAAGAAAGCTGAGCGCCGAAGGATTGATGCTTCTGAACTGTGGTATTGGAGATGACTCTTGAGAGTCCCTTGGACTGCAAGGAGATCCAACCAGTCCGTCCTAAAGGAGATCAGTCCTGAATATTCATTGGAAGGACTGATGCTGAAGCTCCAATACTTTGGCCGCCTGGATGTGAAGAGCTGACACCTTAGAAAAGACCCTGATGCTGGGAAAGATTGAAGGCAAGAAGAGGACAAGAGAGGATGAGATGGTTGGATGGCATCACCAACTCAATGGACATGAGTTTGAGCAAGCTCCAGGAGTTGGTGAAGGACAGGGAAGCCTGGTGTCCATGAGGTCTCAAAGAGTCAGACACCACTAAGCAACTGAACAAGAACAACAGCAATCTTTCAATCCACGAACAGTATCTCTTATCAACATTTTGTAGTTAATCAGCATAAACATGCTTTTATACCTCTGTCAAAAATCAGTTGGTCCTACTTGTGTAGATCTGTTTCAAGTCTCTATGCTTTTTTGTTTATCTGTGTGTCTATCCTATGGTCAATAACGGACATTCCTGATTACTCTTGCTATGTAAGTCTTGAAATTGGATAGTGATTCTTTATTATTCTTCTTTCCCTTATCCATTCAGCTATTATAGTGCATTTGCCTTTTAATATAATTTTAAAACAATCTTGTCTATATCTGCAAAAGGAAATGTTGTTAGGATTGTATTAGGAATTCTGTTAAACTGGTAGATCACATTACTTTTTACTACATTGATTATCTCTATCCATGAACATTGTCTCTCCATATATTTAGATCTTTTTTGATTTCTAAAATTTTGTAGTTTTCAGCATACTAGTACTTTACATGTTTGTTAGTATTTAATTTTGTTTAGAGCTGATTTCCATATAATTAAATGGCTGTTCAAATTATATTATAGTAGTTTGTACGTTTTGAGAAATTGGTCCATTTCACTTATATTGTCATTTTGTGTGAGTAGTGTTCTTAGTATTTTCCTGTCATCCTTTTGCTGTCTTATGGTCTGTAATGATATCCCCATTTTTGTTCCTTATATTTGGTAAGTTTTGTCTTCTCCTTTGTCTTTATCGGTCTTGGAGGTTTGTTAATTTTATTGACCTTTTCAAATAACAAACTTTTTGTTGAATTTACTTTCAGTTTTTCAATTTCATTGATTTCTGCTCTTACATTTATTATTTCTTGCCTCCTGTGAGGTGGAAGTTGAAGTCTTAAGTTTCTTTCGCTGCATCCTTTGCTGCCCTGGTGAGAGATCTTCCTCCTCACTGGTCAGTGGTGTGGAATCTGATGCTCTCACTGGGCACTGCTAATACCTCCCTGGATGGTAGGGGTGTGAGTGCCTATTTAGTGTTTCTCATGTGTTCTTCATTGACACATCAAAGGAGAAGGGATATAGGGGTGAGGGAGGTTACTGATAAATAGCAATGGAAGTCTGGACTTAACACCAGGCCCTCAGCCTGGAGACAGGGGAGTAACTGATTACTGTTCTGGACATAAAAGCTCAGGCTTCTCACATCATCTCCATGGACACTGCTGGGGGCCTCGTTACCACCCAGTGAGGACCAAAGCCCTAGCTCCCCACAAGGCTTCTCTGACACAAGCAGCAGGGAATGGTTGGGACAGCTGGTTTCTGCTTGGCCAGGGTAGAAGCTGAAGCTTCCCACTGGACCTTTGCTGGTGGGAGAGGAAACACTTTTTTCTCTGGTGGTTAGCTGCAGTTTTCTGTCTTGCCAAACTGCCCTGTTCCTGGTCCTTTGAATAGAGGGAGCACCCTTTTGTGGATTTTTTTTTTTTAACTACCTTTTGGTGTTTCTGAGACTACAGCTTCATGAGTTCCCACTTTAGCATATATGAGGCTAAAAGCAAACCCAGCAAACCCGCCATTGTCATTCCTCAGGTCCTGAGGTCTCTAGACAGTCTGCCTCCTCTCTGCCTTTCTCAGTTTTGTATAGAATGTGTAGAGTCTTTAGCTGTGCTTATCTGGAATAAGGAAAAGCATGTTTATTCAATCTTTCTATTCTATGAAGTGCATTGCCACATTTTTACAGATTTAAATTACTGGTTTCTTGTCAGTTCTATGTTCTTTCTATACCTTCTCCCAATTGAGGGCTTATTTTCTCATTTTCTTTGTGGTAATCTTTTGCCTAACTTTACTGAAGTTCTTTACTACAGTTGAATTCATTCATTTCCCCCTTGTGCTCTTGCTTTTTGTTTTCTTGAGTAAGAAACTTATTCCTGCTCTAAGGTTACACAGATATTTCCTATATTTCCTCATGAAAATTTTAAATTTCTTCATCTGTCCTATCCAAAATTTTGAATTAAGTAGGGATCTGATTTCATCCCTCTCCCACTGTAGAGAGCTGTTAGCACCATGAAAAGTTTTCCTCCCCTTTCCCACCAATTTCTAGTGCCACATCTGTTATGTGTATAAATTGAATCTATAGATACGTTTGGAGAGACTTGGCATCTCTACCATCAAGAACATGGTGTTTTCATTACTTAGGTATTTTTTGTTAATGATTCTAAATATAGCTTAACATTTTTCTACACAGTGGCCTTACACATTTTCAAAACTTTCCTCCTAAGTGCTTAATATATTTTTGTTATTATTGTGAAACAGTTTTAGTTTTTTTAATTAAGATTTTTTTAATTTAGATTTTAATTCATTCATTTATTGTTTCACAACTCCCACAAAGGGAAAAGGGACACAGGACAAGCACTGTGAAAGAACTCCCCTCCCCCAAAGGAACACTGTTTGCACTTAAAGGAAGCAAATTTAATGTTTTCTGAATTCCCATGGATATTTTAAACAAAATAAGGATGTCTGTGTTCCACTTTTAGCAATCCTGATCTTGTAGGTCCAGAGAGAACCAGAACTCTAATTCCTTTAGGAGGGTCCATATGATTCTGCACATCTCTCTCAGAGAAGTTGATAAACAATAAAAAGAATAGCCCAAGGGGATATTTATTTAGAAGAGCATCTCATTTAAAGTTATGAGCATTTTTTCATCATTTAATATACTAGTGTGGGACATACACATAAACACACACACTGTATGCATACACGCACGGTGCACATGCGTATGAAATTCATATGTGTACATAAAAGTGAACTGCTTTATGGTAAGTAACAACAGGTATGAATTTGAAGATAGTGGACCTGTAAAAGAACCCATTCACAGTTTGGATGAGATGTGTTGGGTTAGGACTCCATATGTTTGTTTTAAAACTTAGAATGTGAACTTATGGATATAAACAGGATTGGTGGTTGCATGAGGTAGGGGTTTGGGGTGGGCAAAATGGGTGAAAAGGGTCAAAAGTTACAAATTTTCAGTTATAAAATGAGTAAGTCGTAGGGATGTAATGTACAGTATGGGGACTATAGTTCATAAAACTGTATCACATATATGAAAGGAGCTAGGGGAGTGGTAAGTTCTCACCCCCCCAAAAACCGCCAAACTTGTAATTGTGTACAATGACAGATTTCAACTGAATTTTTTGTGGTTTTCATTTTGCAATATATACAGACATCGATTCCTTTCATTGTGCAGCCTAAACTTAATGTGTTATGTCAATTATGTGTCAATGAAAAAAAGTTAAAAATACAATTTTCTTTCCTAGTTGGAGTCATTCGATGTCCTGTTTGCAGCCAAGAGTGTGCAGAGAGACACATCATAGATAACTTTTTTGTGAAGGACACTACTGAGGTTCCCAGCAGTACAGTAGAAAAGTCTAATCAGGTAAGTGTATTAAGTCTTGAGTCTCTTGCTTCCTCTTAATACGGCAGCCTAGAATACTGGAGAACTTATCATGCATTTTGTTGGTTTGTCTCAAGCATATCTTTAATTAATTTCAAATTATCCCTTTTCCCTGCTTGGCTTTCTTTCTCCTCCCTTTTAATGTATTTGCTGGGTAAACTGGGTTGTTATTCCAGTAAAATTAGCCTTATTCTGAATTTTGTGCACCTCTTAAGTCATTTGACATGCTTCCCTCTCTGCTGTATTTTGTGTAAACTGGTGATAAAAATGTAGGGGTTGGTTTATATTTGAGTCCCACTGGGTGAGAGGATGTAAGAACACTCCCATCCGTATGTCTGTGTGTCTTTCAAGCAGAAAGATTGTAATGCTTGTTAACGGCCATCAATGATCACTGCCAGGATTCCATATTTCACTCAGACTTTGAAAAAGGATGACATTTTCATTCTGTCATTCTCCTTTATTTCTCAACTGGAATAGGAAGAGAAAAGCATCCTCCATTTATTCGTAGGTTTACAGGAAAGGTAGATAAATGCTCAATTCTTTCCCTTGAGTTGCTAATTTTTAGAGTAGTAATTTATTTTCTTAGCATTCTTCAGAGGTGACTAACGAGTGGTATGTGTGCTTATTGTTATGAACTAACTCACGGAGTTTTAACATGAAATGTGTTGTAGTTATTCTTATTGGTGCTCAATTTGTGCCATCTTGACAATGAGGATTCCTGAGTCCTTCCAACACGATCCCAGTAGTCATTGCTATCTCCCTTGCTTTCTATTTTGACAAGATCTTGTTCATTTTCTGTTCTATACCTACAACCAGCAGGAGTTGGTTCTTCTGAGAGCCTTGGTTCCTTTTAGTCTGAAATGGTATTTAGAGAACACAGTATGGATGCTCCTGAGCACTTTGTTGGCCATTTTTCTATGATTTTCAAGAGAATGATTCAGCAAATGCTTTTTATTTTTAGAAGAGGAAGGAAAAAGGAAAAATATATCAAGGATATATTGACATTTTTAAGTCAAATCTAGAATTGTAGATGAAAAGTTGAGCAAATAGGAAGCCAACTAAGATGATCTTTTCCTCTGGCATTGCAGTCTTCCTCCAGTACCACCTATTGCTAGAATCTAATGCGGAACCAGCTCATTAAGCATAAATGAGGCTTGCAGAGTAACAGTGAAGACAAATAGAGTTGGTACTGAAAGTAAAAATTGTAGAATTGTCTCTGTCAAAACAGAAAACAAGGTAACAGTTACGAAATGTATGTAGTGGAGATACTCGACCAAATCATCACGTTTTAAGTTTACTTAAGTAATTCTTCTCTACATGGTTAAGTCACCCACTTGATAGGCAGGTTCATTTGTTTCATTTTGCTTTTGTTTGCAGTTTTGTTTAGGGCTTTGAGGTTTTTTTTAGGGCTATGAGCCATGCCATGTAGGGCCACCCAAGATGGACAGGTCATGGTGGAGAATTCTGACACAACGTGGTCCACTGGAGAAGGGAATGGCAAACCACTTCAGTATTCTTGCCTTGAGAACCCCATGAACAGGATGAAAAGGCAAAAAGATAGGACAGTGAAAGATGAACTCCTCAGGTTGGTAGGTACCCAATATGCTACTAGACAACAGTAGAGAAATAACTCCAGGAAGAATGAAGAGACAGAGCCAAAGCAAAAACAACCCCCAGTTGTGGATGTGACTGGTGATGGAAGTAAAGTCCGATGCTGTAAAGAGCAATATCGCATAGGAACCTGGAATGTTAGGTCCATGAAACAAGGTAAATTGGAAGTGGTCAAACAGGAGATGGCAAGAGTGAACGTCGACATTTTAGGAATCAATGAACTAAAATGGACTGGAATGAGTGAATTTGACCCAGATGACCATTATATCTACTACTGTGGGCAAGAATCCTTTAGAAGAAATGGAGTAGCCCTATAGTCAACAAAAAAGTCCAAAATGCAGTACTTGGATGCAGTCTCAAAACAACAGATGATCTCTGTTCTTTTCCAATGCAAACCATTCAGTTTCACAGTAACCCAAGTCTATGCCCCAACCACTAATGCTGAAGCAGCTGAAGATCACCAGTTCTGTGAAAACCTACACGACTTTCTAGAATTAACACCCCAAAAAGATGTCCTTTTCATTATAGGGGACTGGAATGCAAAAGTAGGAAGTCAAAAGATAACCTGGAGTAACAGGCAAATTTGGCCTTGGAATACAGAATGAAGGAGGGCAAAGGCTAGCGATTTTGCCAAGAGAATGCACTGGTCATAGCAAACACCCTCTTCTGACAAAACAAGAGACGACTCTACACATGGACATCACCAGATGGTCAATACTGAAATCAGATTGATTATATTCTTTGCAGCAAAAGATGGGGAAGCTCTATACAGTCAGGAAAAATGAGACCAGGAGCAGACTGTGGCTGAGATGGTTGGATGGCATCACCAACTTGATGGACATGAGTTTGAATAAACTCCAGGAGTTGGTGATGGACAGGGAAGCCTGGCATGCTGCAGTCCTTGGGGTCGCAGAGTCAAACACAACTAAGTGATTGAACTGAACTGAACTTAGCTTTTTTTTTTTATTTGAAATTTGTGAAACTACATATAAAATATTCATATACTGGTTCCAAAGAAAATTCTATGAAACAATGTTTTCAGGGAACTCAAACTTCTATCTCCATCTTCACCTACCCTATTTTTTCTCTTATATTACAGCTAACCATTTGATTTCTTTTATGGTTTATCTTTGCACTTTTAATATTGTTTTATAAGTAATTTTTATGTTATTTTAAAGATTTAAGCAAATAAGTCATTCCAGCTCATCTGCGTCTTTCTTAGATAAGCAGTAGTATGGTATGCTTTAACACTTTGCTTTTTTAGTTTTACTTTTTATAGTGGACATCCTTCCCTAAAAGTATGTATAAAAATCTCTTACTCCTTTTTGCTGCAGAATGTAGAGATTAAGTTTGGGGTGACATCCTTATAGAGGTGATAGTTGAAGCTGAGGAAATGGATGAGACCAGTCCTTAAACCTAACAAAAATTTACAGAATCCAGAGGAGAAAGAGTAGTGGTGGGATCCAGAGAGGCAATCTAGGAGATAAGAGGATGTGAAAGTGTCAAGGAATCAAAATTATTTCTAGGACACAAGAGTGGCATCAAATGATGTTAGAAANTGATAGTTGAATCTGAGGAAATGGATGAGACCAGTCCTTAAACCTAACAAAAATTTACAGAATCCAGAGGAGAAAGAGTAGTGGTGGGATCCAGAGAGGCAATCTAGGAGATAAGAGGATGTGAAAGTGTCAAGGAATCAAAATTATTTCTAGGACACAAGAGTGGCATCAAATGATGTTAGAAAGGTGAAAGGCAAGAACTGAGAAAGAGCAAGTTTGGGTTTATGGAAGTATTATCCAGATATTTGGAATTTGACTAATGTAAACCACTGACTGAGGGGAAAACATTTTTTCCCAATCATAAATGGTGTTATGAGGACTGTTTATGTGTTGTGTAACCTTAATATCTGTTCTTAGAAAATAGGGCCAACATCTACACAGTTATACAAGCTGGGGAAAAAGCTACTATCTCTTGCTGTCTCTTCATCTGGCATATCCAGTGCATCCTCCAAACCAGTCAGTTCTACTTCCCAAATCTCCATCATTCATCTCTACTTGTAGCACTGCAAAGGGCTCCCACTTCCCTCTGTGCAGAAGCACTTGCCCTTTTTCTGATCTGGTCTCTGCATTGCAGGGGCAGTCATGCACTTTCTGTGATTTTAAAAATGCACTTTCTGGCCACATCACTTACTTACTCAAAAGCTTTTAGGAAACTTCTTGAGACAAAGACCAACAGTGTCATGTGATCGTCTGGCCTCTGCCTGCCTTGCCATCAGCTCCTTCTCTTGACAGTCTTCCTCTTGATCTCTCCACTTTAGTGTACTGGCTTTCTGTCAGTTCTTTGAACCTGCCATGTTCTTGCTGGAGGCTTTGGTACATGCTGTTCTCTCTGTCTAGACAACCATCACCAGTAATTGATGACTCAGCTTTCTTCAGTTCAGTTCAGTTCAGTCACTCAGTCGTGTCTGACTCTTTGCAACCCCATGAATCGCAGCACGCCAGGCCTCCCTGTTCATTACCATCTCTCGGAGTTCACTCAGACTCACGTCCATCGAGTCCGTGATGCCATCCAGCCATCTCATCCTCGTTCGTCCCCTTCTCCTCCTGCCCCCAATCCCTCCCAGCATCAGAGTCTTTTCCAATGAGTCAACTCTTCGCATGAGGTGGCCAAAGTACTGGATTTCTTATCTTGGTGCAAATATGATCTCTTTAGAGAAAGCCTTGCCTGGGTGATCTCTCCTCACTTTTCCCACACTTCAACCCTACTCAAAGATGACTTTCTCCGATCGTATGTTTTTGTACCTTTCCTTTATGGCACTTTTCAATGTCTAGTTTCATATTAGAGTGATTATTCCAATAATGTTTGACTTCCCCCATGTTATTCTTCATAACCACTTAGTAAAATTCATGTTATTGCCATTATTTTAAGATGAGCCTTCTAAGTAACCTGCCTAAGACTACTCAACTAGTAAGTATGGGTTCATTTATGTGTGGTTAATTGTGAGACCACCTTTTCTTTATTCTTAAAAATCGATGGGACATGTTTCTTTTTATTAGGTATGTACAAGCTGTGAGGACAATGCAGAAGCTAATGGGTTTTGTGTAGAGTGTGTTGAATGGCTCTGCAAGACATGCATCAGAGCTCATCAAAGGGTGAAATTCACAAAAGACCACACTGTGAGACAAAAAGAGGAAGTATCTCCAGGTAATAAATTAGTTTTTAAATCTCATTTTTTCTCTGTTCTTCCCAGGTCATTCTTTCCTTCCCATATTAACTTGTTTTGATGCAGTTTAAACATTAAATATACTCTTGTCTTTTAATACAAGAAAGTCTATTGTAGTTGAATTTGAATACTTGTAAATGTTGGTAAGTAACTGTTGAGTAGATTTAGAATTCTTCTGCATTATTTATACTCACAACCCTCCTCCTATAAATGCCTTGATTTGGAATGAATGTACAACTTAAAAAAAAAGTTGCTTTTAAAATTTCTTTCTTTTTAAGATGATAAGGAGTGAGTTAAAAGAAGTTTTACAACTCTTTTTCTCACTGATATTCTTGTAGTAAACCTGTTTCATGCTATTTATTATGTAGGTAACTAAAGAAGCTTTGCTCTTTAAAATGTAATGATGGTTTCTGCATTTTTGTTGTGTTGCTTGTAATGTAAACTTGACTAATACATTTTTATTATAGTAAAATATGTATGTAACTAAAAAATTGACATTCTAACCATTTTGAAGTGTACAAATTGGTGGCATTAATTGTATCTAAAGTGTTATGCAACCATCACCACTATTTCGAAAACTTTCCTAGCACCCCCAAAATAAATTGTACCCAATAAATAATAATTGCCCAATCTCCTCTCCAGCCCCTTTTAACCTCTAATCTATGATTTATCTCTATGAATTTGCTTACTCTAGATATCTCATACAAGTGAAATTCTATGGTGTTTGTCCTTCAGTGTCTGGCTTATTTCACTTACCTCAGTGTTTTCAGGTTTTATCTGTATTGTAATATTTATCAGCTCTTCATTCATCTTTATGGCTCATTAATATATTTTTGTTTAAAAATTAATTCGCTGCTTTTTATTCACTGAGTCAACAAGGGTTTGAATGTCTATTCTATATTCCAGGAACTTTGCTAGATTAAAGAGATGAATGAGTAAGACAGGTACTTCCCACCCTCCAGGAGGTGTCAGTATGATGAAGACTATGAACAGATTAGCAATCATAGTTTAACTTCATAAGTTCTGTAGGAGCACATGAAAGGAGTACCAAATGCAGACTTGGGGATTTACATTGAAAGCCACATCTCGGACTTCAGGGGTAAACAGAAGTTCATCACATAAATGAGAAGGGTGGGGAAAACCGAAGCACATGCACAAATTTCCAGAGGGAGAACATTGATTGTACCTGAGAGTAAGATGCAAGAAGAGTAGTAAGAGATGGGGCTAGGAGTGCTGAGACACGGGAAAGGGGATATAATTTCCAAGAACACCAATGAAGAAAAAAGAGAAAATAGTCTCAGATAAATTTAATAGATTAGTACTAGAAAGACTTGTTTTTCTGTGAAGTCCAATGTCTATTGAAAAAGAGATTAGAAGCATTAAGGACTTAAAAGGTAAGGGACATGGAGGATACTTGAAATAACTTCGGTTCAAAGAGAGCTCTAGCTTTGGAAATAAAATTACTTGGTAACATCAAGGTTGCATTTGATATAGCACTTAAAACTTCCTCTGTCAGTCCTCCAGAGTCTGATGTTTATAGAGAAGAGTTGAAGTATTTATGGTTGGGGTTTAGGGGTAAATAATACAGATAATGGCATGTGTTGACATGAAGAATTTGGGGTTTTAACTGTAGAAATAAAGTGAAGTTGTTAGGATAGAAGAAGCAGTTAATGACTGGAGATATCAGTGAGGTATAATGAGAGTAGCTGAAGAATTGGAAAGTTAGAAAGTAGAAGTTATTAAGAGTGGGATATTTGAATTTATGATTACAGAAATGGAATAGTAACAGACAATAGAAAATCTAGAATGAGACCATGATGTATATGAAATGGAATAAGCAGCTAAAATGAAGTATAGGTCTCTAGAGATGAAAAAGTCTGAGAGGCTTGTGTTTATATGGTGCTCTCTGCGGACTTCTCAATCATCCAGGCTGATCATGATGAGACTTAGGGCTTGGAGGATGACTGTGGGTCAGAATCGAAATTCCTCATAAATAAAAGAAGTCTATAAATGGGTGACATGTTAATTATCTAAATCAGGTATTATAATAATATAATTATTCCTCAAGAGCAGGCACAAACCAGGATGTCCCAAGCCAAGCAAGGATGTCTGACTACCCATCATCTATCGTGGTGCCCAGATGACTTGAACCTCAAGGAGACGGGAGTGGGGAAGCTATGACAGTATTGAGCCATCTTTGCTTTGCTGGGATTCATTCCATTTGGTCTTGTTGTGTTGTGCTTTTAAAATTCTTTTAATACATTGCTAACTTTCTCTATGTGGTTATTTATTTTCCTTTTTTTTTCTTTCCCCCGGAATTTTGTTTTCCCTTTTCTGATAAACTAGACAGTAGTTTACCTTTTTGTGTTTATCCCTAAATTTATCTAATTGCCCTCCACATATTTTTAGTTCATTAATTTTATTTTTAATTCCTCTCAGCTTACCTTAGTATTGTTTAATCAGTCATTCTATTTATTTGTATTCTGTGTTTCCATTTAATACTGTAACATAAGCATTAACTGGTCTTATCTCTACCCTAGATAACTAAGAAGTTATGTGGATGACTGCAATGTAATAATGTGTATTTTATTATCATCTCTCTGTCAATGGGTATCCCCTGTTAGGAGTTTTGCAAAAGTGGGGAAATAATTTTTCCATCACCTCTTTTATGTATTTTTGTTAGATTTTTCTGCATTGAACATAAAAAAAAAAAAAAAAACTTATGTTTGCAATAAGGAGAATTCCAGTTGGTTTCATTCACTTATCTGGGCTATTTTCTTAAGATTTTTTTTCTTTTATTTCATCAGTTCAGTTCAGTCACTCAGTCATGTCCGACTCTTTGCTACCCCTTGGACTGCAGCATGCCAGGCCTCCCTATCTGTCCATCACCAACTCCCGGAGTTTACTCAAACTCATGTCCATTGAGTTGGTGATGCCATCATCCTCTCATCCTCTGTCATCCCCTTCTCCTCCTGCCTTCAATCTTTACCAGCATCAGGATCTTTTCAAATGAGTCAGTTCTTCACATCAGATGGCCACAATTTTGGCGTTTCAGCTTCAGCATCAGTCCTTCCAATGAACACCCAGGGCTGATTTCCTTTAGAATGGACTGGTTGGATCTCCTTGCAGTCCAAGGGACTCTCAAGAGTCTTCTCCAATATCATAGTTCAAAAGCATCAATTCTTTGGCATTCAGCTTTCTTTATAGTCCAACTCTCACATCCATGCTTGACTACTGGAAAAACCATAGCTTTTAATAGACAGACCTTTGTTAGCAAAATAATGTCTCTGCTTTTTAATATACTGTCTAGGTTGGTCATAACTTTTCATAAAGCATCTTTTAAGCTACACACTTTCTTTTTCTAATGAATTAATTTTAATGTTAACATTCTAAAGTGAAAAGTTTCTTTATCTTTTCCTCTAGAAATGAAAATACTTGATATTTTACTATCTGTAAAACCTAGTAGTAATGGTGATGTGGATGAAGCTGTACCTCCTTTACATCTCTGTGGATTTGAATTTAAATGAACACTCTAATAATTATTTACTGTTTAATTATGTTAATTTTCTTCTTTTTGCTCCTTCCCCCATGTCTCTACAGAGGCAGTTGGTGTGACCAGTCAACGACCAGTATTTTGTCCTTTTCATAAGAAGGAGCAGCTGAAGCTTTACTGTGAAACATGTGACAAACTGACGTGTCGGGATTGCCAGTTACTAGAACATAAAGAACATAGGTACTTGCATCTTTGGTTATATACATAGATTTATAATATAGCTTTAGGAGCACTAGACGACTGCTGGCATCACAGCAAAATGGCAGTCTGTAAATGTTTTGTTCGGCTAGCAGTCTGTTGACCTATTAAAGGATTTTTCAACTTTTGATGTTATTGACTTTGGAGTCAAGTGATTCTTTGTTGTAGGGCCTATCTGGTGCATTGTATGGTGTTTAATTGTATGATGTTTTACCTCTATTTACTAGATTCCAGGAGCATTCTCCCAACTGTGACAATTAAAAATATCTCCAGACACTGCCAAATGCCCTGGTGAAGAAAATCACCCCAGTTGAAAACCACTGGCCTGCACACTTAAAAATATAGAGAATTCGTTGCCAGCATTGTAGATGAGATTTTACATTTAAAAAATTTGTAGGTCTTTCGTTTTGGTTTTTTGTTTTGTTTCTAAAGAAAATTGAATCTGTTGTAGCCCTCGGCGCCATATATTTTCATGTCAGCGTTTGACTGGAATTGACTTTCAGTTCAGTTCAGTTCAGTTGCTCAGTCGTGTCCGACTCTTTGCAACCCCATGAATCGCAGCACGCCAGGCCTCCCTGTCCATCACCAACTCCCGGAGCTCACTCAGACTCACGTCCATCGAGTCGGTGATGCCATCCAGCCATCTCATCCTCTGTCATCCCCTTCTCCTTCTGCCCCCAATCCCTACCAGCATCAAAGTCTTTTCCAATGAGTCAACTTTTCACATGAGATGGCCAAAGTACTGGAGTTTCAGCTTTAGCATCATTCCTTCCAAAGAAATCCCAGGGCTGATCTCCTTCAGAATGGACTGATTGGATCTCCTTGCAGTCCAAGGGACTCTCAAGAGTCTTCTCCAACACCACAGTTCAAAAGCATCAATTCTTCGGCGCTCAGCCTTCTTCATTCACATGAGATGGCCAAAGTACTGGAGTTTCAGCTTTAGCATCATTCCTTCCAAAGAAATCCCAGGGCTGATCTCCTTCAGAATGGACTGATTGGATCTCCTTGCAGTCCAAGGGACTCTCAAGAGTCTTCTCCAACACCACAGTTCAAAAGCATCAATTCTTTGGCGCTCAGCCTTCTTCACAGTCCAACTCTCACATCCATACATGACCACAGGAAAAACCATAGCCTTGACTAGACGGACCTTAGTCAGCAAAGTAATGTCTCTGCTTTTGAATATGCTATCTAGGTTGGTGACTTTAGTCCTCTTTAAAATGGTCATTCTTCTCTAATTCATCATAGTTCCTACCACAGCTAATTTTTACATCTGTCCTCCATCGGCATTTGAGCTAGCAACAACTGAATTAAACAGTAAGATTATGATACACTGATACAATACAATTGTTTAAAAAAGTCTAGTCTTCCAGTAGTGGCAGATTAGGTAATTTGGACCAACCATACCAGTGAGCTCAGTACCAGTGTAGCTCAGGGGCTTCCCTGGTGGCTCAGCAGGTAAAGAATCCACGTGCAATGTGGGACACCTGGGTTCTAGCCCTGGTTGGGAAGATCCCCTGGAAAAGGGAAAGGCTACCCACTGTAGTATCTGACCTGGAGAATTCCATGGACTGTATCGTCTATGGGGTCGCAAAGAGTCAGACATGACTAAGCAACTTTTACTTTCACTATATTAGTGAAGGTAACTAGAAAACATGCACAAAATATAGAAACCATGGATATTTTAGAGTTGGTAATAAAGAATTATTAACTCACTCCAGTATTCTTGCTTGGAAGTCCCATGGACAGGAGAAGCCTGGCAGGCTATTGTTCATGGGGTCACAAAGAGTCAGTCCCAGCTTAGCAACTAAACAACAACAATAATTACTAGACCAGGATTGGTTTGCAGTGGGGACAGAGAATGGTACAGGCTTTTTTCCCCTTTGAAGCATTTGCCTAGAGGTTGAAGGGTGCTTTTAATAAGTTCTCAGAGCTGAAAGACAGGGATTGGAATTCTGGGGTCACAAGGGTTAAAGGCTTCTCCTTGCCTTGCATTGAGATCCTGAAAATGAACACTATTATGATAAAGATCAACTAGTTAGTAAATAGTTCCTCACCGGAACTAAAATGCAGAATCAGATCTTCCCAGTACCTAAAGTTGGATTAAATTGAAATCATATTGCTTGTGCCTCAAGATACCTGGTAGAATAAAATGTGAATCCTCCCTGGAAGAAGACATCACCCTAGACCTCAAATCTATTTAATAATGAGTTTTGCAAAATGGGTTCAGCACACAATTAGAAATAACCAAATATGTTAGGCAATGTGAACAATGTCTAGAACTTAACATTACAATAACTGATTAACTCAGTAAAGGGTTTAAGAGCTGATTTGACATGCCAGTAAATGAGAATTCATGAACTGGAAGAAAGTTAAGAAAACATCTAAATTAGCATGATAAACAGAAAGATGTAAAATGGATCAAAAAGATGTAACACAGTGTGTAATTAGGCTCCAAGAAGGAGAAAGAGAATGGGAAGGAAGCAGCATTTGAGAGCAGAGTATAATGGCTTCAGTTCAGTTCAGTCGCTCAGTCGTGTCCGACTCTTTGCGACCCCATGAATCGCAGCACACCAGGCCTCCCTGTCCATCACCAACTCGTGGAGTTCACCCAGACTGACGTCCATCGAGTCCGTGATGCCATCCAGCCATCTCATCCTCGGTTGTCCCCTTCTCCTCCTGCCCCCAGTACCTCCCAGCATCAGAGTCTTTTCCAATGAGTCAGCTCTTCGCATGAGGTGGCCAAAGTACTGGAGTTTCAGCTTTAGCATCATTCCTTCCAAAGAAATCTCAGGGTTGATCTCCTTCAGAATGGACTGCTTGGATCTCCTTGCGGTCCAAGGGACTCTCAAGAGTCTTCTCCAACACCACAGTTCAAAAGCATCAATTCTTTGGCGCTCAGCCTTCTTCACAGTCCAACTCTCACATCCATACATGACCACAGGAAAAACCATAGCCTTGACTAGACGGACCTTAGTCGGCAAAGTAATGTCTCTGCTTTTGAAAATGCTATCTAGGTT
>SJYT01073237.1:16490-44368 GCA_006410635.1 Cephalophus harveyi | reverse complement strand
AAGTTAAATAAGCAGGGTGACAATATACAGCCTTGACGCACTCCTTTTCCTATTTGGAACCAGTCTGTTGTTCCATGTCCAGTCCTAACTGTTGCTTCCTGACCTGCATACAGATTTCTCAAGAGGCAGGTTAGGTGGTCTGGTATTCCCATCTCTTTCAGAATTTTCCACAGTTTATTGTGATCCACACAGTCAAAGGCTTTGGCATAGTCAATAAAGCAGAAGTAGATGTTTTTCTGGAACTCTCTTGCTTTTTCCATGATCCAGCGGATGTTGGCAATTTGATCTCTGGTTCCTCTGCCTTTTCTAAAGCCAGCTTGAACATCAGGGAGTTCACGGTTCACGTAATGCTGAAGCCTGGCTTGGAGAATTTTGAGCATTACTTTACTAGCATGTGAGATGAGTGCAATTGTGCGGTAGTTTGAGCATTCTTTGGCATTGCCTTTCTTTGGAATTGGAATGAAAACTGACCTTTTCCAGTCCTGTGGCCACTGCTGAGTTTTCCAAATTTGCTGGCAGATTGAGTGCAGCACTTTCACAGCTTCATCTTTCAGGATTTGAAACAGCTCAACTGGAATTCCATCACCTCCACTAGCTTTGTTCGTAGTGATGCTTTCTAAGGCCCACTTCACTTCACATTCCAGGATGTCTGGCTCTAGATGAGTGATCACATCATTATGATTATCTGGGTCATGAAGATCTTTTTTATACAGTTCTTCCATGTATTCTTGCCACCTCTTCTTAATATCTTCTGCTTCTGTTAGCTTAGCACTTTGTAATGCGCAGATATCTAGCTCATATTCAAGAAGCCTCTAACTCCTCAGCAGAATAATTAAAAAATAAAGTAATATTTTTGAAGTATAAGAAGAAAATAACTATAAAACTAAAATGCTATACCCAGTGAACATATTCTTCAGAAATGAGAGTTAATGAGAAAGACATATTCAGACAAAAATAAGCTGAGAGAATATATCGCTGGTAAACACTCACAAAAGTACTTTAAGCAGAAGAAAAACAGTAGGTGATGAGTGATTGAAAGAGTAGTAGTTAAAATAAGTATGAGTAAATCAGAATAATTGTTAGCAGTAATGTCTTGGTGTGTGTCGGGTATGTGTTATATATCATACAGCAGACATGTTAGGGGAGGATATGGAGTTCATGTCCTTAGCATTGTTTAGGAAGACGGTAGTAAATATAAATTTAGCTTAAATGATAAGTCAAGATATGCATTTTCTAATGTAGAAAGTAGTCACTAAAAGAGTAGTAAAAGTCAATATGATTATCAGGATAACAGAGGAAGTGGAAAAATTAATAATTAGTCTAAACTCAGACCAAAGAAAAAAGGAACAAAGAGCAAGTGGGATTTAATAATACTTTGATAGGTTGGTAGATCTCTAAATATATTTGTAGTTATAATAAACATGAATGGATAAGTTTCCAAATTAAAACATTCCAGGCTTAATAAGGAAGCAGAGAATCTGGAATTCTCCAGGCCAGAATACTGGAGTGGGTAGCCTTTCCCTTCTCCAAGAGATCTTCCTGACCCAGGAATCAAACTGGGGTCTCCTGAATTGCAGGCGGATTCTTTACCAGCTGAGTTACCAGGGAAGCCCAAGTAGTTAGAAGTCAATTTAAATAAAGCATCAAGGAAGTTCCAATAGATATTAGAAAATATTTTTATCTGAATGATGAAAATATTATCCTTGAGGTACACTGCTAAAGCCATAATTAGAGGAAATTATCATTAAATGCATATATTCTATGTTAGGGATAAAAGTAAATGTATTAAACATTTATCTCAAGTTAGACAAAACAGTAAATTAAACCCAAAGTAAGTAGCAAAAGGGATATGATAGATACGATGCAGAAATTAATGAAATAGTCATAGTGAAAAGTTGGATTAAAATAGTCCTTTAATTTAGTAATATCTATAAAGAATCCCTCCTTCTTAAGGGATAATGAAGGGAAAAGCTACCTTCTATGGATATATTTGGTATTTTTTTTTTAAGTTATTGCTTACATCCTTTATACCCATTATCATCCAAGTGGGCTTCCCTGGTGGCTCAGATGGCAAAGAATCTGCCTGCCATATAGGAGACCCAGGTTCGACCCCTGGGTCAGGAAGATCCTCTGGAGAAGGAAATGGAAACCCACTCCATTATTCTTACTTGGAGAATCCCATGGACAGAGGAGCCTGGCAGGCTGCAGTCCATGGGTTGCAAAGAGTCAGACACGATGAGCAACAAAGCATACCCTTTATCTTAGTCTTCTATTATTTGTTTGCTTTGGGGCTTTCCCTCATTTTAGACAGACATATTTGTGTGAAATAATTTGCTTATTATTTTTTCAGATACCAATTTATAGAAGAAGCTTTTCAGAATCAGAAAGTGATCATAGATACACTAATCACCAAACTGATGGAAAAAACAAAATATATAAAATTCACAGGAAATCAGATCCAAAACAGGTAAGTTTATATTTGTGGTATTATTTAAATCATCTTTATATACAATGTATTAAGTATATTAATTTTAAGAACAGTTTGCTCAACTCATGGTGAAGTACATCCAAGTGAGTTGTCAGATGGGTCTAATAACAGAGTTGATAAGACTTGTCCAGAAACTTTGAATTTCTGGAAAGTTTGAGAGTATTCTTCTCAGCCATGAAATTTCAAAACTGTTATTATTATTAACAGCTCATTTATCAGATAAGTATTAATAATAATTTCTAATTATTTGCTGTTTTCCAATTTCCCAAGAAATGCCAGGATATAGAAACTATAAAATATTTTAACAATTAGATAAATACTTGCTATTTTAAGGAAGAAGAACATATCATAGAACATAAGGAGACAGGGCTTGTTAAACTGTTTCACATACCTTTTATTTAACAGGTACAATACTTCAAACAGTTTCTACGTATTACCTATTATACTTTTGTCCTCCAAGGAATCAAATCATCAGCTGTCCGTGTCTTACAGTTCAGTGACTCTGGGAGCAAACCACTGACCTCTGTGGGGAAGAGGGAATTTGTCTGGTACCCATTTTTATCCCATTTGGGACCCACCCTGACATTTTACAACATCTGTGAAACTCCATGTCTCCTTTCCTTTGTTGTTGTGCACACAGAAGTAACATGTCAGTGTTTAAATAGATCAAGAGAGAGAGAGCCCGAATAAGAGAGGCCTTGCAGGAGTTTTCAGTGCTCTTCACAGGGAAAAAATATATCACCCTCTTATAGTCCATCTTCCTTAAGATCAGTTGTCACAGTCTGTTACTCTGATCATTTTGCAACATGGCTAGGATGGGGCATTTGGTACTTTTTTCCAAGAAATTCCTTGGTTTACCTGGTTTTCTTACAGGAGATTTTAAGTATGATTTAACCTTTTCTTGATAACCTGGTGGTGGTGTTATTATATCTATTTATTATTATATATTGTAGTAATAAAAGTTATGAGCTCTCATTTCATTTTACCTTTCTCGTTCATATAAAAACTGTAGTTGACCAAATACTGTTTTCTTTGCCATATTCCAATCAAGTCCTGTATTTGGCAAAATTGACATAACTGGTGGGTTTAAAATTTTTGTATTTGAATAATGGAAAATATATAATGGATATTTATGGAATGATAAGGATAGTTTTTCCCATCTAATGACAAAAAGTAGCAATTGTAAAATAACTAATTTTATATAAACTATCCACCCTTGATGAAATTCACCCTTTTGACTTTCTTCTTTCACTGTGTATATGGTATGAATTCTGAGCCAAAGTTTACTTAAAAAAAAAGAAAAAAGATATCCATTTATTCCAACACTTGTTCCAGTTGTTGAAAAGACTATCCTGTTGCTGTTAAACTGCGTTGGCACCTTTGTAAAAAATCATTTGGCTGTATATGTATGAGATTATTTTGGATTTTCCATTTCGTTCCATTTTCTTTCTTGCTAATACCACACTTGCTTAATGACTAGAGCTTTTTTATAGTAAATCTTAAAATCAGATAGTGTGAATTTTCCAAATTTGTTTTGCTTTTTTTTTAAGTTGTTTATGCTATTTTTAAAAAATAATACATTATGATATGGAAGGATTTTATTTTTTGAATGGTAAGAATTTAAAATCTTTGAATTAGCTGCTAATTGTTAATATCTTTATAGCCTACCTGATTATTAAAAGGTTAAATTTACTGGACTGACTTCGCTATTAGTTCATTTTTATTCATGTGCAAACATGGCATTACTTGTCCCTGTTTTCATTCTGTTCTACCATCATGAGATTTTTGTTTATTTTTTGAGGTTGTTTACTTCCTTGATCCGATAGCTAATGTTAAAGTTCAGTAATTATCTTGAAGAATTTCCAACATGGCAGGGAATAAATAGCCCAGGGAACTTATACTCAGTATTTTCTAATAATGTATAAGGGAAAACAATCTGGATAATAATAATAATATATGTATGCATGTATTACTGAATCCCTTTACCATACACCTGAAACTGATACAATGTTGTAAATCAACTATAATTTTTAAAAAAAAAAGAATTTTCAACAGAGAATAAAATCCCTGCCCCTTTGATCTTAAGTTTTGGAAGATAACTATGGGAGAAGCAGACAGAAGAAATGAAGCCTTTTATTTACCTCATAATGTTTGATGGTGGATGCCTCATTTTTATTTGCTTCTATAAGGTATTCTGGCTTGATGCTGTGTAATTTTTTTCTCATCCATCTTGATCTCCATGAAAACATTTTCTCTGGTCAAAGGAAAAAATATATATTGTGGTTTGTAAAAACATAAAGTAGTTATTTGGCTGCTTATTTCAAGACAAATGTGTTATTAAAAGTAGCTAACTATTATTATGGTCTTTTGGTTTTTATTCAGATATAATGTGTGGGCAGCAGTTCAGATGACTAAGATAATTGTGTCACATTTAAGCTTTTCTACTTCTTAGTTGCAGTGAATACAGTAGAACTCAGAGTCATGATTTTCCGTATCTTGTTTATAAATCTGTTTTTTTTTTTTTGTCCATCCTTAAAGGCTGAGAATTTTTCTAGGTGTCATCATAATTTTTCTGAATATTATTTCCTTAAAATGTGTTCATTCTTTTACAGTTTTATACATTTTTAAGATTGAACTGAAGTGACTGTCTTTTGAAAGAATTATATTTTTGTTCTCTCATCTTTAAGAAAGTCAATTTAAACTGAAGGACCCTTAGGAATAGGCAAGCTTTTAAGAGCTGAAAACTCTGGTCTAATTTAGACATTAAAAAATCAATATTGCGTACTGTAAAACAAATCTGCCTTAGATTTTAGATTTTCCCCTTTTGTTTAATTTTCAGGATAATTGAAGTAAATCAGAATCAGAAGCAGGTGGAACAGGATATTAAAGTTGCCATATTTACATTGATGGTAGAAATAAATAAAAAAGGTAAAGCTCTACTGCATCAGCTTGAGGTAAGTTACTGTTAATGGGACAAAATGTGGTGATTATGTTGTGTTTTCTTATGTATTTGCGAATTTGGAATCACAGCCTTTTTCATGTAATTGTTTTCATTTACGATTCAGTAATATTTTAGGCTCTACCTTGTAAATGACAATTTATGACTTTAAAATACACTAGGAATGTCTTAATTCTTCTTGTTTACTTCATAGCACAAAGCATAATGCTTTGCTTGAAGGAGGAGCTTAGTAAATGTTAAAACAAGATGAACTGTTTTAGAGATTCATTGAACTGACAGCTTTGGGTCCCCAAAGCAGTGCAGCAAAGTTTTTCAGCAAGTTACCCTAAGCTATATTTAAATCTCAAATATATACATTTAACCTTAGGAGAAATTCGATAAAAGGATGTGTTTCCTCCCCTCAACAGTCTTAATTGTGAAAGCAATACTCAGGGAGCGATGCTCAAGGCACTTAGGGTAGTTTTTTCTCACTGCAGGTAAGACAAATATTACTGTCTTAATCAGTTTTTTTACACACATAAAAGGTCAAGATCCAGAGTTAATGTTTAACTCAAATGAATCTACAACTTCTACATGGTATCTTAATGCAATAATAATTGCATGATATTTTGGTATTCTTTTAATATATTGGTACAAAAGGAATTTAAGAGTAGAGAAGCAAATTAAGAAGAGAATAAAAGAATCCTAATGTTTGAAAATTTAAGGGGAAGAAAGCTCATAGAAATAAGTTAGTTCAACCTCTTTATCTATAGTTGACAAAATTATAAGGTCTTTGTCAGCAAGATCTCTTCCTCTTGGAAAAGCATGATCATTCCCCTGGTTTATCAAACATACAGGAAGCAGAGACCAAAATGATTCTCTCTCCTTTTGGAAACAAATACATAGTGAAAAAGTTTTCTGGCTGGGAGGAATCAGACCCCATTTGTAGTAACTGTCTTTTCAAGGTTCTAGGGTGCATTTGGGGGTTGTTGGTTTGTTTAGCTAGAAGCATTTAAACTATTTTAAAAGATGTCAGAGCTCTACTTAAAATCAGGTGTCACATCGATTTTCTTTCTCAGTGAATAGTGTACATATTGCCATAGCTGTTTCCAAATTTCCCTGTAAATCAGGATTGCTTTTTAAAAATCCAGGAAAGAACACAAGATGACCACATCTTCAAATCTCTAAAAGTGAACGTGGTCATCAGTATTATTTTAAATCACCTTTATATATTGACTTACAATTTTTACAACGACTTTTAAGTATTCTTGTCAGTCTTCATACCCTTTCTCCTACCCTTTCTCCTGCTTCATAGGATCCTCCTTTAAGGCAAATAAATGTAATCACTGTTTTCTAATAACTTGAAAAAAGTCAGCCAAATAGTTATTACTATAGAAGACCAAGAAATTTGGGCTTGTATTCTCAATTTGCAACATCTCTAAAAGTCAACAGAATTTCTATTCTTTCTAGAATGTCTCCAAATAAACAGGTTTTGCGTGGTCAGAAAGAGCCTAGCAAATCATCTCTGAACTTAAGATTAGACACAGCAAAGCCATCAGTAGTCACTGAACTTAAGATTAGACACAGCAAAGCCATCAGTAGTCACTGCAGTGACTTAATTCAGTTTGAAGTCGCTCAGTCATGTCCAACTCTTTGCAACCCCATGGACTGTGTAGCCCACCAGGCTCCTCCATCCATGGAATTTTCCAGGCAAAAATACTGGAGTGGGTTGCCATTTGCTTCTCCAGGGGATCTTCCCAACCCAGGGATAGAACCCGGGTCCTCCACATTGCAGGCAAATGCTTTATCATCTGAGCCACCAGGGAAGCCTCTAATTCAGTTTAGCATGTATGTGTTTTCCAAATTTGAAACCAACTAGGGCAAAGATGTAGGTTCACTTTTTCTATTGAGAATATAATTCCATATTGGAGTATAGCAATTTTACTTAACATTTCTTAGAGCTAGTGGAAGGTCCTGTTTTCTCCTCCTTTCTTTGCCAGGTAAAGGAGAACTTGGGGATAGAGACCTTTAAAATAGCCCACATTTAGTGGGGTTTTCTTCTACTCTGGACTGACCTATGTTCTTGCTTGTGTACTTCCTTTGGAGAAATTCTGTAGTCTGCTTTTCTGTGGCTTTTCTGAGAGTGCCTTCGTTCCATTAGCCACTGCATCAGTTGGTTCATGGCAGTTTTCAATAGACAAAAATTATATGCTTCCCCCTTTTTTTCCTTACTACATACAAAGCATAAATGTTGTCTACCATGTGGCATGACTTGGCACTAAGTAGCTGCAATCAGGATAAGAGTGCCTGAAAGGGGAAATCATGTGTTTGAGTAAATCACGTGATCTGGTAGCTTTACTCGGTTGCTGGGTGGTACACCTATTTTATTTGTTAGTATTGAATTTAATGGGCACTTGCTTTGTTAAAGGGCTTCCCAGGTGGCGCTAGTGGTAAAGAACCTTCCTGCCAATGCAGGAGACATAAGAGACACGGGTTTGATCCCTGAGTCAAGACCATCACCTGGAGGAGGGCATAGTAGCCCAACTCCAGTATTCCTGCCTGGAGAATCCCATGGCAGAGAAGCCTGGTGGGCTGTAGTCCATAGGGTCACAAAGATAGCTAATCCATGGTTTTGTGCCTTTTTGGATACTGGAAGATGGATGAACAGAAACCTAAATCCCAGAATATGTAAAACCCAACCCAAGGCCTTGGGCAGCAGAGATGAGGTAGCATGGGGGCGGCAGGGGAGGTGACTGTGACACTGGAGACATGATTTTTACTTCAGTGAAAGTGATCTTTTGTACCTAGGGATAAGTGATAAGTTACTGTCACTTGGTTCTTAGAGGCGGTGGTTATTTTAATTTGGTAATCTGAAAATGACCATTAAAATGTGTTACATGCAGAACAAACTAATTTTGAAACTTTTTTTCAGAGTCTTGCAAAAGATCATCGAATGAAACTTATGCAGCAGCAGCAGGAAGTGGCTGGACTTTCTAAACAGTTGGAACATGTCATGCATTTTTCTAAATGGGCAGTTTCCAGTGGCAGCAGCACAGCATTACTTTATAGCAAGCGACTGGTAAGATCAACTATGTAGTTTAATATACAGAGATACAGTGGAGTTACTAGAATGCTCAAAATTTAGAAATGTTCATTAATCTATACTTAAATGCTTTTTACCTTTTTCTAATTTTTATCAATCAAAATATTTTGGTTTTAAAAAAATCTTTAAACTCCCATGATTTAGGTGTATCTTCAGTTTATTCTGCCACTGTCACTTCTATTTTATTCTTTTCTAAATTTTCCCTTAATGACAATTGAACTTATACTGACAATGATGATAATGGTAAACATTTCCTGATTGCCTGTAGTGTGCCAGACACTTAACTCTAAGCATTTCATATAATATTTAAACATTTACATCATTTTTATGAGATGGATGTACCTATCCATCCCCATTGTATGAATGATGAAACCAAAGCACGAATTAACACGCGTAAGACTACTCAAAATTCTAACTTGGACATCCAAACCCAGAGGCTTTGTTCCTCTTGTCAACACTGCATTGTTTACCCTGTCAGTGATGTGTGGTGCTGGATATTTCAACCCCATTGCTACAGAAAAGTGGCTGTCATTTGTCCAGCTATTTTCAGAATAGTCTAGAACCTTGCTACTGAAAATGTGTTTACTGCATACTAATTACCTGAGGATTCTGGTTCAGTAGATGTGATCTGTAGTTCTAACAAGCTTCCAGGTGATGCTAATGCTGCTGGTCTGTAGACCACATCTTTAGTAGCAAGGATGTAGAAGACATTTAGCAGTGGGAGTCACACTATGTAAGCATTCTTAAAAACTCCTGCTCTACTCATTTTAAAGATTCCACAGAGATTTATATTTTGAAATCAAATTATGACATCCAAATCTGTTTTCTGTTCACCTACTCTGTTTTGTGGAAGAAATTTTCTATGACTATATTGAAATAAGGAAATGCATTTCAGGATAAACTTGTGTAAACTAGGTTCAAATATTGAGTGACTTACTAGAAAACTGATTTTAACTATTTCTAAAACTGTTCCTAATCATGAATCATATTCAACTCTTAAGATTTTTTTCTTTTATAATTATCAATGATATGTTCTCTCATTCTTGAGCCATTTTTTCTTTTTCTGCTTCATTAGTCTAATGAAAAACAGCTTCTATACAGTTCATACTTTTTCTGTTACCTATATTTTCCTATAAGTCAAACAAAACACAGATAATGGAGAAAGTGAGAGAATTGTCCTCTTCTCTACTAGACCCATAATGAATATTTTTTATTTGTACATAAGAAAACATATTTGCACAGACAGTCTCCTTATCAGTTTAATAATGTTTTTCTAATTTTATTCTATGATTTTGTTTGTGATTATAATAAAACAGTAAAGTTAGAGGATAGAATTACTTAATCTGCATAATGAGCTCTTGAAATAGAGAGGGAGACTGTTCTCTGTATTATACACAGGAGAAAATAGACACAAGGAAGCATAAGGAACCAGTATTACCATCTTCCTGACTCACTGAATTGTGGTGGGCCTTGCTGCATCACTGGCAGCAGATACAGCTAGTAAAATAATTTACCTGTGATGAATGCAGAGCTTAAGCTTGTGATTACTTGTAAACATTTAGAAGGATTTTTATCCTAAGAAAATTTGAAAGTCACTATATTATGCACCTCTGTCCTTTAGAGCTTCCATGCTTCATAAATATAGACATGTTTTCTCAGGTTATTTTTTAAATCGTGGCTTTTATATGCTTAAAAATTAAAAAGAAATGTCTTACTGGCCTGAAATTTCAAGCTTAGCTTGAGATTCTTGGTTTTTTTTTTTTTTTTTTTTTTTTTGCAATAGGAGTTATACTCAGTAAAAGACCAAATGCATTGGAATAGAAGAATCCTTTCAGAAGCCCAGTTTTAAATATATTTGAAAACATTTTCACAGTATTTCCCTAGGGTTCTTCTCTCATCTGTTAAACATTCAGTTTATCCTTACGTTATTTAGAAGAAAGGTAAGAAATACTGACAAAAGAGACCAAGAGAGTGTACTAGCAATAGGTATTTTTGTAATACTAGTGACTAAGAAACTGTTAGAGTATATAAGTAGTAAAGTGGTTAGAGTATATACATAGTAAAAGGGGATTCCACAAGCTTTTTTACTCCCTTTCCCTTGTCTGCCTATATAATTAACCTTCAAAGACCTTCTTTATGTTTCTTAAATATCTCGTTGCAGTTCCTTTTAGTCCTCAGTGCTCAGAATGTATCATGTTCTTTTGCCTGGATTATTGTTACCCTTTCTTAGGATGCTGTTTCTTTTTAGAGACTACCGGGTTTAGTTTAGATTTGTCTTCCATTCCTTTTGGCAGCCTTCCATGATCAACACTGGGTTGGATTAACCTTCCCTGTGTTTACAAAGCCCTTATGCATGTATCCATCATACTGTTACTTATTTTTATCTACTGTTATTATATTTGCATATTTTTCTTTGAATTTCATTTGCTTTTTTTTTCCCCTTCTTTTAGATTGTACTGGGTTTCCATTGCTGTGGGCTTTCTTTAGTTGCAGTGAGCAGGGGTATTCTTTTTGCAGTGTGTGGGCTTCTCATTGCTGTGGCTTCTCTTGTGGAGCACAGGCTCCAGGCACGCAGGCCTTCAGTGGTTGTGGCACACAGGCTTAGTTGCTCCACGGCATTTGGGATCTTCCTGGACCAGGGATCAAACCCATGTCCACTGCATTGGCAGGCAGATTTTTATCCACTGGACCACCAGAGAAGTCTGACTTTTTACTTCTTTAAGGGTAAAAATTTTATGTTACCCAGTGCTTGATATATAGGAATTCAGTGAAAGATTGATAGTAAATAAATAAGGTATTAGATAATATCAACTGTCTGAAGCTATAAATAAATATAGGTAAAACTTTCTGTTATATTTTACAGGATTGGAAACTCAAATACTAAATTTCTTTGTTTAACTTCAGTAGAAAGGAGGCAGTATACAGTATTGCCATCTCAAAAGCTATTTTCATATCTTTCATATTTTTTTTTAATTTTGTCTTTTGCTTTTTGAACAGTAGCTAAGTTTTCAGTGTGAAACCTGACTTTACTTAAGTTCAGATACATCTGAAGACATCAACAAATACATTTAATGACCCGTTATTTATCTTTTACACTAGTGAAGGTTTATGACTCCTCAGAATTATCTCAAACATGCATCAAGGGTTTCAATAAGTATAATGGTTTATATTTGAGGTGGGTAATATGACAAGAGGTTTTATATATTTACATTGAATGTCAGTAAAATACAGCAGAAATTGTTATTTAAGATAAAGAACAGACCACAACTTAATTAGCGAATAGGTACTAATTATCTGAGATAAAAATAAATTCCACATCTTCTAGTTTCTCATCAGCAAAAGAAGGAATTTACAGCATAGTACCTCAAAGGAAAAATATAGTGTTTCCAAGTGATTTGCCTCATAATTCTTCTGATTAAAGCTGATTACCATCTAAGGAAGTGCTCAAGTTTCTGACTTAATTTTGGGGGGCAAAAAAGCTTTATTTTTCAAGTTCCAAACTAAAACTCATAAATTTAAAGTGCTAAGTTACTATAGTGTGCCAAAAAGGATTGTTAAAATAGGAATGATCAACTCTACTTCCTGGCATGGAGCCTTTAGCATGGTGACTATGAGGACACAGGGTAGTGAAGAGGGTTGGAGGACCACATAGAGGCAGCCCTAGCCAAAGGCATGAGTGGTGAGTGGGGAACACAGGGGTAGTAGGCAGAGTGTCATTTGGATTTTGGTTACATTAAGCAACAGAGTATCAGTAAATGGACTGAGCAAGTACATAAATATATTGAGGGCAATGGGAGCCAAGTTTTGGTTTGTTTGTTTTTTCCTCCTAGAGAAGATATTTAGAAACATAGAAGAAAGAATAAAACTATAAAGATCCCTAAGATAGAGGTATAATTATGAACTCAGAGTTTAATAAAGGTCCGTATAGTCAGAGCTATGGTTTTTCCAGTAATCATGGATGGATGTGAGAGTTGGACCATAAAGAAGACTGAGTGCCAAAGGATTGAAGCTTTTGAACTGTGTTGTTGGAAAAGACTCTTCAGAGCTCCTTGGACTGCAAGAAGATGAAACCAGTCAATTCTAAAGGAAATCAACCTAGAATTTTCATTGGAAAGACTGAGGCTGAAGCTGAAACTCCAATACTTTGGCCACCTGATGTGAAGAGCTGACTCATTAGAAAAGACTCTGATGCTGGGAAAGACTGAAGGCAGGAGGAGAAGGGGACGACAGAGGATGAGATGGTTGGATGGCGTCACTGACTGAATGGCTGTGAGTTTGAACAAGCTCTGGCAGATGGTGAAGGACAGGGAAGCCCAGTGTGCTGCAGTCAATGGGGTCACAAAGAGTCAGACACGACTGAGTGACTGAACAAGAGTTTTATGCATATACACAGATCTGGAAGTAATTTTAGATGTGTAAGTATGTATGTGTATGTATGTATGTTTGCTATGCTCAGTAGCAGTGAACCCACTGTCCTTCCAGATGTGGGTTTCTAAATATCAAACAAAATGAGAGAAAGTGCAGGTGGTACCCAGAATATCTTGAACTGATGAAACGATGAAGACTTGTCAAAAAGACCAGGATCCAGCCTAAGTGGGTCACCTCTGGCACACCCACAAATTTGAGGCTGAAACTAAATAAACAATGAGTTACATCACATTGGATTAAGTAGGGATAAATGAGCCCATGATGAGAAAAATAGGCAAATGACAAGGGAAGAATTTATGGTGAGAATATAAATAAGTAGAGAAAGAATAATGAAATTAAAGAAGCACATTTGGTCACTGTCTTAGTGAAAGCGTTGGCCAGTCGTGTCCAGCTCTTTGACCCCATGGACTGTAGCCCGCCAGGCTCCTCTGCCTATCCTTGGGATTTCCCAGGGAAGAATATTGGAGTGGGTTACTACTCCCTTCTCCAGGCTAGCTTCCCAACTTAGGGGTTGAACCTTGGTCTCCCTCATTGCAGGCAGATTCTTTACTAGCTGAACCACCCACTGTCTTAGAGGAAATTCAAAAGGAGTTCTCGCTGGGTACTAACATAGTGAATAGAGCATTGGTGAGGAATAGGGTTTTCGTATAACCCTAAAATACCTCTCTGGAAAATATTGATCAGTTATAAACAGAGTGGTGAATTTACAGTAGAGAAACTGAGCAGCAGAATGACTAGGTGATGAAGATTAGTGTCATCAATAGCTGGACAGTTTATATCCTGAGCTTCTCAATATGATGCCCTGAGAAGTGCACATTATCACTTGTGTGGTTTTCCTGACAAGAATATTTTACCTATACTGGAGGAAATACGCTCAAACCCAGGTTGAAAGCCATCCTACTGAATGTAAAGCCTGAAATCATCAAAGACATACATGTCAGGGAAAGACTGAAGAGACATGGCAACTGAATACAACCTATATTCCTGGTGAGCATCCTGGAAAGAGTCACTGTGGGAACAGCTGGCATTAGAATGAAGTCTCTGGGTTGAATGGTCATGTTGCAACAGAGTTGCTTTCTGAATTTGTACTTTGTTGCTTATGCTAGAGGATCTTTGATTTAGAATATAGTCACTGGAGTGTTTAGAGGAGACAGAACCTATATGTCTTCAGCTTGCTATCAGAAGGTTTGTAAAAAGACTGGTAATAGTAATGTCTGTGTACAGGAATCCCTGAGTGGGCTCTGAAATAAATGTGCTTATTAACAGTTGGGAAATCTGAGTGAAGGGTTATTTTTACTTTTCTCCAATTTTAAAATTACTTCAAAATAAATTATTCAATTTTAGAAAATGATAAAGCATAAGGACTTTATAAAGGAAAAATTGGGGTCATCATTCTTTTGATTAGCATTTTGTTGAGAATATTTTATAGTGAGAATTGCTAAGATGCAAAGAATTAAAGAAGCAAGAAAAACTTCGAGAAAAGAGCATTGTGTTGAGTGCTGTTTGCCAAACACTGTGCCATGTACTCTGCATTGTCCCAGAATAAATGTTTTTTACTCAGAATTTAGTATAGCTATTTGAGATAATTTAGCAATTAAAGGAGGCAAACTTATTTATTCAGCATTTATTGAAGTATTCTAAATACTAAGGGAACAGAAAACAAAGCAAAATATCTGCCCTTAAAAAGCTGCATTTTAGTAAAGAGAGATAGACAATACCAAAACAAGTAAAATATATAGACCATTGCATGGTGTTGAGTGCTGTAGGGAAAACAGTAAATTAAGGGAAGAATCTGGGAGCGTTGGGGTGGGATTGTGGTTTCAGATAGGGAATTCTACCTAAAGAGGGCGATATTTGATCTCACACCTGAAGAAGGGGACAGAGCAAGGCAGGCACATACTCGCAGAGAGTATTCAGGTAGAAAACAGGCACAGACGGTGAGTGAGAGGCTGAGATGGGAGCTACTTGTGACATGGACCAGGGGGCCTAAGAGGAGCACAGTGAATGAACACGCAGTAGGATGAGTAAGTACTGAGATACGAATTTGAGTTGTATAAATGATGAGACTGGATGAGATTTCTAAAAAGTACTTGGGTGTAGGAGAAGAGAGAGCAGTTGCAAGACACCCTGGTGTGGGAGAGGAGGAGGAACCAACACTGGAGACTGAGATGTAACACTGGAACTCACACCTACACTCAGTGACCGCAGCCGGTGAAATAAGGGGAAAACCATGAGACTGTAGTTTGCTAGAAGCCAAGTGAAGAAAATGCTTTGCTTCCATGAGGGCCAAGAGATCACCTGAGTGAAAAGCTACTGAAAGCCTGAGGGGAGAAACTTGCTGAGGAGTGTCTTGGGATCGGCAAGGGTTTAGGCCCTGTTGCACAAGTGTAGTGGCTTCCCTGGTGGTGCCGATGGTAATGAACCTGCCTGCAATGTAGGAAACCCAGGTTTGATCCCTGGGCCGGAAATCCCCTGGAGAAGGAAATGCAGACCCACTCCAGTTTTCTTGCCTGGAAAATCCCACGGACAGAGGAGCCTGGTGGGCTCTAGTCCATGGGGTTGCAGAGAGTTGGACACAAATGAGCAACTAGCACTTGCATGAGTGCATGATTCACTTTAGCTGGAAGCCTGGCCGGCTAATCCACTGTGATGGGAGGGACCACTAGTACTGGTAGGTGGTGGAAGTTTGCAGAAGGTCTCTGATCGTCCCTGTTTTTTTTTTTTTTTTTAGGAGATGCTGGAGGTTTGGTAAGAGAGAGTCATTTGAAATAGTCATTTAGGAGAGTACGGACGTGAAGGACCAGAGGAATGTCATATGATAGCCTGTCAACCTTAGTAAATAGGCTGTGTTTTTGAAGTCCAATCAGTCCCTTTACCAGTCCAATTACAGTCATTAGAAAAGATTTAACCAGTGTCATTTGTTAGTTGTTGTTTCAGAGAAAGGTTGAGGAGAAGGGAATGTGTCTAATTTGACATGTGAGAGAAAGATGTTGAGGATATATGCAAGGAAATGATTATGAGAATTACTCCTGGGATTTAAGCTGGATAAGGAGAAATTGATGGATAGTGTTGGACATGACTGAGCGACTAACACTTCACTTCAGGTGGATATTGTAAGATTGGGAGGTAAGATAAAGTCAAAGGACAGGAAAAATTTTAAGAGCAAAAGTTCATAGGACCTTTAGGGTTTCTAGGATTATTGGAATCTGGGCACTAGGGGAAACAATCTGGAAAGAAAGGTCATCTAATTGTATATTAAAATCATCCAGAATTTGTTGTTCAGTTGCTAAGTCATGTCTGACTATTTGTGACCCCATGGACTGCAGCACACCAGGTTTCTGTGACCTTCACTGTCTCTCACAGTTTGCTCTAACTCATGTCCATTGATCGTGATACCATGCAAGTATCTCATCCTCTGTTGCCCCCTTCTCTTCCTGCCCTCAGTCTTTCCCAGCATCAGGGTCTGTTACAATGAGTTGGCTCTTCACTTCAGGTGGCCAAAGTATTGGAGCTTCAGCATCAGTCCTTCCAATGAATATTCAGGGTTGATTTCCTTTAGGATTGACTGGCTTTAATCTTCTTGCAGTCTAAGTGACTCTCAAGAGTCTTCTCCAGCACCATTGTTCAAAAGTATCAGTTCTTCGGTGCTCAGCCTTCTTTATGGTCCAATTCTCACATCCATACTTGACTACTGGAAAACCATAACTTTGACTATATGGACCTTTGTCGGCAAAGTGACGTCTCTGTTTTTTAATACGTGATCTAGGTTTGTCATAGCTTTTCTTCCAAGGAGCAAACGTCTTTTAATTTCGTGGCTGCAGTCACTGTCCACAGTGATTTTGGAGACAAGAAAATAAAGTCTGCCACCATTTCCACTTTTTCGTCTATTTGCCATGAAGTAATGGGACCAAATGCCATGATCATAGGTTTTTGAATGTTGAGTTTTAAGCCAGCTTTTTCACTTTCACCTTCATCAAGAGACTCTCTAGTTCCTCTTCACGTTCTGCCATTTGAGTGGTATTATCTGCTTATCTGAGGTTGTTATTTTTCCTAGCAGTCTTGATTCAAACTTGTGATTCCTCCAGTCCAGCATTTCACATGATGTACTCTGCATAGAAGTTAAATAAGCAGGGTGACAATATACAGCCTTGATGTACTCCTTTCCTAATGTTGAACCAGTCGGTTGTTCCATGACTGGTTGGAACTATTGTTTCTTATCCTGCATACAGGCTTCTCAGGAGAAACATAAGGTGGTCTGGTATTCCCATCTCCTTAAGAATTTTCCACAGTTCAAAGACTTTAGCAGAGTCAGTGAAGCAGCAGTAGATGTTATTTTTGAAATTCCCTTGCTTTTTTTATGATCCAGCAGATGTTGGCAATTTGACCTCTGTTTCCTCTGCCTTTTCTAAATCCAGCTTTTACATCTGGAAGTTCTCGGTTCATGTTGAAGTTTAGCTTGAAGGATTTTGAGCTTTACCTTGCTAGCATGTGAAATGAGCACAGTTGTCTGGTAGTTTGAACATTCTTTGGCATTGCCTTTCTTTGCAATTGGAACAAAAACTGAGCTTTTCCAGTCCTGTGGCCCATCTAGGATTATGGCAGGAATAATATTGGAGATGGTAATTATGAGCCAAGAGCTGAACTCTTCAAAGACAGAGAGAATGACTGAGCGTTCACTGAGGACTGCAGTGTGGAGGAGGGTGGGACGTGGTGTGATGACTGAGATTCACAGCACAGGACAAGAAGAGCCATCCTACTAGCAGGCCTGGTTAAGGCTGTACTTAATGTCCTGAGCAGAGATTCATTTGTATTTTCTGTAATCCATTAGCCCCCTAATCTCTACTATGAATCCTTCTTTGAAAGAGTAAAATAAAAGCAGAATGTGACTTTACTTTACAAATATATGGTTGGTACATCTGTGAAACTTCTGTAATTCAGTGAACTAACTTTAACCTGTCACTTTAGGAAAGGTTTGTTTTGTGTTCAACAGTAAAATTAATTGTACTTAAACTTCTAATGCATTTTTGAAGGAAAACTGTGTTGTTTGTCCAGTTTTTATAATTTACATGTGAACACTTCTTTTGTGTTGGCATATATGTGATACAGAGAGCATTTTTTATGTATTTGTTGGGAACTTGATAAATTATTTGCATAATAAAGACTTGGATGCTTAGTTGTCTCTCTGCTTTCTTCTAGATTACGTACCGGTTACGGCACCTCCTTCGAGCAAGGTGTGATGCTTCCCCAGTGACCAACAATACCATCCAGTTTCACTGTGATCCTAGTTTCTGGGCTCAAAATATAATCAATTTAGGTAGGCTGTTATGTAGATTTCCTCAAAGTGCCATTTGTTTCTGGAACTCTTAATGATTATGAGATTGTTGAAAATGTATTCCCTTCTACCCCCTAAATATTTTTATTATCTTGTTTTAAAGACATGGATTTTTCCTGATATTTCATTAGTATGTGTATATTTGTGACACATGCATGAATATAAACACACATATAAATATGTGGGTGATATGAAACATCCTTTTATTGACTCAGTGTCTAGACTTCTGGATTTAGGAGTTGTTTTTCTTTCTCAAGCAAGTAGAATTTTGCTTGGACTGTTAGTGACATATTTATCAGAATAGTTGTTAAAACTCTTTACATGTGTCTGCCATTAATATAGTACTTTTTAGAATGTTTTGTGTTAAAACAGTATTTCTCATACAATTCTTGGCTTACTCACTCTTGAGACCCAGTTGTCAGGTACTAATGGCTCATTTATTTGCTTTTTCTTGCTAGGAGGAATTCTCTCTCTCTGTTTTGTTTTTGTTTTTCCTTTTATGTAATAATTAAATAATTTTTAACCTCCTAATTGAAGTGTATCATGCATATAGATAACTGCCCAAATTTGAAGTACTAGAGTTATCAAAAAGGGGGACTTTCGGTATCATTTGGTAACATCACATATCCCTGCAGGCAGTCCTTGTTACGTTATGTACTAGTAAAAAAATCTTCAATTTTTGCCTCCTTTCTTATTTTCTCACAGGGAAATTATAGAAACAAAAATAAGAATTTCATATACATTCTTCATTAACCACCTTTTGGCAGTTTTTGGGCTCATTGATTGTTTCAAAATCATCAAATAGGGTTGCTCTCTCATTCTCTAAGATAGATTCTGGTAAGAAAGAACTGACTGGAAAGAGAGCCAGTATTCTCAGAACACTCCAGGAAAGGAAGAAATAGGCTTACATAAATCTCATCCATGTGTGAGAACAGAAAGAATGGTAATAAGGTGACCCTTTGAAGAAATGATGAGGTGACTCCTCAGCACAGTTTAGAAGTACATATTGATTGATTGATAAACATAGCCAGCAGCTGGAATCATACATATTCTCATCCTCATCTATATAACTAAAAAGAAGCATCTTAATACAAAGCATGTATATAACTATCTCTTACCCTACTCTACCCTCCACCACATATGTAGCTATACAGAGAATCTATCACAGTTTTATATCCACAGAAACAGTCATGTCGACTTATATGTACTTATAAGCATATCACTTAAAACATAGTCCACATGATGTAGACACAGGTAAAATTAAGAAAATATGTAACTGTACGCACATAAGTGAATATAGTTTAGGTAAATCTGAATCAGCAAAAACAAAAACACCTCTTGTTTGTGAGGAATTTGTAAGACAGTATCCTTTACTGTAGGACTTTTCAGAGCTGTCCTATATAGCTCTATAAATTGTCATTTAAAGTGAGATTGACATTTTAAATCTTCTAAGAAGGATACAACTTTCTCAAACTTGTTTATTTATGGCTTCTGAGAAACATGTTATAGAAGAGTGCAAGGGAAAAGTAATGTCTTGGAAGCATATTCAGTTTAGTGTCTTTGTGACTTTGGATAAGTTGTTTGGTCTCTCTGAACCTTAGATCCCTTATCTGTACAAAGGATTTTAATAATATACATAGATCTGTCATGGTACCTAATATGGAGTAAGTATTTAATTAATGATAACCATATCTTTAAGGATGCATATGCTTAGTAAATCAGGAACTTTTAACTGAGTCTCTGCTATTGAAGAAATCAAGCTTTGCCCTACTCTTGGACCAGACCTGTGAGAGGTACCTTTAATCTCTTTTTTAACAGTGTAGTTATAAAGCATGGTGTTCGCCATCAGAGAACTAACATAGTTTGCACCATGAAGATGTAAAGAACTAGCTGTTGTCATTCAATTGCTAAGTCATAGAGAGATAGACTTATCTCTCTATGGGTCAGAAATACTCTGTGGTATTGTTCTCACATCCAGTGTCAGGTTTGCGTGTTTTGTTTTAACAGCAGTTCTCATAGTGTAGCCTGAAGCTCCTTCAGGTGATAAAAGGTCTCCCTTTTCCAAGTACATACCCATATGTGGCTGGGTTTTCTGCATGTATTTCTATTTAAACAATATATTAGATAATGCAGAAACAGTTACAGCTATTAAGCCAGACATTTTAAAGAGATGTTTGAAAATGTAAAATAATGCCATTCTTCACTAAACTTTTCTGAAAATAAAAATAAGGTTTTTTTTGTACGTGTGTTTTTTCCATAAAAATGTGTTACTCTGGGTTGTCACTTTTAAATGAATTAGTATGGAAAAATGTTTTTTAATTCTCATTTCTAATTTTGAATATGGTAGATTTTGTTTGATAGACCCTACATAAACAGAAACTCTTCAGAGTTTCTATCTTTAAGCGTGTAAAGGGTTCCTAAGACAAAAACAAGTTCCTTGGAAATCCTGAAAATGAGCAAAGATAGCCTTTTACAAAATATGGTATGTTACTATCAGAAAATCTTCAGAACTTAACTTTTTCTCTTTGATTAGGTTCTTTAGTAATTGAAGATAAAGAGAGTCAACCACAAATGCCTAAGCAGAATCCTGTCGTGGAACAGAATTCACAGCCACCAGGTGGTTTATCTTCAAACCAGTTATCCAAGTTTCCAACCCAGATCAGCCTAGCTCAGTTACGACTCCAGCATATGCAGCAACAGGTAATGGCTCAGAGGCAACAGGTGCAACGGAGGCCAGCACCTGTGGGTTTACCAAACCCTAGAATGCAGGGGCCCATCCAGCAACCTTCCATCTCTCACCAGGTAAATTTGGAAGCAGGCCTGTCCTAACTTAGATAATTATAGTACAGTTGTATTCAGCAGCTCCTAAAATAACCAAGGTGTCCTTCCTCTATGATTTAGATACATGAATTTATAAAAATTTGTCGCATCAAGGGTCCCTAATTTAACTCTAGTTCTTAGCCCTTCTGAAAAAGAAGTTAATGGTTTATTCAGCTTGGACATCTATTCTCATCTGCTCTTTGTCATCTTTATAACAGAGGATAAATGATTGCATTCCTGAATAGCCCATGCGTATGACTGATGGGAAAGTTGTGTACCTGTAACTCATAATTGTTACATTAGTGCTTCAGGATGACTGATGCTTCAGGTATCTGTCCTCTGTGAAGATGCAGCGTTTAGAAAACCCACTGCATCTGCAAACTAGGACAGAATGAAATAGAAAAGGGTAAGGGTGTGGTTTGTTAGAAGTCTGCCTTTTTCAAACTTTATTTCTGAGCAAATGTTCTAGGCACCATTCTTTTTTTTTTTTTTTTTTTGTTTTGTCATCTTTTTATTTGTATTATTTCTTAATTCATAACAAAAATTTCAGTCACTGTTGGAGAAATGGGAAAAGCATGTGTTTATTTTCTACTTACCCTCTAAAGGGTTTGAAGAACATATGCATGTAAATTTTACTTGTGATGTAGAGTGGGTGAAAGAGTCTAGACATGTGTTCATATAGTCATAAACTCAACAGTACTAATAATACAGTAAAAAGTTCAGAGCATGAATCAAAATCATGATCCTGTGGATTAATTACCATGCGTTAGTTAAGAACAAACAGTTGCAATATTAGTATACATTTCTGCTGTTGTTACAGAAGAAGCTTCTATCCACTCCATTTAGAGCAAGTTTCTTTTTTTCCCCCATGCACCATTCTTATTTTAATGCACAAAAATTGTCTCTTTATTTTCAGTTCCTTTTATTTATTAATTTATACTCCCTGTTTCTCAGAATTTGAACTGATTTACAATAAGTGACTCAAATGAAATGGCACAGGGATTAATAAGTATTAATAATATTCAAAGCATGCAGAACTAGACTAAGAATTCTCATTATGCTTGAGAACAGGACTTAGCTCAGTTTTTGATCAACCAAACAAAGAATCAGGAATAATATCTATTACTTGATTAAAAGGAAAAATATCATTAGAGAAATTTTTTACCAGTGTTTTTTTAGCACTAAGAGGAATGCATACATAATGCAGTTCTTTTATGAAAAAGCAATTAAATGGCATAATAGCATGTTTTGGTAGCGGTTATACAAGACAGATGATCTTCATAGGAGACTTGCTTCAACCCTGAATAAGACTTATGGGCCTGTGTGAATCCTGATTTTGTTCAATGGCTTCTGTGTAGGCCTGAGGTGATTTTATTTGTGATTTATGGCTGTCTGGTAATTTGATTAAGAAGATATGTCAAATCCAAGAGAATATTAATTAGTATGACTAGTTGATTATTGCTCTCGAACTTTGTTTTAACCCAGGTTTTTAAAGGAAGTAAATAGCAAGCAATTTAAGAGGTCTTTGTTTGGTGAGTGTTCTGTGGGAAAAATGTATACACTTTCGATCCCAGGAGTGCCACTGGCAGAGTTGAAATTTTGTTTAGAAAGTGGAGGAATTCTTTTGTCACTCCCCACCCAGACTGAAGAGTAACATGTTGCAGATAGCCTGCAGAGCACCCAAATTGTTTTGGACATATATTTGATGAGGAAAAGAGAGAAAATATTTACTTACTGAGTGACTAGTGCTAAGCATTTACATGATTAATATTTATCTTAAGTATCTGAAAGATGGTAAAGTGATTTTTATTACTTTATTAACCTGAAACAGGATAAATCCATCATTTGCATTAATTCCCTTTTCATTAAAAAGTGAGGAACTGAGACAGTTAATTGATTCTGTGTGACTCAGTCACATTCTCAGAAACAGCTATTTATAGAAGCAGTAACCAAACAGAAGTAACCTCGATAGAGCCTTTAGCCTGCTTATCTCAGAAATTTATATTTGATCTTATTATTTCTTTATGTGGTGTACTGCTATATGATATATATATGTATAATATACAGTCTTTATTATACAGCCTAATTTTCCTACTTATCAATACATTTGACCCTTGAACAATTAATTCAGGGGTTAGAAGCACTGACCCTCCATATAGTTGAAAATCCACGTATGACTTATAGTCAGCCACCCCCCGCCACCCGCCATGGTTCCTCCACATCCACTGCTCTGCATCTGAGGATTCAACTAAACACAGATTGTGCAGTACTGACGTATTCACTATTGAAAAAAATCCTTGTCTAAGTGGACCTGCACAGTCTAAACCCGTGTTGTTAATTTTCTCATCTTTATGTCATTACTTCGCACACTGCTCTTTTTCTGTCTCCTCTCAGTGACCCCTGAACCCTCTTCTAGTACTCTCATCTCTCATTTTTATCTTCTCTCTACCAAATATCTGCTCCTACATTTTTCACTCAACAGTTTTTTCCCTCTTCTTTAAACTTTTACACTGCCCTACTTACCTGCTTCCTTAGTTCTCTAGCAGTTCGTTTGCACGTACATCTGGTAAAATATCTGTTTGTAGACAGGTGTATATGTGTGCCTCTTTGTCATACTCTGCCTCTAGCCTGAAGACACAGGTCAATTTAAAGGCCTGCTCTAAAAATCGCTTGCACAGGAGTTCCCGGTTTCTTCTGTCTCTGAAAGTAGCCATGTACTCTGAATGATTAAAGAGCTGGGTGATACAGAGATAGACTACATAGTTATATGACTGTGTGGTACAAACTAATAAACACTCTGCACCTCTTTATTGAGTGGTGTACAGTATACTCTGTCGTACTGCAGTGGACAGCTCGAAGTTTGTCAGATCTAAGTCTGTTTAAGTGAGTGAGCTTAAGTGAAGTCGCTCAGTCGTGTCCGACTCTTTGCCACCCTGTGGACATAGCCCACCAGGCTCCTCCGTCCAAGGGATTCTCCAGACAAGAATATTGGAGTGGGTTGCCATTTAAGTCTGTTATTGTATACTTTATGGTTCTCACTCCTGGGCCAGATTTACTGTTCTGCAGAGATACTCTTATTTATATGTATATATTAATTTTCCTAAACAGTGAGTGGATGTTAGAAGGACATCTGCTATCCTTCATGGTTATACTGACCTAGAATAAAATTACCACCTATAATAATGAAAGCATTTACAGTGAGGGTGAGGATAATGATGAATATATGTCACTTTACTTAAGCTCTCAATTATTTCTCTATTCTCTCCCTTTTTTCCTTCTTGCAAGTTAATTCCATTTAATTAAAATGGCATTGGTTTTGCTGTTTCTTTTATGTTCATAAATAGTTTCTAGTCCTGTTCTTTCAAGTTACTTTTCCTGTCATGGGGTTCTTAGAAATTAACTCAGTCAACAGTTTAGGAGAGGAAATAAAAATCAATCACCTTAGATCTTTCTACACTGGGATTCCTTGATGGACGAATGGACATCCAGTTCCACACTGATTTCTTACAGGAGTATAGTACACTGGCATCAAATGTCACTTCGTTTTTTTCTTTTTTCCCTGAATGTCATTTCTTGACTGAATATATAAATCCCAGTCAGGGCAGGAGTAGGCAAAAGTTTTAACTGCCTTTGTTCTCCCTTAAGGATCATTTTGAGTTTGAGTGCTTTTCCACTTTTTAAAAAATAGTCTTTTGGATGAATTTAGAAATTTTCCACTATACGTCCCCAATTATTTTTTGTTTGTGTTTCTGTGATATAAAACCCTTCCAGTGAAAAACCTTAACAGAAGAATCAAAAAGAATTGCTATGGCTTCAGGCTTCTGTAAAATTTTGGCATTTTCTCTTTTTCTCATATTTTTCTATTCTTCATCCACAGAATTTCCTTTGATCTTGAAATAGTGTCTAAGTCTACTTTTCATTAGGTCTGTAATTGCTGGTCACTCTTGTAAGTTACTAAGTGTGAATCCAGTGCCAGCTAATTTGCAGGAGAGGAGAAACAGAAGACCTTTTCCCAGGAAAGGAGATAAATTCCAAAAATGAGAGAAAGAAAAGAACAAAAAGAGGGCAGTGCTACACTTTATAGCTGTCCGCCTTAAGATGTTGCCACTTCAGCTTTATAAGTTCATTTATTTGTCCCCCACTTTGAATATGGGGGTTAATAGTTCCCTTTCTGAGAAGTTCTGGTCATATACAGTTAAGATAGCCTGAAAATAAGTATTTACTTTGCAATAATTTGCCAACCTCTTGTGGAACTTTGGTAACCAAGGTTACCTTTTTTGTGGAACACTGGTGTCAATTTCTAAGGATAGCATTTGTGAGCAAACTAAGCTTGTCCTTACCCTGTCCTGTAATCAACCAATGCTGTCCTTGAAGGGTTTCCTTTCAAAATCTGTTTTCTTTTAGAGAAACTCATCCTCTAAACTGTAATTAGTACCTCAACCCCCAGTTAAACACCAGAACATGTTTGACTAATGCAATGGCAGACTAGTGTTGGATTAAAACCATAGTGCTGCCTTTAATGAGTCGTGTGACTTCTTTTCTGGTTGTCCCAGCTTTTTAATGTTTAGTGTCCTGATTTGTAAAATGGCTGGGGTAGGGGAGTAATAAAGAGCCTCTTGATGAAAGCGAAAGAGGAGAATGAAAAAGTTGGCTTAAAACTCAACATTCAGAAAACTGAGATCATGGCATCTGGTTCCATCACTTCATGGCAAATAGATGGGGAAACAGTGGAAACAGTGACAGACTTTATTTTTCTGGGCTCCAAAATCACTGCAGATGGTGACTGCAGCCATGAAATTAAAAGACGCTTACTCCTTGGAAGGAAAGTTATGACCAACCTAGACAACATATTAAAAAGCAGAGACATTAGTTTGCCAGCAAAGGTCCGTCTATTCAAAGCTATGGTTTTTCCAGTAGTCATGTATGGATGTGAGAGTTGAACTATAAAGAAAGCTGAGCGCTGAAGAATTGATGCTTTTGAACTGTGGTGTTGGAGAAGACTCTTGAGAGTCCCTTGGACTGCAAGGAGATCCAACCAGTCCATCCTAAAGGAAATCAGTCTTGAATATTCATTGGAAGGACTGATGCTGAAGCTGAAACTCCAATACTTTGGCCACCTGATGCAAAGAACTGACTCATTTGAAAAAAAGACCCTGATGCTGGGAAAGATTGAAGGCAGGAGAAGGGGGCCACAGAGGATGAGATGGTTGGATAGCATCACTGACTCAATGGACTTGGGTTTGGGTGGACTCTGGGAGTTGGTGATGAACAGGGAGGACTGGTGTGCTGCAGTCCATGGGGTCACAAAGAGTTGGACATGACTGAGCAACTGAACTGACCGAGGGGAGTAATAATGAGATAACATATAAAACACCAATCGCAATGCCTGACATGTAGTTTGATCTCAATAAGATCTAAAATTCACTCATTTTTAAATGTTGTTAATATCATGTGTTTTCATTATTAATATCTGCGTAGAGTACAGACCTTAGAGATCTGCACAGACCTTAGAGCCAGAGAACTTGAGTTCAAATCTTAGCTCCATTCCTTCCTACCTTTGCTAATCTTGGACAAGTTTCCTTTTCTGTAAAACAGAGATAATCCCTGCCTCAGAGGAGGATCTTTGTGAAGATTAAATGAGTTAACACATATAAAGCATTTTAACTAGTACTGGACATGTGATAACTACTCAATAACTATCAGTAATTATTATTCTACTATCATTTTAGATTTGAAGAGGGCAATTCTTTGCAGAAGATAGTCATCAGGGACTTAGGGGATCCCTATTTCCCAATTTGGTCTAGATTTTAACTCTGATTGGAAAATCCTCTCCCAAGGGTCTTTTCCTAGTAAAACTTCTTTACTTTAAATGCTTATTCAAAAAATAAATAAATAAATGCTTATTCACATTCTGGGCAGCTGTCCCCTCCCCCCATACCCTTATTGTAATATTAATAAACAATTCATCTGTGGCAGAATTGTTTTCTTTCTATAAAAGTTATAAAATAAGAGTTCTCTGTAATTCATCTTTCAGGAGCTGACTGCCACTGAATTGATACAATGTCTTTTTTCCAGCAACCTCCTCCACGTTTGATAAATTTTCAGAATCATAGCCCCAAGCCCAATGGACCAGTTCTCCCTCCTCATCATCAACAGCTAAGATACCCATCAAACCAGAATACGCCACGGCAAGCAATGAAGCCCAACCCCTTGCAGATGGCTTTCTTGGCTCAACAAGCCATAAAACAGGTATGTGTGTTTACTTCTCCACAGGTGCTTTTACTTCTCTCTGCTTCCAAATCATATTGAATTTATGGATAGAGCAATGGTGATGAAGAGCAAGAGTAAGCTGTTTTCTTTTTTTTAATAAATGTGAATTACAAAGTTTATTACATACAGACCTAAAGAGACAAAGCTAGGAGAAAGGATCTTGATGCTTTGTAATTAACAAAAAAAAATCAAGCTATCTTATACAGAAGTAAAGGCCCAGAATAATCAGTGAGTCATGGGTATGAATTTTTCAGTATTAATGTGTGTAGCTTTTAAGTGAGTATGGAAGTATTCTAACAAATACAGATGGCATACCTCAAAAGAAACCAATGAATGAATCTTCAGAGTGTTTCAAGGAGACTTATTGGAAACAAACTTAGTATCATACAGTTTTAATATGAAGTATTAAACAGTATATATATATATACATATATATATACACACCTGTATATAAGACTATATTGTATTCAGTATTAAACAGGATACAGTACATATACAC
>SJYT01073232.1:62492-114999 GCA_006410635.1 Cephalophus harveyi | reverse complement strand
CTCACTGCGTGTGTGCTTTCATGGTCTACACTTCTCAGGCTCTAGGTTGCTCTGCCAGGAACTGTCTGAGGCAGGCCCTGGGTTGCGTGCACTTCCCAGGTCTAAGCTGCTCAGGTTCAGGTTCTTGGGTACTCTACAAAGGTGCAGACTCGGTTGGGCCTGCGTTTTGTGCCCTTCCCAGGTCCAAGCAGCTCAGGCGACCAGGTGCTTGGTGAGCGTAGTCACCTCCAGTTGGGGGGTATGTCTTATCGCCTCCCCTGTCCCAGTCACTTGGTTTTCTGGGTGTACAGTGGGCGTGCCTTCTCAGGTGTGCCGTGCCAGCTCCCTTCTGGGGAGCTGATCTCTGGCTGTGACCCTCCTGGTGGATGTCAACCATCCAGAATCCCAAGAAGTCTTGGTTAGCAATGAAGCCTCCTTGCAGTTTGGTGGATGAGGCCTCTCTGGGGCCGCAATTGCCCCCTTCTGGCTTTCGCTGCCCTCGTCTGCCTGTCTCCAGTGGGGGATGGGCTGGTCTGCAGCCGGCTAGCTCTGCTGCTCAGTCCTTTGTTCTGTGAGCAGGCCTGGAAGTGTCTTGCTGCTAAGTCGCTTCAGTCATGTCTGACTGTGCGACCCCATAGATGGTGGCCCACCAGCTTCCCCCATCCCTGGGATTCTCCAGGCAAGAACACTGGAGNGGCTGGTCTGCAGCCGGCTAGCTCTGCTGCTCAGTCCTTTGTTCTGTGAGCAGGCCTGGAAGTGTCTTGCTGCTAAGTCGCTTCAGTCATGTCTGACTGTGCGACCCCATAGATGGTGGCCCACCAGCTTCCCCCATCCCTGGGATTCTCCAGGCAAGAACACTGGAGTGGGTTGCCATTTCCTTCTCCAAAGGAGAAGTCTTAGGTTAGGGCTTTTCGTGGGACAGTTCCCTCTCTCTCTCTTTTTTCCCCCTCTCTCTGTGCTATCCCCCAGTCTGGGTTGATATCTCATGTTAGTTCACTCAGATTGTCCTTGGGGCATTCAGGCCCAGTCCTTACCCTAAGCAATGCAGCCCTCGCCTCCCTGTCCAGCCCCCTCTTGCTGGTGGCAGATGCGAGTGTCTCTGCTGCTTCTCTGCTGGGAGTTGCTGTTAGGCACATAATCTGTGGGTTTTAATTATTTATTTATGTATCTTTCCTTCCGGTTATGTTGCCCTCTGAGATTCCAAGACTCACCACAGACCCTCCAGTGAGAGTGTTTCCTGGTGTTTGGAAACCTCTCTCTTTTTAAAGACTCCCTTCCCAGGACAGATCTCCATCCCTACCTCTTTTGTCTCTCTTTTTATCTTTTTTTTTTTTTTTTTGCTGCAAAAAGCTTTATTGTTTCCATTTGGTCCAAGGCTTGAGAGAGGGCTCCAGGGTGTTAAAAAGCTGTCTAGTGGCTGCAGAGAGGGGCTTCAGGCAGCCCTGATGTTAGGTGGGTTCTTCAATGGCCACTGGTCTCCAGAAGCTCCTAGTCGTGCTTGAGGGTAAGCCTTTTGAAGAGATACTCGCCCAACCCAGCCTGGGGACCAGCCAGCCTGCGGAGGTTGGTCAGGTGGTCACCCATCTTCTTGATGAGTTTCACTTCCTCATCTAGGAAGTGGTTCTCCAGAAAGTCACAGATGTGGGGGTCTCTGCGGGCAGAAGTCAGGCCATGCAGATCCAACAGGGCTTGATTCAGGTTCTTCTCTACGAGAAGGGCAGCTTCCATAGTGTCCTGGGTTTTACCCCACTCATCTTGAGATGGCTTCTGCATGTCCAGGAAGAGGGTGCGGCTGCCTCGCTGGTTTTGCAGTTTCAAGAGACGCTCCACGTCCTTGCGCTTCTCCTTGGCTAATTCGCGAAAAAAGTGACCCACACCCTCCAGGGCCACATCGTTGCAGTCAAAATAGAAGCCCAGAGACAGGTAGGTGTAGGAGGCCCGCAGTTGCATGTTAACCAGGCCGTTGATGGCGGCCTCCACCTCGGTAGAATAATTCTGACGAATCTGGGAGCTCATGATTGGTCGGTAATAAGGAGTTAAAAAATGGTGGCTGGTCCCGGTGATCGCGGACAGCTGAGTGGCTGGCTCTGGAGGTTGCGACTGGAAAAAAGGTTGGAGGGTGGTCGGAGGCTGGAGCAAGGGGCGTCCCTGGGTCTGTTTCGTCCAAGCACTGTTGAAGCAAGAGACAGATCCGTGGGGCCGCCAGGTGCACTTCCTCTTTTTATCTTTTATATTTTCTCCTACCTCCTTTTGAAGACAATGGGCTGCCTTTCTGGGTGTCTGATGTCCTCTGCCAGCATTCAGAAGTCATTTTGTGGAATTTGCTCAGCGTTCAAATGTTCTTTTGAAGAATTTGTGGGGGGAGAAAGTGGTCTCCCCGTCCTATTCCTCCGCCATCTTAGGACCGCGCCCCCTCCTCCACACCATGTCTTGTTTTTAATCCATCTGGCTACTCTCTGTTTTTTGGACAAATTCAATCCATTTACATATAGGATGATTATTGGTAGATAAAAGAATTAGCAGGGCCATTTTATCTTTTGTTTTCTGGTTGTTCTATATATTCATTGTTCCTTTTTCCAAGTATTTCTGTCTGCCAATTTTGGTTTGGTGATTTTCTTAGATGTTTTTCTCAGTTTCCTCTTTTTTAAATGTTTTGTTTCTCTGACTTAGATTTATGTTTTGTGGTTGCCATGAGGTTTGTATACAGTGTCTCAGATTAAATAGTCCTTTTTTCTGTTGATAACATCTTATCTACACCTACCTACATGGATTCCATCTTTTTTATTTTGTGTTCTGGTTGTCTCAAATAATCTGATTTTATATTGTGAATTTGTTACCAAGTCGAGGTAACTATAGTTATTTTTCTGCTTTATTTCCCCCTTTAGCCTTTATGCTGTATTAAATTGTGATAAACCTATTCTGATAAAGAGTTACAATTTCCTGATTCTGTGTTTATCACCTTGCTCAATTTCCAGTGCTGTCTAGTGCATTCTTTACCTTGTTTATTGAGTTCCTAAGCTCCAAAATTTATGTTTGGTTCTTTTTTAGAGGTTCAATCTTTTTTTTTGAAGTATTCCTTTTGTTCATTAATTTTATTTCTGAGCTCATTAAACTACCTTTCTGAATTTTCTCATAGTTGGTTGAGTTTCTTCATGGCAGCTGTTTGAATTCTCTGTCAGTTCAGTCTCTGTGCTCTGTGACTTTAAGCTTGGTTTCTGCTACTGCTAAGCTGCTAAGTCACTTCAGTCATGTCCGACTCTGTGCGACCCCAGAGACAGCAGCCCATCAGGTCCCCCATCCCTGGGATTCTCCAGACAAGAACACTAGAGTGGGTTGCCATTTCCCTCTCCAGTGCATGACAGTGAAAAGTGAAAGTGAAGTCGCTCAGTCATGTCCGACTCTTAGTGACCCCAGGGACTGCAGCCCACCAGGCCCCTCCGTCCATGGGATTTTCCAGGCAAGAGTACTGGTTTGGGGTGCCATTGCCTTCTCCGAAGCTTGGTTTCTAGAGGATTATCATTTTCTTTCTGTGATAGCATATTCTGGTTCTTCATAGTGCTTGATGAGTTTTCAGTTCATTTCAGTTCAGTCTCTCGGTCGTTTCCGACTCTTTGAGACCCCATGAACTGCAGCACGTCAGGCCTCCCTGTCCATCACCAACTCCTGGAGTCCACCCACCCACGTCCATTGAGTCAGTGATGCCATCCAACCATCTCATCCTCTGTTGTCCCCTTTTCCTCCTGCCCTCAATTTCCCCCAGCATCAGGGTCTTTTCAAATGAGTCAGCTCTTTACATCAGGTGGCCAGAGTATTGGAGTTTCAGCTTCAATATCAGTCATTCCATTGAACACCCAGGACTGATCTCCTTTAGGATGGACTGGTTGGATCTCCTTGCAGTCCAAGGGACTCTCAAGAGTCTTCTCCAACACCACAGTTCAAAAGCATCAACTCTTTGGCGCTTAGCTTTCTTTATAGTCCAACTCTCACATCCATACATGACCACTGGAAAAACCATAGCCTTGATTAAACGGACGTTTGTTGACAAAGTAATGTCCTCTGCTTTTTAATATGTTGTCTAGGTTGGTCATAACTTTCCTTCAAAGGAGTAAGCGTCTTTTAATTTAATTGCTGCAATCACCATCTGCAGTGATTTTGGAGCCCAGAAAAATAAAGTCAGCCACTGTTTCCACTGTTTCTCCATCTATTTCCCATGAAGTGATGGGACCGGATGCCATGATCTTCGTTTTCTGAATGCTGAGCTTTAAGCCAACGTTTTCACTCTCCTCTTTCACTTTCATCAAGAGGCTCTTTAGTTCTTCTTCACTTTCTGCCATAAGGGTGTTGATGAGTTGTACTTCTGCACAATTGAAGTATGGAGCACCTTTCTGCTTGTTTCTAATGATTCAATGCATCAGACATTAAAGACTTCTCTTTTGTTTCCATTAGGTGGCGATATAGCATTTTGTTTGTTTATTTCTTTTATCTGAGCTGCCTGTGGTTATATTTGAGAAACGGCACTTTCCATCCTGCACTGCTTCTGTCAAGGAGTTAGATGGATTAAAAATAAGACCCAACTATTTCAAAAGCAGAGACATTACTTTGCCAACAAAGGTCCGTCTAGTCAAGGCTATGGTTTTTCCTGTGGTCATGTATGGATGTGAGAGTTGAACTGTGAAGAAAGCTGAGCGCCGAAGAATTGATGCTTTTGAACTGTGGTGTTGGAGAAGGCTCTTGAGAGTCCCTTGGACTGCAAGGAGATCCAACCAGTCCATTCTGAAGGAGATCAACCCTGGGATTTCTTTGGAAGGATTGATGCTAAAGCTGAAACTCCAGTACTTTGGCCACCTCATGCGAAGAGTTGACTCATTGGAAAAGACTCTGATGCTGGGAGGGATTGGGGGCAGGAGGAGAAGGGGACGACCGAGGATGAGATGGCTGGATGGCATCACGGACTCGATGGGCGTGAGTCTGAGTGAACTCCGAGAGATGGTAATGAACAGGGAGGCCTTGGATGCTGCGATTCATGGGGTCGCAAAGAGTCGGACACGACTGAGCTACTGAACTGAACTGAACTGATATGCTGCCTGCAAGGTTTGGCTCTGTGCCTTCATTATCATTTGCTGTGTCTCTGAGGTTGCTGGTGCCTTGCTGCTACCATTTATTGCTGCCTGGTTCACTCTGACGTTGAGTTTGTCCCTCATATCCAGGATGGCATGATTTGCAGGTACTACTACCCCAGGGGAGCTGGGGTCATGCAGGTGCCCTTGCTGTGCCTCGTGTTTTAAGGTTCATGAGCTCCACTGTTGCAAGGTGGGGATGGGGGTCCACGGTCATGGGCACCTCACTGGTTGGAAGAACAGGATCCCAGGGTCCACTGCCACTTTTACCCAGTTATCAATGGCCGCAAGTGTCCTTGTGACTGGGAGGCCAGAGTCTTGTGTTCCACATCCCCTAAATCCTACCAAGTAACCTGGGGCTGCAGGTTCAGCTATCACAGACAGTGCCTTGGGTTGCAGGCAGTGCCTTGGGTTGCAGACAGTGCCTCCATCATTCCCTCAGTTTCACCTCCTCTATATATTGCACTACCCACCTTTAGATGTACAGATGCATGTAATAATCCATCATCTTGGTATGCTGGAGCACATTTGCCAAACTGTGTATGTTTTACTGGTTGTAGACTGATGGGGAAAGACAAAGGTAGCTTTGTGCTCCACCATGTTGTTGACATCACTCTCTGCCTTATCTGTCTATTGAATTAGCACAGTACAGAAGAGAATCAATCTCTCTGCACCTTATAAGCACTTGAGAGTAGAACAAATTTCTGAAATACTTCTGGCAACAGACTGTTGCTTTTGCTTGCCTGAAACTTGAACTGAAAATTAAAGCATTTCAAGTCCTGAGTTCAGTATTTCCTTCTCCAAGTTCTCCTGTGTCTTTAGAAGCAACCCACCAACCCATTGCACTTCTTTCACTAAAATGCTGTAAGAGCAAATACTTGGGTACTCAGTGCTTTGTTTTCTACAGGCATTTATCTATAGTTATCTACAAAGAATTGTATAAGGTTAATTTAATTACATTTTTGCCACAGCATGCTGTGAAATATTGTTGTCTTTTAAACACACACACACACACAAAATATAGAATAATTAATCTGATTAAATCTAATTAGAACACAGAACCAATTTCAGATGCCCAGCTCTAGAGTTCCATACTTCTAGAACCAATAACTGTAAAAGTTAGAATTCAATCATGGAACCAAGTCTACTACAAAATTAGGGATAATGGATTTATTATAGGAATTAGAGCTTACACATTTGAGGAAACAGCTTGGAGTGGAAAATTTGAAAGAAGGAGTTTTGATTTTCAAAATAGCCACCAAGCAGTTAGTAAGAGAATATCCACCTGCTGAAGAGAGACTGCCAAGTTTGATTTTGTGATAAAGTATTTGCAAGTCTGTCATGTCTTTGTCTCCCCAGGCAAATGTCTGTTGATAGGCTTGAAGTCACTTTTGATCATCAGGAACATTAGTTGGGAAGAAGAGCTGAGTAGAGCAGAATACAGAGAAGTCAAACTAAAATTCATTGGCACTCCTGAATCTGTCTGTCAACTCATCGAATGTCAAAGACCTTCAGAAAGCAATTATTGTTACTTCACTTCTGCCTGTTAAATTGCATACTAGCTTCTCTTATGACAAGAGGAAAGGTGATTATAAAAATCTTGTTAATCAAGTTGATACAGAAGAACTCAGCACAAGCATTTAGTTGAGTAGCAAACAAGAGGATCATCTTCTCGAGGCAAAGAGCCAACTCACTGGAAAAGGCATTTAAGGAAATGTTATGGCCAAACACTGGGTGGCCATTAGATCATACTGAACCAGATATGAGCCCCTAGGCACCTAGAACTAAAAATAAAAACAAGAACCTAAACTAGAACTCAAAGGCCACCCACTGCAGGGAATTATCAATACACAGAATTAATCTAGGAACATCACTGAACTATTAAACAAACAGCAACAAACTGAAAACAACAAACCTGGGATGGCAGAGGAATGTGATAACTGGAGTGTCATAATGTATTATCTAAGACATCTAGTTTTAAACAAAAATTATGATATCCTTGGTGGCTCAGCTGGTGAAGATTCCACCTGCAGTGTGGGAGACTGGGCTTTGATCCCTGTGTTGGGGAGATCCCCTGGAGAAGGGAACAGCTACCCACTCTAGTATTCTGGCCTGGAGAATTCCCTGGACTCTATAGTCCATGGGGTTGCAAAGAGTTGGAAATGACTGAGAGCCTTTCACTACTTCTGTGTATCATACAAAGAAACAAGAAAGTATGCAACATATAGAGGAAATAAAAGCAATCAAAAGCAAGAGTCTCTGATAGGCACAGATAAGGAGGATGTGGCACATAAATAAAATGGAATACTACTCTCCCATAAAAATAATGAAACTGTACCATTTGCAGCAACATGGCTGCAACTAGTGATTATCACACTAAGAGAAGTCAGACAGAGAAAGATAAACACCATATGATATGACTTATATGTGGAATCTAAAATGATACAGATGAACCTATCTATGAAACAGAAATAGACTCATAGACATAGTGATCAGACTTGTGGTTGCCAAGGAAGAGTGGGTTGGGGGAGGGATGCAGTGGGAGGTCCAGGTTAGCAGGTGTAAGTGATTGCATGCGGAATGGATACACAGCAAGGCTCTGTTGCATAGCACAGAGAACTCTATTCAATATCCTGTGATAAAGCAGGTGGCCAATAAACACAGGAAAAGATACTCAACTTTGCTCATTATTAGAGAAATGAAATCAAAACTACAATGAGATATCACCTCACATTGGTCAGAATGACCATCATCAAAAATTCTACGAACAATAAATGCTGGAGAGGGTGTGGGGAAAAGGGAAACTTCTTGCACCATTGGTGGGAAAGTAAAGTGATACAGACACTATGGAGAACGGTATGGAGATTCCTTAAAAATCTAGGATTAAAAAAAAGAAACATATGACCCACTACTATGCATACACCCTGAGAAAACCATAATTCAAAAAGACACATGTACCCCAGTGTTCACTGCAGTGCTATTTACAATAGCCAGGACATGGAAGCAACCTAGATATCCACTGACAGATGAATAGATAAAGAAGTTATGGTACATATATACAATGGAATCTTACTCAGCTGTAAAAAAGAATGAATTTGTATTAGTTGTAGTGAGGTGGGTGAACCTAGAAACTGTTATACAGAGTGAAGTAAGTCAAAAAGAGAAAACTTATAGTAATGTGGTTATATGGAATCTAGAATAATAGTATTAATGGAGCTATTTGCAGGGAAGGAATGGAGATGTTGACATGGAGAAAGGACTTGTGGACGCAGAGAGGGAAGAGTAGGGTAGGATGAATTGAGAAAGCAGCGTTGACATATATACACCACCGTGTGTAATGGTGAGAAGTTGTTAGTTGAATGATAGCTGATGAGAAGTTGTTATATAACGCAGGAGGCCCAGCCTGGTGCTCTGTGATGACAGTGGAATGGGGGATGGGGAGGGAGGCTCAAGGAGGGCAGAATATATGTATGTAATTATGACTGATTCATGCTGCTGTATGTCATAAAATAATACAATATTGTAAAGCAATTATCCTCCAATTTTAAAAAAAAACATGAAATAGAATGGATACTTAAAAAAGACTATGTATGTATGTGTACATATATAACTGAATCATTTTGCTGTACAGAAGAAATTAATACAACCTTGTAAATCAACTATACTTAAATTTAAAAATAAACCAAAGAAATTATGAAATAATTGATATTGGCAGGATGTGGCTTTTTTTCCTCTGGGAAGATAAAAATCATCTTCACTTACAGATGGATGACTGTATCCACAAAGTAGAAACGTAGAGTGCATTGTTGTTGATGATGGATATATGAAAGTGAAAGTCGCTCAGCTGTGTCCGACTCATTGCGACCCCATGGAGTATACAGTCCATAGAATTCTCCCAGCCAGAATACTGGAGTGGGTAGCCTTTCCCTTCTCCAGGGGATCTTCCTGAGCCAGGAATTGAACCAGGGTCTCTTGCATTGCAGGCAGATTCTTTACCAACTGAGCTATAAGGGAATATATATCCTGATGGATATATTGGTATGTTCAAATATGTGTAGAAATACGTACCTGGTTCTAAAAAGTCAAAGGGGTTGCTTGTTTAGTTCAGTTCAGTTCAGTCACTCAGTCGTGTCCAAAACTGTGACCCATGGACTGTAGCACACCAGGCTTCCCTGTCTATCATCAACTCCTGGAGTTTGCTCAAACTCATGTCCAATGATTCGGTGATGCCATCCAAACATCTCATCCTCTGTCATCCCCTTCTCCTGCCTTCAATCTTTCCCAGCATCAGGGCCTTTTCCATTGAGTCAGTTCTTCGCATCAGGTGGCCAAAGTATTGGAGTTTCAGCTTCATCATGATTCCTTCCAATGACTATTCAGGACTGCTTTCCTTTAGGATGGACTGGTTTGATCTCCCTGCAGTCCAAGAGACTCTCAAGAGTCTTCTCCAACACCACAGTTCAAAAGTATCAATTCTTTGGCGCTCAGCTTCCTTTATAGTCCAACTTTCATATCCATACATGACTCCTGGAAAAATCATAACTTTGACTAAAGGGACCTTTGTAGGCAAAGTAATGTTTATGTTTTTGAATATGATGTCTAGGTTGGTCATAACTTTTCTTCCAAGGAGCAAGTGTCTTTTAATTTCAAGGCTGCTGTCACCATCTGCAATGATTTTGGAGCCCAAGAAAAATTCTGTCACTGTTTCCATTGTTTCCCCATCTATTTGACATGAAGTTATGGGAAAGAGGCCATGGTCTTAGTTTTTTGAATGTTGAGTTTTAAGTCAGCTCTTTCATTCTCCTCTTTCACTTTCATCAAGAGGCTCTTTAGTTCTTCTTCACTTTCTGCCATAAGGGTGATGTCATCTGCATATCTGAGGTTATTGATATTTCTCCCAGAAATCTTGATTCCAGCTTGTGCTTCATCCAGTCTGGCATTTTGCATGATGTACTCTGCATATAAGTTAAATAAGCAGGGTGATAGTATACAGCCTTGAAACACTCCTTTCCCAATTTGAACCAATCCATTGTTTCATGTCCGGTTCTGACTGTTGTTTCTTGACCTGCATACAGATTTCTCAGGAGGCAGGTAAGGTGGTGATATTCTCATCTCTTGAAGAATTTTCCACAGTTTCCTATGATCCACACAGTCAAAGACTTTGGTGTAGTCAATAAAGCAGAAATAGATAGTTTTCTGGAACTCTCTTTTTTTAAAATTTTCCAACAGATGTTGGGAATTTGATCTCTGGTTTCTCTGTTTTTTTCTAAATCCAGCTTGAACATCTGGAAGTTCTTGGTTCATGTACTGTTGAAGCCTGGCTTACAGAATTTTGAGCATTATTTTACTAGTGTGTGAGATATGTGCAACTGTGTGGTAGTTTGAGCATTCTTTGGCATTGCCTTTCTTTGGGATTGGAATGAAAACTGACCTTTTCCAGTCCTGTAGCCACTGCTGAGTTTTCCAAACTTGCTGGCATATTGAGTGCAGCACTTTCACAGAATCATCTTCCAGGATTTGAAATAGCTCAACTGGAATTCCATCACCTCCACTAGCTTTGTTCATGGTGATGCTTCCTAAGGCCCACATGACTTCACATTCCAGGATGTCTGGCTCTAGGTGAGTGATCACACCATCGTGGTTATCTGGGTCATGAAGATCTTTTTTGNATATTCCATATAGTGAAATATATATTTTTAAATTTGTTTATTTTTAATTGAAGGATAATTGTTTTACAGAATTTTGTTGTTTTCTGTCAAACATCAACATGAATCAGCCATAGGTATACATATGTCCCCTCCCTCTTGAACCTCTGTCCCTTTTCTGTCCCCATTCTATCCCTCTAGGTCAACTAGGAAGACTCTGTGTCAATGGAGAAACATATAATAGAATATTATTTGCAAAACAATAGCAACAAAAACAACAACAAAGAGTGAGGCCATGATACATGCTACAACATGAATGAACCTTGAAAACATTGGGCTAAGTAAAAACATCCAGTCACAAAGACCACATGCATGATTGCATTCATATGAAATATCCAATAGAGACAGAAAGTAGGTAAGCAGTGGTCAAGGGTTGGGACAGAGGAGTGGGTAACAGAAATGAGAAGTGAATATTATTGTGTATGAAGTTTCTTTGGGGGAGTTGAAAATGTTCTGAAATTAGACTGTGGTGTTAGCAGCATTATGTGACTATTCTAAAAGGCACTGATTTGTATACTTTTAAAGGGTGAATTTTGTTGTATATGTAATATACTTCAGTAAAAATGTAAAAACATTAAACCTAGTATTAAAAGCTGAATAAAGAGTGCAATCTAAGGAGTCTGACTCTCTGAATTTGAATTAAGCTTGGCTACCTACTAAACTGAATTAAGCTGTGCACCTTTGGGCATTTACTTAAGCTATTTGTGCCTCAGTTTTCTTATCTGTAAAGTGGGGTGAAGGACAGTATCTACTTCATAGTATTGGTATCAGGATTAATTGAATTAACATACATTAAAATGGTTAGAAAAATGCCTTGGCACAAAGTAAGCACCTTGTTAATGCTTAATTATGATACAGTTTATTGTTTTGATTGTTTGTATCAACTCTACTATTACAAATGAAAAATTGAAACATCCGATAGAATTAGGATAAAAAAGCAGGTTATATTTTTCTAAATGATGCCCTAAGCACTTCCTTTGATTTCCTCTTTGTTATTTCATGAACAGAGGTTGAAGGCATTCTGTTTAATTATTATCATCCTCCACCAGAAAGATGACCTAGGGATTATTACTTAGTGTCTATATACTATGATCTGCCATAATTAAGTGCTACATTTGTTCTATGATTGTGAACAAATCTCCACACATGGTTGCACTAGAGAAATAAAAAGTGAGAATTTATTTCACCTGGTGGAAGTCCCATAAAGATGAGGCCTGGATGCTGCAGAAATGGCCACAATCACAGCCGGGACTCTGTAGCCCACAGGGAACATGGCCTTCTTCATGAACCTGCTGATACCGGAGTAGTTGACCGCCGTCAGGTTGCGTGCAGAGAGGAAGAGGTGCAGGCCCACCAGCAGCATCCAGTGAAGGAGGCCAGGTAGAGATAGTGTAAGGCGCCTGCGATGACGGCGCACAGCACCTGCGGGAGGAGGAAGGTGTCACCAGGAGGGACTGTCAGGCTGGAGCACGGCCCCGGTACTTCTATAACTTCCCACTAGGGAGAACTTTGATGTATAAGAAGGAGTTTTCAACAGAGTCTTTATCTTCTAGTTGTGGCAGTCAATGTGAAATTGGTTATTTACCAATCTAAGCTTGCCTGGAACCCAAGTCATTTTATTAAAGTGTCCAAAGCAGTGTGGCTCCATGAACTCAGCAGCCCCTGCAACAGGGATATTCTGGGACAGTAGGTGTAACTTGCTCTCAGTTCTGTCAATGGCTGTCAGGAAGAGCAGGTGGGCCAGGAAGAGGCAGAGCGAGAGCTGCAGGTGGAGCGAGGTGCTGGTGTTCTGGATGGCTTTGCACAGCAGGAAGGTGAGGGCCGCCAGGAGGAGGCACAGCAGAGAGAGGCTCAGCCCCACGTAGGTGATCACAGTCAGTGCAGGATCCTCCTCCTGGGACCCAGCAGAGAGGAGACCACAGTCATGCTTTCTTGCTCTGGGTAATGACCATTTTTATTTTTAGATATAGAAAAATCAAGAATAGAGGACACAGATAGAGTTGGTAGATTTGTGGGTAGTTTTCTCCAGTTTCTGAATGTTAGAATTTTATGGGATCTGAATGATTAATTCTGTCCCTGGAAGGACAGAGGGACAGGAGAATCTTTAGTCAAGAACAAACTCTGGAACTCACAAGGGTTTATTTTCTTGTAGACTTCTGAGCATGACTCAGCCTCCTGGTTACCACAGTAGGTACACAGAGGCATGAAACTTCACACTGAGCATCACCCTCCATCCCCACCATGTGATGGTGTGTGACAGAGTCTGTATCTGAGACTCAATGTCCAGGTATTAACCACCCACCTTGGACTCCAATCACACATCTCTGCAATGTCTATTCTTAGATGGGAACTAATTCTTAGAGATTAGAACTGGATACTTGATGGTGGAAAACTACTATATTTTGACAATGGTGGTAGCATAAAATCCATATTTTCTGCAGCCCCTGAGCTTGGAGAAGAAAATGGCAACTGACTTCAGTATTCTTGCCTGGAAAATTCCACAGACAGTGGAACCTGGCGGGCTATAGTTCACGGGGTTGCAGAGTTGGCCACGACTAAGCACATCAGCAGCAGCCCCTGAGCACCCTGTCCTGAAGCCCGTTGAGGTAAAAAGAATTCTAATTTGGCAGGTGTTATCCTCATATTCTGCCAGGTGTTCAATCAAAAGCCAACCCAGGTGTTTCTGTGAAGAGATTCTTGCAGGTAGAATTCAAGTCCTCCATCAACTGACTTAGAGAGTTTACCCTGGTCGGACCTGCTGTAACCCTCAGAAGAGTTGGACTGTACTTGGAGAAAAAGATTCAGAGTTTGAGAGAGTTTTGACAGGAGGGAGTTTCTCCTGCTGATCTCTGGATAGATTTAGTGGTGCACTGTGAGAGGGCACAGAGGAGACCAGAAAGACGGCTGATCGCCAAAGAATTGATGCTTTTGAACTGTGGTGCTGGAGAAGACTCCTGAGAGTGCCTCTGACAGCAAGGAGGTCCAACTAGTTTATTCAAAAGGAAATCGACCCTGAATATTCATTGGAAGGACTGAAGCTGAAGCTCCAATACTTTGGCCCCTGATGTGCAGAATCCACTCATTGGAGAAGACCCTGATGCTGGGAAAGAATGAAGGCAAAAGGAGAACGGGACAGCAGAGGATGAGAGGGTTGGGTGGCATCACCACTTCAATAGACATAATCTGAGCAAACTTTGGGAGACAGTGAAGGACAGGGGAGCCTGTCACGCTGTAGTACACAGGGTCACAAGGAGTCAGACCCGACTTAGCAACTGAACAACAGCAACACTAGATGAGAAGGAATACAGGCAGCCCTGGAACTGAGCCTGGTTCTCGGCTGTCAGAGAGAAGAAAACAAGATCTCAGTCCTGCTACTACAAGGAACTGAAATCTTCCAGAAATCAGGGAGTTAGGGAAGGACCCCAATCCTCTCATGAAAGGACCATTGTAGGACCCTGAACAGAAAGCTCATCTGCAGCACAACTATTTGTTAACACGAAGAAACTGTGAGATAATAATAAATTTATGTCTTTAATGCTGACTACTTTGGGAACTTGCTACACAGCAGTAGCCTTTGAATGTCATCCCTCTGAGGGTTCTCACCAGCACATCATACTGAACCTTGACCTGCCTGGGAATTTGACCTTCAGGAGGTTGTCATGCCTCAGCTTGCCTGGGGATCTGCACCCTGACCTGAGGATGCCCAGCTCTCAGGTTGCAACAGTACTGGACAGAATAAACTTCAGAAAGACTCACCCCTAAGGAAGTCCACCCATGGAAATAAAAAGAAGCTTATTAGTTGTGGGACTGTGCTCCATCTCTGGAGAAGGCAATGGCACCCCACTCCAGTACTCTTGCCTGGAAAATCCCGTGGATGGAGGAGCCTGGTAGGCTGCAGTCCATGGGGTTGCAAAGAGTTGGACACGACTGAGCGACTTCTTTCACTTTTCACTTTCATGCATTGGAGAAGGAAATGGCAACCCACTCCAGTGTTCTTGCCTGGAGAATCCCAGGGATGGCGGAGCCTGGTGGGCTGCCATCTCTGGGGTCGCACAGGGTCGGACACGACTGAAGTGACTTAGCACAGCAGCAGCAGCAGCCCCGTCCCAGCAATAACTCAGGATTCCAACAGGAAAGGCTAAAAGAGGCCCTCTAAAAGTTTACCAATCTGGACTTAGACTCTTACAAGGGACAGGTGATTTTAAAGGACAAATTCCGGACCCAACGTGCATTAGACATCAGGATAAAGTTACAACAGGTATGGCAGCAGGACCCTGATGACTCTCTAGATGAGATGGTCCAGTCACCAATACCTTTTATAACAGAACATGGGAGGGAGGCCAAGGCCCAAGAAAGGGAGAAAAGGAAAGAGACAAGGCATGCCCAGATGCTGGCTGCCCTCCAGGGAAACCTTATGGCAAACCCCGAGTCCTTCAAGGACAAGGCATGAGACAAATGCCTAATCTGTAGACAGGTAGGACATTGGCCAAAGAGTGTTCAAACCACGGGAAGTCTCCTAAAATGGCTTGCTACAAATGCCATCAATTGGGACATTGGGCAGCACTTTGCCCTTGGGACCCAAGAACCTCAAGGTCAAGTGCCAAGCCTTCCCTCAGGATGGTTCAACAGGACTGAAGTGGCCCACTTCAGCCAGCCCACCTGTCACAGATAATCATCACGGGGCTGGAGCCAAGGGTGCAACTGGATGTGGCAGGTAGGTCCAAGAATTTCTTGGTTGACACAGGGGTTACCTACTCTGTCCTGACCTCCTACTCCGGAGCCTTCTCCTCCCAAACCTGTATCATTTTGGGTGCTACGGGAAAAACATTTAGAAAAAATTCACCTGAGCACTTCTTTGTTGCAAATGAAGATGCAACAATTTGGGATGGCAAATATTTTCCCACCAGTGTCTGGTGGTCCCTGAGTGTCCTGCTCCCTTATTGGAAAGAGATCTCTCCCTGCCTTCTAAATCTTGCATCTATTGCAGTCCTGATAGAAGATGCTTTAAAACTCTCTCTTGGGGGCAAACTAACTATTTTTACCAGCCACCAAGTGAAACAACTCCTGAATGGGAGAGGCCATTTATGGATGTCAGATCAAAGAATCCTCAGATATCAAGTAGTGCTGATTGAAAATCCAGGCCTCACTATATCCCCTTGTGACGTTCTTAACCCAGCCACCCTCCTGCCTACCCCTAGTGGCTCTCTCCCCTTTCACTCTTGCCTAGAAACCTTGGACCAGTGGACAAAACCCCAAGACGGAATGTGAAAAGATCCTCTGACCAGTCCTGAGGAAATCGGGTACACTGATGGAAGCAGCTTTGTCTTAGGTGGAAAAAAGAAGAGGCAGATATGCAGTAGTCTCCAATTTTGAGACCATAGAGGCTAAACCTTTGCCACCAGGTACTTCAGCCCAATTGTCTGAACTCATAACCCTGATTTGAGCTTTAGAGCTGGGAAAAGGAAAAAGAGGAGTCATTTACACTGACTCCAAGTATGCCTTTCTGGTGCTACATGCACATGATGCTAGTTGGAAAGAAAGAGGTCACTTGACCACCCGAAGGTCCCCAATCAAATATGGTGATCAGATTCTTAGGCTTTTGGAGGCAGTCCATCTACCCACTGAGGTTTCAGTCTCCCATTGTAAAAGACACCAAAAAGGGAGCATGGAAGTGGCACGAGGGAACCAAGCAGACGATCAGGCAGCTAAGAGAGCAGCATTTCAGAACAATGACCTAATAGGGGTGGCCACCTTAGTTCCACAGACTAATTTGCCAGAAACTCCTTCATATACTGAAGGTGAGACTCTTAAAGCTAANACGAGGGAACCAAGCAGACGATCAGGCAGCTAAGAGAGCAGCATTTCAGAACAATGACCTAATAGGGGTGGCCACCTTAGTTCCACAGACTAATTTGCCAGAAACTCCTTCATATACTGAAGGTGAGACTCTTAAAGCTAAAAGTGAGAACTTTCAAGAAGATCATATGGGGTGGTTCCAAAAGGGGGGACTCCTTTTTCTGCCTGGGAACCTCTAATGGAAGTTGGTTAACTCCTTACATGCCACCTACCACTCATTTAGGGGAAAAGGGCCTCCAAAGATTACTAGAAAGGTCCTTCAGAGGACCAGGCCTCCAAACGACTATAAGGCAAGTGGTCTCCTCTTGTCCCACTTGCCAATTAAACAACCCCCAAGGAGCTCGAAGACCCCAGTTGGCCCAGCCCATCCAACAACGTGGGGCCTACCCAGGAGAGGACTGGCAGATGAAATTGACCCAGATGCCAGTTTTTCAAGGGTAAAAATACCTACTAGTCATGATAGATACATTCATAGGATGGATTGAAGGCTTTCCCACCTGGACTGAGAAGGCTGAGGAGGTGGTAAAAAAAACTGCTCCATGAAATCGTTCCAAGATTTGGTCTGCCTGGGTCATTACAAAGTGACAATGGGACATCATTTACTTCTAAGGTCACACAAGGGGTCCTTAAGTAAGTGCCTAAGTAAAGCTTTAGGCATTACTTATTACTTCCATTCTGCCTAGAGGCCTCAGTCTTCAGGAAAAGTAGAAAGAGATTCTTAAAGTGATAAAAAAATATGATCCAGGAGACATCCATGGGATGGAAGGAAGCCTTACCAATAGCTCTCCTCCACACTGGTATTGCCCCTAAGGAACAGATTGGTCTTAGTCCTTATGAGATGCTATACGGGACACATTTTGTTTATATCAATTACCTCTTCCTAGATCCAGAGGCTCAGACCCTCCAAACTTATACAATGGCCATTGAGTAATTCTAACAAGATATATACTTGTGGGGTGTCAACCAGGACCCAAAAGATTCTAAAGAGCCACCACGATATGCTCCAGGGACTCAAGTCCTAAATTAAGTCTGGAAAGATGGGTCCCCAAAGGTCCAGCCCACGTGGAAGGGTCCCTATCCTGTAATACTTTCTACCCTCATAACAGTCAAGGTACCAGGGCATGACTCCTGGATTCACTACTCATGAGTCAAGCCATGGAAGAAAACAGAAAAGGACGCTCAATACACCTGTGAGCCCCTGGGAGATAGCAGATACCTATTCAGGACTACAAATGAGTGCCATTCTAATGAACACCCCCAATATTAAGTTTCTGAGGATAAAATTTCTCAGGATAGCTCTAAAGGGCCAGCACAGCTTGGCAGAGGTTGTACTCCAAAATAGACAGGAGATAGACCTCCTGATCCCTGAACAAAGAGGAACTTGAGCCATCTTGAATGAGATGTGTTTTTTCTGGTTAAATACCTCCAGCTAAGTTGAAGAAAATCTCACAGGCCTCAAGAAAAACATTCAGATCCTATGGGATCTCAAAGAATGAGCTGGAGAGTTCTTGGGGGTGGCTACAGTCTCTCTTTGGGGGATAATTCTCTTGGTGAGAGGGGATTTGGAGTTGGCTAGTGCTCCAGCTAATCCTGTTATCACCATATTGATGCTGCTTATGATTGCTCCATGTATTATCAATTGTCTAACCCATTTGTCTCTGCCCAGGTCAACAAGCTACAACATGCTGTGCCAATTCAACAAGGATATATAAAACTACACCTGACCACAGAAAATGTCACTCACCCTTGGATGGACACCACTATATGGACTCTTAGACTTGAGACTAGCAAGAGGGGGAGGCCCTATGCCCCTCATCATCCCAGTCCAGCAGGAAGTAATCAGCAAGACCTCGATGCCACTATTCCCAAAGAATTGGGCCTTCCATCTCTTGAGGGGGAAATATTAGGTAGTTAGAATAGGAAAAAGGTGTCCAAAATGGTGGTAGCTAAAAGACAAAGATAGAGAAAAGCCCGTGAAAATGTAACAAAAGAAAATCTGTGGACTGAAGTGAAAATTTCAGGTGAAACAAACATGCCCCCTTCTTGGCCAGCCCAATTTGCATAGGGCAGGTACAGGGAGGCGGGAACAAAATGTATAAAAAGAGGAAGCCAAGACAGACTGAGGTCTTTCCTTTGGGGCTGGCCTGCCTTCACGCCTTGAGGGTGTACTTTCCTTTGCTTGAGAATAAAACTCAAAGCTGTAATCAAGCTGTAACACTGGTCTACCATTTCAAATCTTTGCTGTGGTGAGACAGAACTGAGGAAATTACAAACTCCCCCAACACTTCAACATAAACTTTGCCTGTGTGACTGTGAGTTTGTGAAATTCAATTTTTGGCTCTGCAAACAAGATCTTGGTTTCCTGTTTCAGTTTTACAGATGCTAAAACCTCCACCAAACGGAAGAAGCTAACCTCTTTGTGACCATGAGAACATAGCCCCCAGGCCTGCAGGAGTTTGAGGACTGATACAACAATTGCCCTGTTATTTCACCATCAACCAATCAGAGAATTGTGCATGAGTTGGTCACATAACTTGAGATTCTCTTCCCTCACTTTGGCTTTAAAAATGGTCCCTGAAGCCCATTGGGAAGTTTAGGTGCTTTGAGCATTAAATGCCCTGGACTCCTTGTATGGTACTTTACAATAAACACTGCATTTTCCTTCACCACAATCCGGTTTCAGTAGGTTGACTTTACTCCAAGAGGAGGAGGGGATCCAAGTTTGGTTAGATAACAGAAGCCAAGGACCAGTCCCACTACAACAGTGATTATGAATAGGCTGAGACCAGCACAAAAAACAANGCTCGTTTTAGAAAAGGCAGAGGAACCAGAGATCAAACTGCCAACATCTGATGGATCATCAAAAAAGCAAGAGAGTTCCAGAAAAACATCTATTCCTGCTTTATTGACTATGCCAAAGCCTTTGACTGTGTGGATCACAATAAATTGTGGAAAATTCTGCAAGAGATGGGTATACCAGACCACCTGACCTGCCTCTTGAGAAACCTATATGCAGGTCAGGAAGCAACAGTTAGAACTGGACATGGATCAACAGACTGGTTCCAAATAGGAAAAGGAGTACATCAGGGCTGTATATTGTCACCCTGCTTATTTAACTTCTATGCAGAGTACATCATGAGAAACCCTGGGCTGGAGGAAGCACAAGCTGGAATCAAGATTGCCAGGAGAAACATCAATAACCTCAGATATGCAGATGATACCACCTTATGGCAGAAAGTGAGGAAGAAATAAAGAGCCTCTTGATGAAAGTGAAAGAGGAGAGTGAAAATGTTGACTTAAAGCTCAACATTCAGCAAACTAAGATCATGGCATCCGGTCCCATCACTTCATGGCAGATAGATGGGGAAACAGTGGAAACAGTGGCTGACTTTATTTTTCTGGGCTCCAAAATCACTGCAGATGGTGATTGCAGCCATGAAATTAAAAGATGCTTACTCCTTGTGGCTCAGAGTGTAAAACGTCTGCCTGCAATGTGGGAGATCCAGGTTTGATCCCTGAGTTGGGAAGATGCCCTGGAGAAGGAAATGGCAACTTACTCCAGTATTCTTGCCTGGAGAATCCCATGGACAGAGGAGCCTGGCAGGCTACAGTCCACAGGGTTGCAAAGAGTAGGACACGACTGAGTGACTTCACTTTCACTTTACTCCTTGGCAGAAAAGTTATGACCAACCTAAACAGCCTATTGAAAAGCAGAGACATTATTTTGTCAACAAAGGTCCATCTAGTCAAGGCTATGGTTTTTCCAGTGGTCATGTATGGATATGAGAGTTGAACTATAAAGAAAGCTGAGCGCCAAATAATTGATGCTTTTGAACTGTGGTGTTGGAGAAGACTTTTGAGAGTCCCTTGGACTGCAAGGAGATCCAACCAGTCCATCCTAAAGGAAATCAGTCCTGAATATTCATTGGAAAGGCTAATGTTGAAGCTGAAACTCCAATACTTTGGCCACCTGATGCGAAGAGCTGACTCGTTGGAAAAGACCCTGATGCTGGGAAAGATTGAGGGCAGGAGGAGAAGGGGACAACAGAGGATGAGATGGTTGGATGGCATCACCAACTCAATAGACATGGGTTTGGGTGAGCTTTGGGAGTTGGTGATGGACAGGGAGGCCTGGCGTGTGGCATTTCATGGGGTCACAAAGAATTGGACACGACTGAGCGACTGAACAGAACTGAAATTTCTTTTCCTGTTTTCCTTTGTAGACATAGTGGGAAAACCAGAAATAAAGCAAGAGCTTTTTAAAAGTAAAGAACAGAGAAAATTCTCAAACTGGATAGAGAATCTCCGACAGCTTTAGTTGTCTCACTCCATCGTTGTAATTCTACTTACCTGGAAGCAAACTTAGATACCTGTTTCTCATGGTGCAGAGATCAGCAAGCCCAGCCACAGAAGATGTCTTATCTTCCTCTGTGTGTTGGGGAGGGACTTCTGGCTTTCACTATGACTTCTGCTTTTCATGGGGCTCTTCCGGGTGGCGTTAGTGGTAAAGAACCTACCTGACAATGCAGGAGACTGAAGAGACATGGGTTCAATAGCTGTGTTGGGAAGATCCCCTGGAGGAGGGCATGGCAACCCACTCCAGTATTCTTACCTGGAGAATCCTGTGGGCAGAGGAGCCTGGCAGGCTACGGCCCATAGGGTCACAAAGAGTCGGACATGACTGAAATGACTTAGCACACACGCATGCTGCTTTTCATTATGTAACAGGAAATCACTGGCCTGGATGTTTCTTCCTCCTGTTTTGCCTGATGATTACTGAAATCTCTAAGTATTTGCATAGCATGACTGGTATTTGTACCGCAAGACTCTTCAAAAGTGTTTTCTATGTCTTTTTGATATATGAAGATCTCTTATATCAAACATGAAGGTTCATTTTATTGGTCTTTTTGTATGTATGAGGACCTTGGTTCAGAGTGAATAGAATTATTTACTTGCTATATATTAACAGATTAAATTTTTTTGTGTGTACACATTTAGTTTTATTGTAACCGAGCAACTTGTACACTTTTAACATTTAAAACTGAGCATCATTTTTCTTTTCCAGTGAAACAAAAATTTTAAATTAAACAGGAGCAAAATTACAATAGAGAAATTCAATTGCAAATAAGATTCTACAGGTTCTGCTAATTCTCACATCAAGTGGCAGGGCTCAAGTCATCATTAGGAGAGAATTTTATTTTAAAAGTGTCATCTTAAACTGCAAGGATTTCCATTAAACATCATAATTAAACATGCCAAAGGAGAAGCCATGTTGTCAAAATGCCCACTTAACCCACCCAAACATCTCAAACCCACCCTTAGCTGACCTTTTATAACCCCATTTTTAAGTTTTTTTTCTTTTTTTAAACAAGAGAAAGTAGACAGATACATGTTGGTAAATGCTATCCATATTCATATAAAGACACTGTGTGATCTCTGAGCCCAATATACAGAGAAGAGAGGAAAAAAGCTAGAGCTCTATGCACTACTAACAGGGGCCTGGCACCCTCCAGCTTCCAGCAGAGCAGAGGGAGCAGAAGGTTTCTCACAGAGCATGGTGGTGCTGATTCCATAAAATTTTTGTTGAGACAGGAAGAGATAAAAATGAATTTGGAATAGAAGTGGGCAGAGATTTCTTTCCCACTGAATTCTGCTCAAGGTATTCCCCCCACCCCCCACCAAATAAGTTTTGAACCATGGTATAAAGGAGAAAAGAGACCTCAAAAACAGGGCTGCTGAACACAAGAGGAGGAAAACAAAACAAAACACACACACAAAAAAACAAACTGCAACTTGCAACTTGCTCCCAGGGACTGGAGAAAATCAAAAAAGGTTGGAATCCATGTGTTCCTTCCATTAGTCATCTTCTTCTTCCTCTCCTTCCTCATCATCTTCATCTTCTTCACCTCCATCCTTATCCTCTTCTTCAGCAATCCTTCAGCCTCCTCATCGCCATTGTCTTCTCCTTCCCCTTCTTTATCATCCATGTCAGGAACCAAGTACTGTAATGCATTTGGCAAATATAATCTTTGATGACCTCTCCTAACTCATCTGCACCTGCATCAGAATGATCAGTAAACCAGGTGAAGTTTTCCGGTTCCTGATGCTGTCTCTTCCAGCTGGCTTTATTCTGTGTTTGATTTGATTGTTTCATCAAATCCTGTCCAGATTTTCATTTGATTTCAGTGGATTTTGAAGATGTATCACCACTCTCATTCAGATGAAATTCTTTGGAGAGAATTTTGTTTTCAAAGTAAGGGTTTTCATCAAAATAAAGATCTATTCTGTAACCTGATTTAATGTCTTCAAATTCTGTCACTTCGACTCTTGTCAAATAATGCAGTGACTCTTCATCCTCCTCCCCAAGCAGTGCAGACACTTGTGGATGGTTATCAAAAGCTGTTACCCAAAATTTTGGGATTTTTGCCATCAATTCTGACCTCTTTCTTAAAAATGGTTGAAAGTGAAATCGCTCAGTTGTGTCCAACTCTTTGCGACCCCATGGACTGTAGCCTACCAGGCTCCTCCCTCCATGGGATTCTCCAGGCAAAACTGGAGCGGGTTGCCATTTCCTTCTCCAGGGGATCTTCCTGACCCAGGGATCGAACCCAGGTCTCTTGCAATCCAGGCAGATGCTTTAACCTCTGAGCCACCAGGGAAGCCCTAGTTGGTGGAGTTTGTTATATTTCTGTTCTACTTTCCAAAATCTCCTCATTGGCTTGTTCATTAAGTCTGTCTATTTCATTTTGCACTTCATCAATATGTTCAATTGCTTCTTGCTGTTCTTTTTCTTCCTTCAGCAAGTTTGAAGAAGCAGATGCCTTGTCTGGCCTGGAGGCAGGAGTCGGCCTCACCTTGTTTTCTTTGCTTGGGGTGGAAGTGAAGACTGGTGTTTGGGGGCCATGCTGGGGAAAAAAAAGCCAAGAATCCTCCCAGGGGAGGAGAGAGGTACTGCAAGCTCAAAGAACAGACTTTTTTATTTTTATTTTGAAATATTTAGTTTTATTTTGAAATATAAATTAAGAGGAAGTTGTAAAACACTACCAAGCGGTCCTGTGTAATCGTCAGTCATTTTCCCATAAAGATTACATTTTTATATAATGACAGTCCAATATCTTGGAGAAGGCGATGGCACCCCACTCCAGTACTCTTGCCTGGAAAATCCCATGGATGGAGGAGCGTGGTGGGCTACAGTCCATGGGGTCACGAGGAGTCAGACACGACTGAGTGACTTCACTTTCACTTTTCACTTTTATGCATTGGAGAAGGAAATGGCAACCCATTCCAGTGTTCTTGCCTGGAGAATCTTAGGGACGGGGGAGCCTGGTGGGCTGCTGTCTATGGGGTTGCACAGAGTCGGACACGACTGAAGCGACTTAGCAGCAGCAGCAGCAGTCCAATATTTAAATGAAGAAACTGATATTGGTACGATGTGTGTGTGTAATTCCAGGTCGTTTTATCACATATGTAGATTCCTACAACTGTCACTGCAATCAAGATCCATCAATATTCCATCACCACAAAGATTTCCCTCATGCCACCCCAGCATCCCTAAACCTTGGCAGGTCTAAAACTAAGGATCTTATTCTTTTTTTTTTTTTTTAAATTCTTCAACAAAGCTCAACATAGTCTGAGATTCATATTTGATGACAAAAGAAAATATTCCTGATATGTTTTTAAAGATGAGAAACACATATCCCTCAAATTTTCTAGTAGTCTGTGTGATGGAATTATGATAAATTTCCTTGTTTGCATTTTTCACCTTTACTGTTTTCTATGTGGCCATGATTATCAGTTCTGCTAGAACTGCCACAACAAAATATACACTGAGTGTCTCAAAGAGCTGAAATTTATTTTCTCATGGTTTTGGGGCCTGGATGTCCAAGATCAAGTGCCGGCAGAGTTGGTTTCTGAGGAGAGTGCTCTCTAGGCTTGTACCTGGCCTTCATCTCACTGGATCCTCATATGACCCTTTCTTCTCTGTGTGGAAAGACAGTGATCACTGGCATCCTCTAGTTCTAAAGGTTGAGCTCTTCTTGTACATCTCTTGGACATGACAACACCAGTGCCCTGTTCCCTTCTCTCTTCCCTTGGCCTCTGCTCCCTAATCTTACAGACACCCCACAGTTTGCATATTGTTCTCCATAGTGACTGTACCAGTTTGCTTTCCCATCAACAGTGTAGGAAGGTTCCCTTTTCTCTACACCCTCTTCAGCCTTTGTTGTTTGTAGATTATTTGATGATGGCCATTGTAACCAGTGTGGGGTGATACCTTATGAGAATTTTGATTTGTATGTCCCTAATATTTGGTGATGCTGAGCATCTTTTTGTGTACTTTTTGGCCATTTGTATATCCTCTTTGGAGTAATGTCTCTATAGATCTTCAATGCATTTTTTTGATTGGGTTGTTGTTGGAACACGAAATTGTTTCTTTAATTTCTCTTTCTAATATTTAGATTTTTGTATATAGAAAAGTGAGAGATTTCTGCTTATTAATTTCATATCCTGCACTTTTACCAAATTCATTGTTTAAATCTAGTATTGACAGGTTTCTCATAGCGTGTTTAGGATTTTCTATATACAGTATCGTGTCATCTGCAATCAGTGACAGTTTAGCTTCTTTTCCAATTTCAGTCATTTTCTTTTTCTTCTCTGATTGACACATCTAGGACTTTCAAAACTATATTGAATAATAGTGGTGAGATTGGACATCCTTGTCTTGTTCCTGATCCCAGAGGAAATGCTTTCAGTTTTTCACCATTGAGAATAATATTTGCTGTGGGTTTGTCTTATATGGCCTTTATCATATTGAGATAGATTCCCTTTGTGCCCACTTTCTGGAGAATTTTTATCATAAACGGGTGTTGAATTTTGTCAAAAGCTTTTTTTGCATCCATTAAGGTGATCATATGATTATTATTCTTCAATTTTTAAATATGGTGTATCACATTGATTGATTTGTATTTACTGAAGAATCCTTGTATCCCTGGGATAGATCATACTTGATCATGGTATATGATCCTTTAAATGTGCTCTTGGATTTTTGTTTGCTAGTATTTTGTTGAGGATATTTGAGCCTTTAGAGATACTGGCCTGATGATATCTTGGTCTGCATTTGTTATCAGGATAATGGCGGCCTCATAGGATGAGCTTATGAGTGTCCCTTCCTCTGAAATTTTGGAATAGTTTGAGAAGGATAGGTTTTAACTCTTCACCAAATGTTTGATAGAATTTTCCTGTAAAGCCATCTGGTCCTGTACTTTTGTTTGTTGGAAGATTTTTAATCACAGTTTAAAGTTCAATACTTGTGATTAGTCTATTCATGTTTTCTATTTCTTCCTGGCTCAGTCTTAGAAGGTTATTCCTTTCTAAGAATTTCTCCTGGGTAGTCCATTTTATTGGTGTCTAGTTGCTTCAACTAGTCTCTTTTTAATTTTATTTTTTAATTGGAGGATACTTGCTTTACAATATTGTGTTAGTTTCTACCATACACCAACATGAATCAGCCATAGGTATACACACAGCTCCTCCAACTTGAACCTTTCTCCCACCTTGCACCCTATGCAACATCTCTAGGTTGTCACAGAGCACTGGGTTTGAGCTCCCTGCACTCACTATACAGCAAGTTCCCACTGGCTATCCATTTTATGTATGGTAAAGTACATGTTTTGGGGCTTCCCAGGTGTTACTAGTGGTAAGGAACCTGCCCACCAATGCAGGAGACAAAAGAGATGTGATTTTGATTCCTGGGTTGGGAAGGTCCCCTAGAGGAGGGCATCATAACCCACTCCAGTATTCTTGCCTGGAGAATCCCCATGGACAGAGGAGCCTGGGGGGGTCTATAGTCCATATGGTCACACAGAGTCAAACATAACTGAAGCGACTTAGTATGCACACATACAAAGTTTATGTTTCAATGCTACCCTCCCAATTTGTCCCACCCTGTCCTTCTCCAACTGTGTCCACACAGTTGGGTTTTTTCTTTTTTTATATGGAGTTCTATGAGCTATTTGTTATTTTGCAAATTAACTCCTTGTTTGTTGCATCATTTGCAAATATCTTCTCCCACTCTGTATGTGGTCTTTTCTTTTCATTTATAGTTTCCTTTGCTGTGCAAAAACTTTTGATTTTAATTAGGTCTCATTTGTTTGTTTTTATTTTTATTTCCATTACTCTAAGAAATGAACCCCAAAAGATACTGCTGTGATTTCTGTCAAAGGGTGTTGTGCCTTTGCTTTCCTCCAAGAGTTTTATAGTATCTAGCCTTACATTTTGGTCTTTAATCCATTTTGATTTTCTTTTTTTTGGTATTGTGTTTAAAAGTGTTCTAATGTCAATCTTTTATATGTAGCTGTCCAGTTCTAGCACCACTTATTGAAGACACTGTCTTTTCTCCACTGTATATTTTTCCTTCTTTTGTCATAGATTAGGTGATCATGGGTGCATGAATTTATCTTTGGAATTTCTATCCTATTCCATTGTTCTGTATTTCTGTTTTGTGTGTGTGTGTGTGTGTGTGTGTGTGTCAGTACTATGCAGTTTTGATAATTATAGTTTGTAGTGTAGTCTGAAATTAGACAACTTGATTCCTTTAGCTCTGTTTTTCTTTCTCAAAGTTGCTTTTGCAATTCCATAAACATTAAATTTTTTTTGTTCTAGTTTTGTGGAAAAGGCCATATAAGAAAAACCCACAATTAACATCATACTGAACAGTGAAAAGGTGAAAGCATTTTCTCTGATTAAAAATTTAAATGAATTCCTCCTAATTGTCTGTGACAGCTAGATCATTGTTTTTTTTGGCTTTGCATATGTGTATCAGTGTTCCTTCCTGATGGTCTCTCTGTGGATGATAATGTCTTGTTTTAGAGTTTAGGTTACTTTGCTGTATATCAGCTCTCTCTGAATCCAAGAAAATGAATGACTTTGTAGTTTATCTGGATATTTCTTATGAGTTTGCTGTTACTGGTTGCCATTTTCTATTTCCTAAGCAGAAGTGGAAATACCCTCTATTCCTTCTGTATTATAATAATGTTATTTTTAATTTTTAGATTTTATATCATCACCATATAGCTATTGCTATGAATTTTTATTAAAATTCATATATTTATAAGATATCTATTTACAAAATTAGTTTTGTAAACCTCAAAATTCATTAGTATATATATTTTAGGAATTAATAATTAATTAAGCATTTATTTTATGATAGATTTTATTTATAAGTTTAAACAGAGAGAATTTTGTGTAATGACACATAAAATTATATATACTCTATATTTTCAGGGAACATACTATAACACTTTTTTCTTTAATATATTTTCATCGAATATTGAAGAATTTATAGAATATGCTCTACATAATTATAATGCTATTATATCCAAGAAAATAATTTCACAATAACTTTAAATATCTCATACATATTCAATTTATCCCAATTGTTTCCAAAATATTTTTATAGCATATATCCCATTCCAAGTCCTACTGAAAGGCTGTTGCTGAGCCATGAAAGATGCCAGGATTCTTGGCCTCCGGAGGAGAGAAATTCAATCTGGGGACAGTGATGGGGTTTGTTCTCTTAGAACTATTGTGCAATAAAGTTTTATTAAAGTAAAAAGAGATAGAGAAAGCTTCTGACATAGACACCAGGATGGGGCAGAGAGTGCCCCCTGCTAGCCTTTAGCTGCATGCTATATACCTATCAGCAAGCTGTTAATTAGAGAAAGGAGGTATCTCAAAACTCAGAGTGGCACCAGGCCCCTCACCCACAACATGCATTTTGAGATAACATTAGCACCAGGTGAGTCATCCCGGGCCATAAAACGATTGACATGAATCGTGAAGAAAGGTAGGTTTTCAAGTAAATATATAGATTCATTAATATAGATTAGGAGAACAATGTATGAGTAAAACATACAGGTTTGTTGAGCCCTCATTGGTTCTGAGTCTTAAGCAAACCGACTTGAAGAATGACAGAGTCTAGGGTAAATACATAGTTTATTAACATAGCTTAAGACAAACATTTCCATAAGAAAAACGCATTGGTTAGCTCAAGGTTTGAGAAAAGTTAAGTTCAGGTGGAGCCAGGTGTCATCATGGCAACACAGAATTTTAAGAAAAACTCTTTTAAAATTTATATAGAGAAGGGGGAAAAAAATCGAGCACTTGTGTTTTTCCTCCTGACACTTAAGAAAGAGATAAAAAATGTCTGACACTTGCAGTCTATTTCCTCCGTTTGGAGACCCCTGGCCTTCTTGCCTGTTACCCTCTCACTACTAAAGTTGACAGTGAATTTGATTGCCGTGTCACTTTCATTGCTTTAATCTAGATAGCCTTATGCACCTTTTACAATGATACTGACACTAGAAAAATTTCCTATGTTTTGTATTTGCCTGACTGTTTCATCATGGTTATTTAACTTGTGTGCCTTTCCCCTGTGTTTCATGTGTACTGAAAGTCTGGTCTCAAAGAACAGGTACCAGAAAGATTCTTCTAGAAAGGGCCGAATGGTAAAAAAATTTGGCTTTGTGGTCTTGCAGACTGCTTCACAAGCACTCAACTTTACACTGTAGCCTGAAAGCAACTATGGACAATAAACCAGTGAATAGTGTGGTTATGAACCAGTAAGAGCTTATTTGCAAAGACAGGCAGCTTCCTGGATTTGCCTGCAGGTTATACTTTGCTAAGTCTTGGTCTAAAGCTTAGATTAGATATAGGTTAAATTGATTGGGCTTCCCCGATGGCTTAGTGGGTAAAGAATCTGCCTGCAATGCAGGAGATAAAGGCAGATGAGGCTTTGATCCCTCATTCAGAAAGATGCCCTGCAAGAGATCAATACTAGAGGCAACCCACTCTTGTATTGTTGCCTGAAGAATGACATGGACAGAGGAGCCTGGAGGGCTGAACATGACTGAAGCGACAGCACACACACACACACACACACACACACACACACACACACACATTCTTATGATATGGACACAAACCTTTATTTAGCACAAATGGGATGTTTTCAGTTCATGTCTTATCAGGAAATATATAACATCAGAGTGATATTATTGATGTTAAGATTGATCATTAAGTTTGTTTGGTGCCTATCTGGTCTAACATTATAAAAATACACTTTGGTCCTCGTAATAAATCAATAATCATTTAAGAGAATTCTTTAGCATTGTGAGATTGGCCAGTCTTTCAACAAGATTTCCCCCAGTGCTTTTAGTGGTGATTTACAGGATACTGAAAAATTGTCATTATCTCCTTCTGTCATATCTTTTACACTTATTTTCAAATATGTTAAGTATCATTATGTACTCATGGATATTTTAAATTTAACACGTTATGATCATTTAAAGTCATTTTCCATTTGGTTTAAATTGATACAAATCTGGTCAGTGGATGTCCATGGGACATTTCTATGTCCCACTGGACTTGGATCTTGCCAAGATCACATTCTGAGAATGAAATAGTTTGTTATACATGTAAGAAAAACTTAAAAAATGTGCAGTAGCAATATACTCTTTCTAACTCAGCACATCTTACAATTGTTAGGATGTAGAGATTTTATTTATTTACAGGGTTTTGATTTTACTCTAAACAAAGCCTTTTCTTTAACATGTAAGCTCTGTGAAATTAGAAACTAGATCTCTTAATTTAGTGCAGTACATGGTGTGTACTGAGCTTCCATGGTGGCTCAGATGGTAAAGAATCTGCCTGCAATGCAGGAGGCCTGACTTCAATCCGTGGGTCAGGAAGATCCCCTGAAGAAAGGAATAGCTATCCACTCCAGTATTCTTGCCTGGAGAATTCCATGGACAGAAGAGCCTGGTGGGCTATGGACAATGGGGTCACAAAGAGTCGGACACTACTGAGTGACTTACAAACACCCACACATATGGTGAGTAGTAAAACATATTTTTCTCATGCATAAGTTAGTAATCTTTAGATGGAGGGTGAAGAAGTTGAAACATGTATGTGTTGAAACCAACTGTCTTGCTTGCTTGTAACTCAAGTGTTTTTAGGACATAATCCAGGAAAAATTTGGGACATCATAGCAATTTTTTACCCTCCATGTAGGTATTTGAACCTTACTTTCCTGTCTTACGGTATTTTTAGACAGTTTTCTGAAGCTCATTTTCCTTATCATATACCTTCAAATATCTTCGTATACCTACAAACTTGAGGAACTTTGTAGAAAAAGGTTGAAGCAGGTGATTTAATCTAAGGCAACTGAGGAATTGCATCAGATCCCTTTGACTATGCCGAGAGTGAGGTGAGCATACCATATGGAGTAGAAAAGCAAAATTGTCCCAGCAATCTAAATATCAAGAATTTCCATCATACTTCCTTACACAATGGTTATGTGAAGAGTTCTTGTAACAAACATGAAAACATATTTTAAAAGTTTTGCCCAAAGATGACGGTTCAGGATTTTCCTTGCCGAACAGGATACAAGATCATCTGATTTAGCCATTAATTTAAGTCTCCTGAGAAGGAATATGTAAAAATGACACTTGGTTACAAAGTGCAAAACTTTTACACCAAAAACTAAAGAAGATTGTCAAAAGAAGTCAAAGAAGACCCAAAGAAATGGATCAACATGCCACATTCATGGATCAGAAGACAATATTGTTAATATGGTAGTATTGCAGCATATTGACCTATAGATTCAATGCAATCCTTATCAACATCTCAGTAACCTTATGATATTGAATAAATATCCCCAGTTTCAATCAACTGATATTACTGTGGATGTTTTGTGCATATGGCTTTGTGCTGACTTTGTGCATTAAAAATAACACTGGCAAGATTTCTGATTTCACAAACCTTACCATCTAGTGGGAAGACAAATACAAATGGTCAATTATGTTTGTGAAGTGGGAGGTCCCTCTGCCATGGTCCCTCCGAAGATGTCCCTGTCTTTTTCCTCTCCATGAAATGACCTAGAGCATTCTCTGTCCAGATGATTCTCTCTGTGTTAATGAAAAGAAAACAGCGGACCTCCCTGGCTTCTTAGAAGATGTGATAAGTGGATAATGAACCTGATTTCACCAGGTACAGTAGTGTGGATGAGAGTAGTGGGAAGTGCATTAATAAAGATATGGGCATGAATTGGTATGCTGGGTCCTAGGTCAGGTATGACATTTATCAGTAAAATGTCAAATAAATGACAAGACTTCCAGATGATTTTTGATGTACTGTAAGACTTGAGAGTCTTTAGTTTCACCAGCAGCATATCTAAAGAGTGTCCCCCAACCCATAAGAAAAGTACCACAAGCTAATAGAAAAATATACCAAGGATATGAACAAATTGTTTCCAGAGATTGAAATATTACTGACTCATAAAGAAAGACGTTCCCTTCCACTAATAATAAAAAGGATACAAAGATACACATCTTTCCCTAGATATGCTATTTACATCTCAGATGGGTAAAAGTACAAAACTTGATAAGAACCTTGTGGTGAGGCTGTAGGGAATCATGTGGCTCACGATAAAAATCTGCCTGCCAATGCAAGAAATGCAAGAGATGTGAGTTTGACCCCTAGGTTGGCAAGATGCTGGAAGTGGAAATGGCAACCCACTCTAGTATTCTTGCCCAGAAAATCCCATGGATAGAGGAGCTTGCAGGCTATGGTACATGGAATCACAACAGAGTTCACCAAAACTGAGCACACACACACACACATACTATTGTTGGCAGGGTCGATGGGGTGACCTCAAGATGTTGAAATATGGAAGTTTCTACAAACATGCAGTTGTGAATTTGATGCAGTATCCAACCTCACTGCATAATCAAAAATGAGATCAATGAAGTAAGTGTAAACAGTTGCAACATTATTTGTATTAGCAAATGACCTAACAAAAACACTCACTATAAGAGCCTTGATATGTAATTTATACAACAGAATGTCACATGGTCAAAAAATAATGGAGAATCTCATTGTAGACTCAAGAGAATAATCTATCAGATGTGTGAAGAAAGAAGAAACAAATAAGAAATACATAGATTGTATTTACTGTGTAAAATATCTATTTACACGTGCAAGAGAAACCAAATTTGGTTTTTGGACCAAGAGGAACTCAGTGTCTGGGGTTCGAAGTGAGATGGAGATGGTTCCTTTCTTATTGTCTTGGCATTCAAAGCCCAAATATTTTAACTCTTCAATAAATGTAAAATGGTGTATTAAGTATGGATATTTTGACATCTAGTCACATGGCTGTAAGAAACATGGCCTTGGATTGTTGTTCAAACTTCTGGGGGCTCCTGTGATTCTTAAGCATTTTGTGCTACAGTCATTTCATGCTTACTTTCTTGTGAGTGCCACTTTTATTTCAGTAAGTCCCCATTGTTTCAGGTTGCCAGAGAGTGTTGGTTTTGATGAACCAGAGAAAGTAAGCAGCTCACTTTTTCAGGTGAAGAGGCAAGGATTTCTCCTGAATCACCTCTACTCACTGGTTCCTCTGGTCCCCTCTGACCTCTGCCATCATCAAATCTTTCTTTCTACAGCCCCTGTGCACTCCATTCCAGAAGACTCTCATGGTATTGAGAATTCTATTGACAACCATATCACTGTCCCCTGTGGTATACATAACCACTTCCAGGTTTGAAGTCAAATGCGAATCTGGGTGGGCTTCCCAGGTGGTGATAAAGAACGCAGTAAAGAACACAGGAGACATAAGAGACACAGGTTTCATCCCTGGGTTGGGAAGATCCCATGGAGAAGAGAATGACTATCCATTCCAGTATTCTTTCCTGGGAAAGTCCATGGAAAAGCAGTCTGGGGGGCTACAGCCTACTGGGTTGCAAGAGTTGGAGATAACTCAGAGGCTAAACCACCATGGCTAATTCACATTGTTTTATCACTGAAACCAACACAACATTGTAAAGCAATTATCCTCCAGTTTGAGAAAAACAAACAAACAAACAAAAAAAGAACTTTCTTTACAAAAAAAAGCAAAACCACAAACTGAGCTTTTTTTTTTTTTGAGAAAAGATTCAAAGTTTAGAGAGTTTTCATGTAAGGGAGCTTCTCCTGGTGGCCTCCAGATAGAGACACTGTGAGAGGGTCCAGGAGAGGCCACCTGAGAAGGAACACATATAGGCTTTGAGAGCTATACCAGCTCCCTTGCTGACAGATAGGAAGATGAGACCTCAGTCCGACAACTGCAAGGAACTGAACTTTGCCAGAAGTCAGAGGGTTGGATGAGGACTCCAAGCCTCAATAAGAATGCAGTCCAGGTGGACAGAATGATTTCAGCATTGTAAAAATCTGAGCAGCCATCCCAGTTGTACCATGCAAGATTTGATTTTTTCTGGTTTTGCATGGGTGGAAATTTGTTAGCCCAGCAGCACACATTGAATGTAGCCACTCTGAGGGTTCTCCTCTGCACATCATAGTGGGTCATGAGGATAACAAAGCTGATGTCGTGGGGGTGCATTGGCAGGTGGTTCCCACCATCTTGCAGCCTTTGGTGGCCTGGTGACCACTTACATTCTGGCCACGCTCCCAGAAGATGCAGTATGTCTTCTTCTTTGGCCCAAGGATCACTGACTATAGGGACAGGAAGTAGGTGTGAGCTGGTGGGTCTATTGCTCAGAAATGCTGACCCAAAGCTAGCTTATGCTGGGCTTTCCTGGGGATATGATGCACTTGTAGGGGAACCCCCTGAAACCCAAGGCTCTGCCCAGGATTCGGGACTCTTCCACATCCACAGCTCCATCCCAGCAGGACTCACATGTTGGAAGACCAAGGTGACAGGGGAGCTGAGGTTCTGGGTGTTATTGTTGCTGATAAAGGTGGATTTGCCATCTGACATCAGGATGGGGGGCACTTCCCACAGCAAACCCCCTTGTGTCTCATGTGAAATTGCCTTTTCCTCAGTATTCAGGACCAGAGGGACTTTATCCAGCAACTTTCCCATTCCAGGTGTGGAGATAAGCCCTACCATTATAGGACCTGCTGGACAAGGACAAGATTGACATCTGGGAGTGCCCAGCATGACCCCTCTCTTAGATGGACTCTTTCTTTTTAGCCCCATCATAACTCACAATTCCTTTTAAACTTTAAGTTTGTTTCTTGGTTAGTGGCCACAAGAGGCTGCTCTGAGTGGGGCAAGGTTTCTCTAATAATTAGATACAGCAAAGTGACTCAGTTATGCACATATATACATTCTTTTTATATTATTTTCCATTATGATTTATCTTAGGTGTTTAAAGTTTTTTGAACACACTGTTCACTTCAGTTCAGTTGCTCAGTCGTGTCCAACTCTTTGTGACCCCATGAAGTGCAGGATGCCAGGCCTCCTTGTCCATCACCAACTCCCGGAGTCCACCCAAACCCATGTCCATTGTGTCGGTGAAGCCATCCAACCATCTCATCCTCGCATCCCTTCTCCTCCTGCCCTCAATCTTTCCCAGCATCAGGGTCTTTTCAAATGAGTCAGCTCTTCGCATCAGGTGGCCAAAGTATTGGAGTTTCAGCTTCAACATCAGGCCTTGGGACACAGTAAAATTCCAGATTTGCAGGAATTGAGTAACCAAGAAGTCCACCACCATGACTTCTTTCACACTGATGACATGATGAATTTCTTGAAACACACACAACTAAGTATCTTTTGTCCTCACTTAATGGCTCGAAGAATAACACTTCAGGTTGTCCATGGGATAAGAAGATACAGTTCAAATGATTTTTTTTTTTTTTCTGCCACTCTGTGCAGCTCTAGGGATCTTAGTTTCCTGAGCAGGGACTGAAGCTGGGCGCAGAGCAGTGAAAGTGCCATGTCTTAACCACTGGACTGCCAGGGAATCCTTCCAAAGATCTTTTTAAAATTAATCAATTTATTTTAATTGGAGGCTAATTACTTTACAGTATTGGGGTGGCTTTTGCCATACATCAACATGAATCAGCCATGGGTGTACATGGGTCCCCCCATCCTGAACCCCCCTCCCATCTCCCTCCCTCCCCCATCCCTCCAGGTTGTTCCAGAGCACTGGTTCTGAGTGCCCTGTTTCATGCATCAAAGTTGCACTGGTCATCTATTTTACATATGTAATATATGCTATTTCAATGCTATTCTCTCAAATCGTCCCACCTTCACTTTCTCCCACAGAGTCCAAAAGTCTGTTCTCTACTTCTGCCCCTCTTTAGCTGTCTTGCATATAGGGCCATCATTACCATCTTTCTACATTCTATATATATGCATTAATATACTGTATTGGTGTTTCTCTTTCTGACTTATTTCACTCTATATAATAGGCTCCAGCTTCATCCCCCTCATTAGAACTGACACAAATGCATTCTTTTTTATAGCTGAGTAATATTCCATTCTGTATATGTGCCACAACCTCCTTATCCATTCGTCTGCCAATGGACATCTAGGTTGCTTCCATACCCTAGCTATTGTAAACAGTGCAGCAATGAAACTGGGGTACACGTGTCTCTTTCAATTCTGGTTTCCTCGGTGTGTATGCCCAGCAGTGGGATTGCTGGGTCATATGGCAGTTCTATTTCCAGCTTTTTAAGGAATCTCCACACTATTCTCCATAGTGGCCATACTAGTTGGCATTCCCACCAACAGTATAAGAGGGTTTCTTTTTCTCCACACCCTCTCCAGCACTTATTGATGGCAGCCATGCTGAAAGGTGTGAGATGGTATCTCACTGCAGTTTTGATTAGCATTTTCTGATAATGAGCGATCTTGAGTTGATAATGAGCGATCTTTTCATGTGTTTGTTAACCATCTATAGGTCTTCCTTGGAGAAATGTATGTTTAGTTCTTTGGCCCATTTTTTGATTGGGTCATTTGTTTTTCTGGTATTGAGCTGCATGAGCTGTTTGTATATTTTGGAGTTTAATTCTTTGCAGTCAGTTGCTTCGTTTGCTATTATTTTCTCCCATTAGGAAGGCTGCCTTTTCACCTTGTTTATAGTTTCCTTCATTGTGCGAAAGCTTTTAAGTTTAATTAGGCCCAATTTGTTTATTTTGTTTTTATTTCCTTTACTCTGGGAGGAGGGTCATAGAGGATCCTGCTGTGATGTTTCCATACAAATTGTGAAATTATTTATCCTAGCTCTGTGAAAAATCAAAGATCTTTTAAAGTAACTTGGAAAGGTAATATTTTAGAAATGATACATGAGACCATAGAAAGATAAATATTTCCTTTGATAAAAGAAAAGAAATTTAAGAAGCCTTTAGTCAAAAAAATCTCCTTGTCAGATGGACTTGTCAGGATAAGATTAAAATGTCTATCAGACTGAATGAAATACGGTTGAGCCTGGTCTTTCTCAGAAGTCCCATCTTCCTACATTTCCTAACTCTGAAGTTATAGAATATAATAACAGTTAAATGTCCTTTCAAAAAAAAACTATCTATTTCTAAATGTATGTCTTGATTCCTCTGCTCAGAGTTTGGGAAATGTTTTCTTCATGGAGTCATAAAATAGGGCAATTTGAAAAAAATGATAAAAGTCTAGGAATGTTATCTGTTGTTAATCACCTGAGATGTAAAGAAAAAAACACTGAAGTCCTTTTGGACAATCCTTATCACCCCCAGTATGAGTTATGGAAGTGCAAATTTTCTTGGATTCTAAAGTGAGGGAAGCTCAGATTCTGTTCTGTGTCTCCCAGGGACAGGGTTATGCCCTTGCTGAGGCTGAGTTGACTCAAGAACATGGAGAGTCACACACCATTAGCATTCCCTTAAGCAGACACTCATGAGTTATTTGTTCTGTTCTCTCTGAATGAGTGTAATCCATGAGTGGGACAGGGCTGTGATAGGGTAAGGCATTGAATCTCTCAGATCTGTGGGGTCCTCCCCATGTGGACAGCATCAATTGTATGAGGGAAGCCACATTAACTCCTGCTAGGTTACATTCTGCAACCTTGGCTGAATCAGAATTTAGTGTGAGGAGGATGTTCAGCCCCTCCTACCAAGACTTGACCCACTTAGAGTCTGCAAAGGGAAGCATGTGGTTAGTCCTGATTGAGTTAATCTAAGAAAATGGTCTTAATTTGGAGGGAGGAGACAAATGAGGCAACTGAGGGTTTAAAATGTTTCACAATTTGGGAACAATTTGAAAAGCAATTTGACCAAGCTAACACAGCAAATACTTGGTTGAGCTAATATTTCATTCCAGATTTGTTTCAGCCTGGGAACTAGGATCTACACAATGCTCTGGGATCATAAGGAAATACTTTGGTTTAATTGGTAGACAGAATGGTTAATAAAAAAAAAATATAGTAGGACAGATAATTACCTTGATATTTCCAAAGGAAATAGGCACCATAAAATAATCAATAATTTTTTTCTGATATTTTACCCCCTTAATGATCAGGGAGTTCATTCATTCATTTATCCTTGTTTGATAAATAATTTCTGATCATTTGGAAAATGTTAAACACTGGAGAGACAGATTGATGAATAAGACAGTTTCTGCCCCTTCTTGCAGGTGCAGATTATTCATTCATTAATTTAACCAATCATGTAGCAATTATGCATTGAGTATTTCTACATGTCTGGCACTGTGTGAAATGTTGAAGATATAACAGACAGGAAAAGCAAAATGGTGCCTGCAGACAGTAAATCTAGAAGGAAACATATTAATCAAATAGAGAAAATCAAGAGCAAAGTGACTCTGACAAAACTCTCTAGGGGCTATTGGAGAGAAATATGGAAGAATCTGATCTAATCTGTGCAGGTACGGGCTTCATGGAGGAATCGACATATAGAGATATGTCTGAAAGTGTACATAGTTTTGAGTCAAGGAATAAAAAAGAGTGTTTTAAAGAGAAGGAATATATGCAAAGCCTTTGTCCCAAAGGGGCACATTGAATTTTCAAAATTGAAAGAAATTTGATGTGGCTGGAATAATGGTGAGTACATGGTATATGAAGCTGGAGAGGAAAGCAGGAGATGAATCAAACAAATTCTCACTGATGTATGGCTCTTGCTTTTGACCCTATATGTAATGATTTTACCAAAGAGTGTAGTGATTTTATTTGTGTTTTGAAAAGATCTTTCTGATTTCTGGGTAAAGGATGTATTGGAAGGTGACAAGGATGGAAAGAATAGTCAGTTAGGTGAGCATAGCAGGTGTTTAGGCAAGCTGGCAGCCTGGCTAAGGAGAAGGTGATGGAAGTTGAGATAGCAGGAGAGATTGTGGACATGTTGAAAAGATAAGAACAAAAAGATCAAAGGTGGTAGGTTGTGATGGTAATAAGATAACTGTTGAGAGTAACTTTCAGGATCCAAACTTGTGCCAAAGGATGATTCATGGTATCATGAAGATTGAGAAGGACATCATGGGAAAGAACTGGATTAGGGTAAAGACTGGAAGCCTTAAATTGGAAAGCTGAGTTGATGATGACTTTGAGATACCAAAATTTCAAATACTCCATACTCCTTTAGATTTCAGAGGAGAAGTAAGAGGTAAAGAAACGAATGGTCACCATTTGCAGCTATTGTGACTGAATCTAAGGAATAAATGCTGTTTCTAGCAGAAAAGAATAAAACAGGAATTAAAGTCGTTCTGGAACCAATCCCTTGTATGGAACTACAAAGGACACAGGGAACAGCAAGAGAGAATGGAAGAAAGACAAAGAGGAATGTATAAGTAGAATCCAGTGAGGATAAGGATGGAGTGTTTTATGAGAAAACAGCAGAGAATGATCAGAAATTCTGAAAGACTTTCTAGGAGATGGAGATCATTGTAAATCTAAGAGATATTTATTTTGGTGAAATATAGGAGAAAGAAACTATAATTTACATGGGCTGAAGGCATGAGTTTAAGGCAGGGAAATAAAGACAGAAATGCCAACTCTTGGCTGGTAGCTAGAAGACGGCCAAGTAGTACATGTTTGTAAGACAGAAGAGAACCAAACATGTATCCATGGCTATGGGGAAAATACTGTTGAAAATGAGAGGAAAGAGTGAGGGAAGAAGGGTAAGGGGAAGAGAGAATGAGAGAATATGTGTGAAAAAGAATGTAAGGAAAATTGATAAGAATTAATAATGGTATTCAAAGCAGGTGGAATAATTGTCTTCAGAGAGGAGAAGGATCATCGTCTCAATGATACAAGAGGATGCACGCTGATATTTGTTATGGCATAGAGTTCACACGGTATCATCATGAGAATGTTGATTTTCTTTGTGAAATAAGTGCTGAGAACATTTGTTGAGAAAGGGCCAAGTGGTAGAAGATTCAATGGTGGAATCAGTGCTTATGGAAGTTGGGGGGACAGGTAATGTGAGAAATGCAGAAGGGCTTCCAGGCAAATAGTATTTTCCTTTCAGTGAGATGGAAGATTGAAGGCATTAACTAGAAGATGGAAGAGGTCAGAAAATATAAGGAAAATGCGTTTGTAAGTCTAAACCAGTAAGTGTTGTTTCTTGGTCCTCACCGCCATGAATTATCTTGTGTCGCTTCTGCTTATCTTTTTTGGTTTTGTGGTGGGTAGAGGGTGCCAAGGGGCTTCCCCAGTGTCTCAGGGGTGAAGAACCTGTCTGCAGTGCAGGAGACCTGCATTCGATCCCTGGATCAGGAAGATCCCCTGGAGGAGGGCATGGCAACCCACTCCAGTATTCTTGCTGGAGAATCCCATGGACAGAGGATCCTGGCGTGCTACAGTCCATGGGATAGCATGGAATCAGACATGACTGAAGCGACTGAGCACAGCACAGGCAGTGCCCCAAATATCAGGCAGTCTTGTTAAGAAAGTCTAAAATTCCAGCTAACACCTTTGTCTTTGGTGCACATATAAGTACATAATCTCCCCCCATTTTCTGCATTTTTGAGGGGTGCTGCTGAGTGTTACATAGAGACAGGTGTACAGCAAAATGGTAGGATAATGTGACTCTGAATAGAATGTACCTCACCACTTCAGATCATTGATAGTTGCTTATTTAGTTAACCATGCATGGCACATAGTAAGTGTTCAATAAGAATACTGATATGAGTCAAGATGGACACAGTTCCTGAAGGAGTACAGGTGAAATACATTTTGTAAACAAACTGAGACCACTGCTAATGGTTAGTGTGTGTGTGTGTGTGTGTGTGTGTGTGTGTGTGCACGCGTGCATGCTCAGTAGTGTCCGATTGTGTGCAACCCAATGGACTGTACCTGCCAAGCTCCTTTGTCCATGGAATTTTCCAGGCAAGAATACTGGAGTTCATAGCCATTTTCTACCTAGAGGATCTTCCTGACCCAGGGTTCAAATTCAGGTATCTGGCATCTCCTGCAGTGACAGGCGGATTCTTTACCACCAACGCCACTTGAGAGTGAGTCAAACAGTAAACAAAGGGTAAGCCATCCTAAGACAGCAACAGCTCATACGCAGTTGTCCAGGGTGCTAGGCATGTGCTGATCAATGAATTGGTTAGTGAAGTGCTCTGGGGGCAGTGCATCATCTTACCTCACTGTGTTTGCAATCATCAGACATGGTCCTGCTGGAGAGCGTGTACTTCTCAGACTTGGTTTTCCTGATTCTTTTCAACCACTTCCTGTATTGCTCACGGACCTGCAAAGCATGCTCCGAGTCAGCTTACCTGAGAGGAGTGAGGATGGGATGAGTCCTGAGAGGGAGTCAAGACAGTGGTACCTGCTGGCTGAGGAGGCAGTACACCAGGAAGATGAAGACGCCCTGCAGGCTGTTGATGATGGTGAAGAGGTAGGCCATGACGCGGGCAGCCGGCCCCACCTGCAGGAGTCCCAGAAACCACGTGCATCCCAAGATGAAGAGCTGAGCTGTGGCTTTAAATGTCAGCATCCTGGGTAGGAGGAGAAAGTAAGTTCCTGATACAACCAGAGCCATTCCCATCTCACCCATGGATGCGCCTTCCTTTCCCTGTTGGTAATGACTTCTCAGACTGGGTTGTGACTGGTTTTATTCTTTGCTGTCAATGATGCTCCACAATAGAAATGCCACTGAGGTCTAGAATGACATTTTGTTTTGCATGGAAAGGGAAGCGACACTTCATAAGCTGCAAAAGCTTTATGATCCTCTGTGGAGACACCTAATTTCATTCAACCAGCGTTCCAGAGGAAGTACCATGCATCACACTCTGTGTTGGGTCCTGGGCATTAAACATCACAAAGGCGACATTTCTATTTTCATAAAGCTCATGATCTACTCAAATGACTAATACAACAAAACAGTAAGATGCATAATTTAGAAAAGATAATGGTAGAAATGCAAAAGAAAGAGCATCAGATATGCACAAGATTTCCTGGAACAAAGAACTGCCTAAAGCTCCTGGAAGATTTAATGTTCACTGGAGTTTTACCAGGAAGAGGAGTGGGAGAGAGGTGAGAATGAGCTTGAAATGTGGGGTGTGAAAGTGTACTAGACTGTGGAAGTGGTCACCAATTCCTCTAAGTGCTTCATGGGAACATAATTGTTCTCTGCACATTTGTCATAGGACTGCTGACAAAGTCCAGAGAATATTGCTGAGGGAGTCACAAGGTCACAAACTGGAATTAGAGATGGATAGAGAACACCACTGGGTCTGAACTTACTGCATTACTTAGGACATCTCCATTCATTTTACTCTGGGTTTCCTTAGGAAACCTGAGAATGGACACAAGGATCTGTTGAGGCACATGCCTTCACTTTTGCAGCCACACATCTGCAGGGCTGTCAGTCTGTTCTCCATCTTACCTCGTGTTCTGGAGGGTGGACACTTCACTGTTGAGGGAACACAGTTTGCTTTTCAAAATCCAAAGGGTCATCAGAAAGAAAGCTAAATTGACCTTCAGGAAACCAGAAAAGATTTATTGAATAAAATGTCAGTCCATTGTCCAGCCTGTCCAACATCATTTCCACACTTAAGTAGTTTCTATTTTTAACCATATTAGTGTGTTAAAATTTAAGAATGGTCTTAGAAAATGCAACCAAACCCATGATAACCCAGGAACACTCCTGTTCTCGTCACCTCTGTCACCAACCCACGCCCCCCACTTTTAGTTCTCCTCTTTAAATGATGCTTAGCTGAGTATTAAAGATGCTTTGATGTCATCACTCACAGAGAAGATGGCACAGACTGGTCCAAGAAAACCCCATTTAAATCCCTTTTCTGAGTGGAGCCAGCAGCTGAGAAGGGAGAGAATAAAAAATGCATTTGTGATCAAGAAGGGGTGGTATATATTTACAGTGGAATATTACTCAGTCAGAAAGAACCAAATAATGCCATCTGGAGTGACATGAATGGATCTAGAGATTGTCATAGTGAGTGAAGTAAGTCAGACAGAGAAAGACAAATATCATATGATATTGCTTATATGCAGTATCTTAAAAAAAGTGTATAAATGAGCCTATTTACGAAACAGAAATAAAGTGGCAGATGTAGAAAACAAGCTTATAGTTACCAAGGGGGAAAGGCGGGGGGGATAAATTGGGTGACTGGGATTGACATATACACGCTACTATATTTAAAACAGATAACTAATAAGGACCTACTATAGAGCTCAGGGTACTGTACTCAATACTTTGTAATGACCTATATGCGAAAAGAATCTGAAAAGGGGCTGAATATATGCTTACGGATAATTGATTTTTTGCTGTACAGCAAAAACTAACACAACATTGGAAATCAACTATATTCCAATGAAAATTAATTTTAAAATGAATTTGCATTGCATATTAGTGCATATATATGGAATCTAGAAACATGGTACTGCTGAATTTATTTGTAGATCAGGAATAGAGTCACAGGCATAGAGGACAGACTTGCGGACACAATGAGGGGAGAATGTGGGGTGAATTGAGAGAGCAGCATTGAAACGTATACATTACCGTGTGTAAGATAGTTAGTGGGAAGTTGTTGCATAACACAGGGAGCTCAACCCAATGCCCGGTGACAACCTAGAGGCGTGGGATGGTGGTGGGCAGGAGGGAGTATCAAGAGGGTGAAATATATGCATATTTACAAATGATTCACATTGTTGTATGGCAGAAACAAACAGGACACTGCAAGGCAATTATCCTCCAATTAAAAACAGATATTTAAAAAGTGACTCCCTTAAAAAATTTAAAAAATGCATTTATCCTTAGGGATCTATAATAATTATAAATTCACTCATTACTCTAAAAGTATTGAGTGTCTCTTTTTTGACAGGTTCTGTGATTGTCTCTGACAATACAGTAGTGAAGAGACTATACATGTAAATCCCATATTGGCAGGAGATACACAATTTAATGATAAAAAGGGAGGTTATGACAATGTATCTTTGAATGTAGTGCTCAGTTTTGGGTCTAAGGAAATAGAATGGTTAAGGAAGATTCCCAAAGAAATCATGTCTTAGTAGAAACAAGACTGATGAGTAGATGTCCCTGAGATAAACAGGGTTGAAGCAGGGAAGTCTGTAAATGTGTTAGTTTTTGAGAGTCTATAGTTTTAAGAGCCTTTCTTGGATTATTCAATTTAATTTTTTATCTGCTGTAAAACTCATCCACTGCTTTTTTTTAAAAAAAATTATGGTTTTATTGAGATATGATTTCACATCCAATGAAATTTACCCATTAAAATTGTACAGTTCAGTGATCTCTGGATAGTCACAGAGTGGTTCAACCATCACCACAGTCTAACTTCAGAACACTTTCAACTCCTCAAAAAGAAACTGCATTCACATTAGCATGAGGAAATCCTCATTCCCACTTCCATGCATCCCAACCCTGATCCTAGCCCTAGGGTACAATTAATCAACTTTCTGTCACTATGGATCTGCCTGTTCAGGATACTCACATAAATGGAATAATATAGTATGTGGTCTTCTGTGACTAGATTCTTTCACTTAATGTTTTCAAGGTTCATTCATGTTGCAACATGGTTTTATGGCTGAAAACTCATTTTGAGTCTTTCTTTATAGCTGAATAACATTCTATTATGTGGCTATGCTACATTTTGGTATGCCTTCATCAGTTGATAGACATTTATATCATTCTCAGGCTTTGGGTATTCTGAATAATGCTGCAATGAACATTGATGTAATTTTTTGTGTGGATTTTCGTATGTTTAGGATATATACCTAAGAGCGGAATTGCTGGGTCCCATGGTACCTACATATCAAAACTTTTGAGAAACTGTTTTCTACAAGTGCTTGCATTAATTTCATTTCAACAAGCAATGTATGAGGGTTATAATTTTTCCATAACTTTTCATTTTTTTAAATTGTCAGTCTTTAGTTCCTTTAATTATTTAAGTGAATGAGTATGAAGTGATGTGTCCTTTTGTGAGTTTTGATTTTTATTTTCCTAATGACTAATGATGTTGAACATCTTTTCATGCACTTATTGTCATTTACTTATCTTTGGAGAAAACTTTACTCAAAATTAGTGTCCTTTTTTGGGGAATGGTGGCGAGTGATAAATAATCTGCTTTCCAATGCAGGAGATGCAAGCGACTCAGGTTTGACCCAGTGTCAGGCAGATTCCCTGGGTATGCCAACCCATTCCAGTATTCTTGCCTGGGAAATCCATGGACAGAGGAGCCTGGAAGGCTACAGTCCATGGTGTTGCAAAGAGTTGGATACATCTTAGTGACTAAGCAAGCAGGCAAGGAATCACTGTTGAACTTGGTATTAGAGACAGAAATTCTGTTTTCAGAACAATACTTGACATGAATACTTAACCAGATTGAGGAGAGGGTCATAACTAGGAACCAGGCAGAAAAATTGAAGACAGACCTGGAGTCAAACTGAAAGAGGACTTGGCCTTTCTGAGTCACAACCAAGAAAAGACCTACAAGTGAAAGGGAGCATGTCCAGGGCTTCTGGTTCCAGAGGGAGGAGTAGAAGGATTCTGCTCATCGCCTCCTGCAAAAGCACCAAAATCACAACTAGCTGTTGAACAACCACAGACAGGAGGACGCTGGAACCTACCAAAGAAAGATACTCCACGCCCAAAGACAAAGAAGAAACGGCAGGAGATGGGAGGAGGGGCACAATCACGATAAAATCAAATCCTACACCCACCTGGTGGGTAACCCACAAACTGGAGAACAATAATACAAAAGAAGATCACCCACCGTTGTGAAGGTTTGAAACCGCATGTCAGGCTTCTAGCCTGGGGACCCAACAGAGGAACTGGGAATCCTCAGGGAATCTTTCTGACTGGGAAGGCTAGTGGGATTTGATTACAAGACTTCCACAGAACTGGGGGAAACAGAGACTCTGCTCCTGGAGGGCACAAACAAAATCTTGCATGCACCAAGACCCAAAGGAAAAGAGCAGTGACTCCACAGGAAACTGAACCAAAACTGCCTGCTAGTGTTGGAGGGTGTCCTGTAGAGGTGTGGGCCAGCAGGGGCTCATCACAGGGACAGAGGGGACTGGCAGCAGCTGTCTGGGAATGTCTCCTTTGGTGTAAACTCTCTTGGAGAAATTAACCTGAACAGAGAGCCCATAGAGCCAACAGAAACTTGGCCAAAAAGCTACCCGAGAGGAAGTGCAACCCCGTCCATCAGCAGATAATTGAATTAAAGCTTTATTGAGTAAGGTCCTGCCTACCAAAGCATGACCCAGGCTTTCCCACCACAGTCCCTGCCATTCGGAAGCTTACCCAAGCCTCTTAGCCTCCTCCATCAGAGGACAGACAGAAGAAGCAAGAAGAACCAAAATCTCACAGCAATCAAAACAAAACCACACCACAGAAAGTTAATCAGCATGAAAAAGCAGAAAGTTACATCCCAGATGAAGGGACAGATAAAACCCCAGAAAAACAGCTAAATGATGTGGAAACAGGCAACATTCCACAAAAAGTGTTCAGAATAACGATAATGAATATGATTCACGATCTTGGGAAAAGTATGGAGGCAAAGATTGAGAAGATACAAGAAATGTTTACCAAAGACCTACAAGAACTAAAGAACAAATAAGCAGAGATGACAAATACCCTAGAAGGAATCCATAACAGAATAACTGAGGCAGAAGCACGGATAAATGACCTGGAGGACAGAATGGTAGAAATCACTGCCATAGAACAGAATATAGAAGAAAGCATGAAAAGAAATGCAAGCAGCCTAAGAGACCTCTAGGACATTAAATACATGAACATTCACATTATAGGGGTCACAGAAGGAGAAGAGAGAGATAAATGACCAGAGAAAATATTTGAAGAGATAACAGCTGAAAACTTCCCTAATATGGGAAAGAAAATTGTCAACCAAGTATAAGAAGCACATTGAGTCCCAGGCAGGATAAACCCAAGGAGGAACACACTGAGACATGTGGTAATCAAATTGGCAAAAATTAAAGACAGAGATAAAATATTAAAAGCAACAAGGGAGAAATAGGAAATAACATACAAGGGAGCTCTCATCAGGCTATCAGCTGATTTCTCAAGAGAAACTCTACAAGCCAGAAGGAAATGGTATGATGTATTTAGAGTGATGAAAGAGAAGAATCTATAATCAAGAATACTCTACCTAGCAAGACTCTCCTTCTGATTTGATGAAGTCGAATGCTTTCCAGACAACCAAAGTTAAGAGAATTCAGCACCACCAAACCAGCTATACAACAAATGGTAAAGGAACTTCTCTAGGCAGGAAACAGAAAAGGAAAAGCCCTACCTAGAGAAAATGCACCCAAAACAATTACGAAAATGGTAATAGGATCATATATATTGATAATTATCTTAAATGTAAATGGACTAAGTGCACCAACCAAAAGACATAGACTGGCTGAGCAGATGAAAACATGTCCAGGTATATACTTCCACTTACCAAATCACTCTGCTTGACCCCCCAATTGTATGTAATTATTTTATATTGTTAGCTTAATCATGTTCCCATTATGGTTTGCAATTACAATCATCTTTTATTTTTTGTCTGGCTATCAATAGTGAAAACTGATGAGCATCTTTTCTGTGATTCTGTAACTATTAAATTGCCAATACCTGTTGGATCATAGAAAAAGCAAGAGAATTCCAGAGAAACATCTGTTTCATTAACTATGCTAAAGCCTTTGACTGTGTGGATCAACACAAACTGGAAAATTCTTAAAGAGAGGGGATTATCAGACGACCTTACCTGCTTCCTGAAAAAATCTGTATGCAGGTCAAGAAGCAACAGTTAGAACCAGACACAGTACAACTGACTGGTTCCAAGTTGGGAAAGGAGTATTTTAAGGTTGAACATTGTCACCTTGCTTATTTAAGTTATATGCAGAATACATCTAGTGAAATGCCAGACAGGATGAAGCACAAGCTGGATTCAAGACTGCAGGGAAAATTATCAATAACCTCAGATATGCAGGTGACACCACCCTTAGGGAAGAAGGCAAAGGGGAGCTAAAGAGCCTCTTGATGAAAGTGAAAGAGGAGAGAGAAAAGCTGACTTAAAACTCAACATTCAAAAATTAAGATCATGGCATCTGGTCCCAGCTGCTGCTGCTGCTGCTAAGTCGCTTCAGTCGTGTCCGACTCTGTGCAACCCCATAGATGGCAGCCCATCAGGCTCCCCCATCCCTGGGATTCTCCAGGCAAGAACACTGGAATGGGTTGCCATTTCCTTCTCTAGTGCATGAAAGTGAAAAGTGAAAGTGAAGTTGCTCAGTTGTGTCCAACTCCTAGCGACCCCATGGACTGCAGCCTACCAGGCTCCTCCATCCATGGTATTTTCCAGGCAAGAGTACTGGAGTGGGGTGCCATTGCCTTCTCCACTGGTCCCAGCACTTCATTGCAAATAGGTGGGAAAACAATGGATACAGTGACAGACTTTATTTTCTAGGATTCAAAAATCACTGCCAAATGTGACTGCACCCATGAAATTAAAAGACCCTTGCTCCTTGGAAGAAAAGCTATGACCAACCTAGACAGCATATTAAAAAGCAGAGACATTACTTTGCCAACAAAGGTCCCTCTAGTTAAAGCTATGCTTTTTTCCAGTAGTCATGTAGATGTGAGTGTTGGACCACAAAGAAAGCTGAGCACCAAAGAACTGATGCTTTTGAACTGTGGTGTTGGAGAAGACTCTTGAGAGTCGCTTGGACTGCTAAAAGTGAAAGTGAAGTCACTGAATCGTGTCCGACTCCTAGCAACCCCATGGACTGCAGCCTGTCAGGCTCCTCCGTCCATGGGATTTGCCAGGCAAGAGTACTGGAGTGGGTTGTCATTGCCTTCTCTGACAAAAGATTTAGTATACATATATATAAATAATATGTGTAATATATATTTTTAAAAACATTAATTTTTGCTTAACTAAAAAATTTGTGACATTTTGATTCCACTTGCTTGACTTAGTATGAATAGAATGCTAGATTTCTAATTTAAAAAAATGGATATGCAACAAGCAACAAAGGTTTACTGTATAGCACACAGAACTGTAGTCAATATCTTGTATAAGGACCTATAATGAAAAATAATTTCAAAAATATTATATGTGTACATGTATAACTGAATCACAAACAGAAGAAGGAATTATACTTTTGAAATTTGGTAATGTTTATCTTTTTGGCAGTTTTTCTAAATGTCCTATGGACATCTAAGAATAATGTATAAGATCCAAACTTTTAAATATATATGTGTAGCATGTGATTAATGTAAATGATATAAATATGAAGGTCAACACTGAAATCAGATTGATTATATTCTTTGCAGCCAAAGGTGGAGAAGCTCTATACAGTCAGCAAAAACAAGACTGGAAGCTGACTGTGGCTCAGATCATGAAATCCTTGTTGCCAAATTCAGACTAAAATTGAAGAAAGTGAATAAAACCACTAGACCATTCAGATATGACCTAAATAAAATCCTTTATGACTATACAGTGGAAGTAAGAAATAGATTTAAGGGACAAGATCTGATAGATAGAGTGCCTGATGAACTATGGAAGGAGGTTCATGACATTGTACAGGAGACAGGAATCAAGGCCATCCCCAAGAAAAAGAAATGCAAAAAAGCAAAAGGGGTGTCTGAGCAGGCCTTACAAATATCTGTGAAAAGAAGAGAAGTGAAAAGCAAAGGAAAGAAGGAAAGGTATACCCATTTGAATGCAGATTTCCAAAGAATAGCAAGGAGAGATAAGAAAGCCTTCCTCAGCGATCAATGCAAAGAAAGAGAGGGAAACAACACAATGGGAAAGACTAGAGAGCTCTTCAAGAAAATTAGAGATACCAAGGGAACATTTCATGCAAGGATGGGCTCGATAAAGGACAGAAATGGTACGGACCTAACAGAAGCAGAAGATAGTAAGAAGAGGTGGCAAGAATACACAGAAGAACTTTACGAAAAAGATCTTCATGACCCAGATAATCATGATGATGTGATCACTCACCTAGAGCCAGACATCTTGGAATGTGAAGTCAAGTGGGCCTTAGAAAGCGTCACTACGAACAAAGCTAGTGGAGGTGATGGAATTCCAGTTGAGCTATTTCAAATCCTGAAAGATGATGCTGTGAAAGTGCTGCACTCAATATGCCAGCAAGTTTGGAAAACTCCGTAGTGGCCACAGGACTGGAAAAGGTCAGTTTTCATTCCAATCCCAAAGAAAGACATGCCAAAAAATGCTCAAACTACTGCACAATTGCATTCATCTCATATGCTAGTGAAGTAATGCTTATATTCTCCAAGCCAGACTTCAGCAATACATGAACTGTGAACTTCCAGATGTTCAAGCTGGTTTTGGAAAAGGCAGAGGAACCAGAGATCAAATTGCCAACATCTGCTGGATCATCAAAAAAGCAAGAGAGTTCCAGAAAAACATCTATTTCTGCTTTCTTGACTACACCAATGTCTTTGACTATGTGGATCACAGGAAACTGTGGAAAATTCTGCAAGACATGGGAATACCAGACCACCTGACCTGCCTCTTGAGAAACCTGCATAGGTCAGGAAGCAACAGTTAGAACGGGACATGGAACAACAGACTGGTTCCAAATAGGAAAAGGAGTACGTCAAGGCTGTATGTTGTCNGCAAAGAGTCGGACATGACTGAGCAACTGAACTGAACTGAACTATTTAAATTATTAAGACATTATTCAAGATGCTCCTATTATTTTTTATGCAATTGATAAAATCTTCTCAGAGAAATATTAATATGTCTCACTATAATTATATATTTTTTCTTTTTCTATTTCTTTTGATTTTTTCTTTATATGTCTTTGTTTCTTTGTTGATAAGGTGTTTAATGGTTTATGATATCTACTGTCTTTGTGAATTGTACCTTTTATCATTAAAATATTAATCTTTGTTTCATTTAAAATAAATAAATTAAAAAAAATGAGCATGTCCACAGAGACTGATGGGTTAATTTGTCTCAGATTCCAGCACTGTCAAGCCTGGAGTGAGAGGCTGTTCCCACTATGAGCCTGGAGAGTGAACCCATCCTGGGACAGTTTGTGTGGGGAATGTGGGTGGAGAGTCATGGCTTGGCAGGGGAGGTTCTTATGAGGTCTTAGGACTTTCTCCTCTCCCAACTCCCAAAGGCTGTGTTCATTGTTAAAATGAGTTATTTGTCTTTTCCTGTTGAGTTATTCCATTTAATTTTAACAACAGTGAAAAGCAGAAGTTCTCTTATAGAGTAACTGATTAGAAACTGAAGCATAGAGAGCTTAAGTCTATTGCTCAAGGTTTTACAGATAGAAATCACTCTTGGTCTTACATTATGGTAAACTAGAGAGTGAGACATTCTAGAACAACAGAGAGCATGGTGGGACATTTCAGGAAAATATAGCAGCCGCTGAGAAGAATGAAGTACACTTCATTGCATTAAGCATGAAAAATCTGAAGTGTTGAAGGATTCCTGGAGAGAGTTCATTTGACACAGATAAACATCAACTTTAGCAGCATGGTATGGTTAAGCGTGCACGTTCTGGGCAAATGACTTCCTGAACAGGTGATTAACGACCTTGGTAAACTTGAACTCCTTAAAAAACCAAAATATAAGCAAAACAGCTAAAATCAACCGTTTCAAAACTCTGGCAGTTATCCAAGGCCACAGAACAAACTGAAAATCGTTGATCCAAGAGAAACTGTGGAACCTCAATAAGATGGGGAAAAAAGTCTGTAATGTTTCTCTTTGAACTATTTTCATTCCATCTCTCCCCAGCTAAGTGGTGCAGCAGCCAAAAGCTAATAGCATTGCAGGCAGTAAAGATGTGTGACTGTTTGTGATGCCCTGGACTGTAGCCCACCAGGCTTCTCTGTCCATGCGATCTAGAAGGCAAGAATACTGGAGAGGTTGGCAGTTTCCTTCTCTGGGGGATCTTCCTGACTCAGGGATCGAACCCGTGTCTCCTTTATTGGTAGGCAGATTCTGGGAAGCCATTGGTGCCCTGAAAATAGGTTCATCGGTACCACCTTTCTAGATTCCATGTATATGTGTTAACATATTTTGTTTTCTCTTTCTGACTTACTTCACTCTGTATACTAGGATCTAGGTTCATCCACCTCACTAGCATTGACTCAAATACATTCCTTATCATGACTGAGTAATATTCCACTGTGAATATGTGGAGAGGGCTGACAGAACGTGGTCCACTGGAGAAGGGAATGGCAAGCCAGTTCAGTATTCTTGCCTTGAGAACCCCATGAACAGTATGAACAGGCAAAATGATAGGATATCAAAAGAGGAACTCCCCAGGTCATTAGGTGCCCAATATGCTACTGGAGATCAGTGGAGCAATAAGTCCAGAAAGAATGAAGGGATGGAGCCAAAGCAAAAACAATACCCAGTTGTGCATGTGACTGGTGATAGAAGCAAGATCCGATGCTGTAAAGAGCAATACTGCATAGGAACCTGGAATGTCAGGTCCATGAATCAAGGCAAATTGGAAGTGGTCAAACAAGAGATGACAAGGGTGAACGTCGACATTCTAGGAATCAGCGAACTAAAATGGACTGGAATGGGTGAATTTAACTCAGATGACCATT
>SJYT01073232.1:20422-56347 GCA_006410635.1 Cephalophus harveyi | reverse complement strand
GCAAAGAGTCGGACATGACTGAGCAACTGAACTGAACTGAACTATTTAAATTATTAAGACATTATTCAAGATGCTCCTATTATTTTTTATGCAATTGATAAAATCTTCTCAGAGAAATATTAATATGTCTCACTATAATTATATATTTTTTCTTTTTCTATTTCTTTTGATTTTTTCTTTATATGTCTTTGTTTCTTTGTTGATAAGGTGTTTAATGGTTTATGATATCTACTGTCTTTGTGAATTGTACCTTTTATCATTAAAATATTAATCTTTGTTTCATTTAAAATAAATAAATTAAAAAAAATGAGCGTGTCCACAGAGACTGATGGGTTAATTTGTCTCAGATTCCAGCACTGTCAAGCCTGGAGTGAGAGGCTGTTCCCACTATGAGCCTGGAGAGTGAACCCATCCTGGGACAGTTTGTGTGGGGAATGTGGGTGGAGAGTCATGGCTTGGCAGGGGAGGTTCTTATGAGGTCTTAGGACTTTCTCCTCTCCCAACTCCCAAAGGCTGTATCCATTGTTAAACTGAGTTATTTGTCTTTTCCTGTTGAGTTATTCCATTTAATTTTAACAACAGTGAAAAGCAGAACTTCTCTTATCGAGTAACTGATTAGAAACTGAATCATAGAGAACTTAAGTCTATTGCTCAAGGTTTTACAGATAGAAATCACTCTTGGTCTTACATTATAGTAAACTAGAGAGTGAGACATTCTAGAACAACAGAGAGCATGGTGGACATTTCAGGAAAATATAGCAGCCACTGAGAAGAATGAAGTACACTTCATTGCATTAAGCATGAAAAACCTGAAGTGTTCAAGGATTCCTAGAGAGAGCTCAGTTGACACAGATAAACATCAACTTTAGCAGCATGGTATGGTTAAGCGTGCATGTTCTGGGCAAATGACTTCCTGAACAGGTGATTGACAACCTTGGTAAACTTGAACTCCTCCTTAAAAAACCAAAATACAAGCAAAACAGCTAAAACCAACCATTTCAAAACTCTGGCAGTTATCCAAGGCCACAGAACAAACTGAAAATCGTTGATCTAAGAGAAACTGTGGAACCTCAATAAGATGGGCGAAAAAGTCTGTAATGTTTCCCTTTGAACTATTTCCATTCCATCTCTCCCCAGCTAAGTCGTGCAGCAGCCAAAACCTAATAGCATTGCAGGCAGTAAAGATGTGTGACTGTTTGTGATGCCCTGGACTGTAGCCCACCAGGCTTCTCTGTCCATGCGATCTAGAAGGCAAGAATACTGGAGAGGTTGGCAGTTTCCTTCTCCAGGGGATCTTCCTGACTCAGGGATCGAACTCGTGTCTCCTTTATTGGTAGGCAGATTCTGGGAAGCCATTGGTGCCCTGAAAATAGGTTCATCGGTACCACCTTTCTAGATTCCATGTATATGTGTTAACATATTTTGTTTTCTCTTTCTGACTTACTTCACTCTGTATACTAGGTTCTAGGTTCATCCACCTCACTAGCATTGACTCAAATACATTCCTTATCATGACTGAGTAATATTCCACTGTGTATATGTACCACAGCTTCTTTATCCATTCATCTGTCAATGGACATCTAGATTGCTTCTGTGTTCTAGCTATTGTAAATAGTGCTGCAATGAACATTGGGGTACATTTATTTTTTTCAATTTTGGCTCCCTGAGAACTCTTTAGTCTCCAGATTTGGTGGTTTTTTGATTTGGGTGACAGCTCATCTTAGTGAGGGACATAGCAAAAGCCCACCTTTAAGAGAGTACCAAAATAAATACAAATTACTGTCACATCTCCAGTTTCCCAAAGATATGATCTCAGGTGCAGTCAACTAGATTGTGAATTTAAAAGGAAGTACTGGAGAAAATCAGGGACATGGGGAATTTTGAAAAGCTCTGAAATATTCTCAGAAATCCTTGGATGCACAAGGATATGCCCATTCTCAGTGAATGAGAAAGAAGACAACAGTTTCTCATCTCTGGCTGATCTTGAGGCTTGTGCAGTCAGGAAGTGAAAGCCCAGGCTGTTAAGTAATCTTCCTCAAGTCTGAAGGTGTGGCTTTTCACTCAGATGCCTTTGTGGAAGTGTGCAAAACATATAGGCAAGTGATTTAAGGAAACTTATGGCCAAACACTGGCCACTAGATTATACTGAACCAGATATGAGCTCCTAGGCACCTAGAACTAAAAAATAAAAATAAGAACCTAAACTAGAACTCAAAGGCCACACACTGCAGGCAATTATCAATACACAGAACTAGTCTAGGAATGTCATTAAACTATTAAACAAACAGTAGCAAACTAAAAACAGGAAACCTTGGAAGGCAGAGGGATCTGATAACTGGAATGTTACAATGTATTATCTAAAACATCTAGTTTTAAACAATAATTATAATATCCCTGGTGGCTCAGCTGGTAAAGAATCTGCCTGCAATGCAGAAGACCTGGGTTTGATACTTGGGTTGGGGAGATCCCCTGGAGAAGTGAACTGCTACCCACTCCAGCATTCTGGCCTGGAGAATTCTATGGATTCTATAGTCCTTGGGGTTGCAGAGAGATGGACATGACTGAGACTTACTTCTAAGCAACATATAAAGAAACAGGAAAATATGCTACATACAGAGGAAAAAAAGAAAAGGGAAGTGTCTCTGAGAGGCACAGATAAAGAGGATTGGACATGGGGAATTTTGAAAAGCTCTGAAATATTCTCAGAAATCCTTGGATGCACAAGGATATGCCCATTCTCAGTGAAGATCTGAGAAAGAAGACAACAGTCTCTCATCTCTGGCTGATCTTGAGGCTTGTGCAGTCAGGAAGTGAAAGCCCAGACTGTTAAGTAATCTTCCTCAAGTATGAAGGTGTGGCTTTTCACTCAGATGCCTTTGTGGAAGTGTGCAAAACATATAGGCAAGGCATTTAAGGAAACTTATGGCCAAACACTGGCCACTAGATTATACTGAACCAGATATGAGCTCCTAGGCACCTGGAACTAAAAAATAAAAATAAGAACCTAAACCAGAATTCAAAGGCCACACACTGCAGGCAATTATCAATACACAGAACTAGTCTAGGAATGTCATTAAACTATTAAACAAACAGCAGCAAACTAAAAGCAGGAAACCTTGGAAGGCAGAGGGATCTGATAACTGGAGTGTTACAATGTATTATCTAAAACATCTAGTTTTAAACAAGAATTATAATATCCCTGGTGGCTCAGCTGGTAAAGAATCTGCCTGCAACACAGAAGACCTGGGTTCGATACTTGGGTTGGGGAGATCCCCTGGAGAAGTGAACCGCTACCCACCCCAGCATTCTGGCCTGGAGAATTCCATGTATTCTACAGTCCTTGGGGTTGCAAAGAGGTGGACATGACTGAGACTTACTTCTAAGCAACATACAAAGAAACAGGAAAATATGCTACATACAGAGGAAAAAAAGAAAAGGGAAGTGTCTCTGAGAGGCACAGATAAAGAGGATTAGTGCATTTTCTTGGAAAAACTCTATTAGCTTTTGCCCTGTTTCATTCAGTATTCCAAGGACAAGTTTGCCTGTTACCCCAGGTGTTTCTTGACTTCCTACTTCTGCATTCCAGCCCCCTATAATGAAAAGGACATCCTTTTTGGGTGTTAGTTCTAAAAGGTCTCATAGGTCTTCATAGAACTGTTCAACTTCAGCTTCTTCAGCATTACTGATTGGGGCATAGGCTTGGATTACTGTGATATTGAATGGTTTGCCTTAGAAACAGAGATCATTCTGTCGTTTTTGAGATTGCATCCAAGGACTGCATTTCGGACTCTTTTGTTGACCATGATGGCTAGTCCATTTCTTCTAAGGGATTCCTGCCCACAGTAATAGATATAATGGTCATCTGAGTTAAATTCATAGCCATCATCATCAGAGATCATTCTGTCGTTTTTGAGATTGCATCCAAGGACTGCATTTCGGACTCTTTTGTTGACCATGATGGCTAGTCCATTTCTTCTAAGGGATTCCTGCCCACAGTAATAGATATAATGGTCATCTGAGTTAAATTCATAGCCATCATCACAAAATCTACAAACAATAAATGCTGGAGAGGGTGTGGGGAAAAGGGAACATTCTTGCACTATTGATGGGAATGTAAATTGATACAGACACTGTGGAGAACGGTATGGAGATTCCTTAAACATCTAGGATTAAAAAAAAATACGACCAAGCAATCTCACTATTGTGCAAGTACCCTGAGAAAACCATAATTAAAAAAACACATGTACCCCAGTGTTCACTGCAGTGCTATTTACAATAGCCAGGACATGGAAACAACCTAGATATCCACTGACAGATGAATAGATAAAGAAGTTGTGGTATATATATACAATGGAATCTTACTCAGATGTAAAAAAGAACGAATTTGAATTAGTTGTCAGGAGGTGGATGAACCTAGAGACTGTTACCCAGAGTGAAGTAAGTCAAAAAGAGAAAACCGATATCATACAGTAATGTGGTTATACGGAATCTAGAAAAATAGTACTGATGGAGCTATTTGCCAGGAAGGAACGGAGATGCAGACGTGGAGAATGGAATTGTGGATACAGTGAGGGGAGAACAAAGTAGGATGAACTGAGAAAATAACATTGTTAAAAAAAAAAAAATACAACCAAGCAATCTCACTATTGTGCAACTACCCTGAGAAAACCATAATTAAAAAAACACATGTATCCCAGTGTTCACTGCAGTGCTATTTACAACAGCCAGGACATGGAAACAACCTAGATATCCACTGACAGATGAATAGATAAAGAAGTTGTGGTATATATATACTATGGAATCTTACTCAGATGTAAAAAAGAACAAATTTGAATTAGTTGTCAGGAGGTGGTTGAACCTAGAGACTGTTACCCAGAGTGAAGTAAGTCAAAAAAAGAAAACCGATATCATATAGTAATGCGGTTGTATGGAATCTAGAAAAATAGTACTGATGGAGCTATTTTCCGGGAAGGAATGGAGATGCAGACGTGGAGAATGGAATTGTGGATACAGTGAGGGGAGAACAAAGTAGGATGAACTGAGAAAATAACATTGACATATATACACCACCATGTGTACAACAAATGGCTGATAAGAAGTTGTTGTATAACACAAGGAGCCCAGCCTGGTGCTCTGTGATGACCTGGAGGGGTGGGATGGAGGTAGGGGAGGGAGACTCGAGGGGAGGGAGACTCAAGGGGGTGTGATATATATGTATGTAATTATGGCTGATTCACCCTGTTGCACGGCATAAACCAACACAACATTGTAAAGCAGTTATCCTCCAATTTAAAAAAATGCATAATTGAAAAGAATATTTCAATTTCAATATTGAAACTGAATATTTAATTCAATATTTAATTTCAAAAAAGAAATTAAAAAGAATATATATGCATATGTTCATATAAAACTGAATCAGTCTGTTGTACAGAAGAAATTAACATGATATTGTAAGTCACCTATATTTCAGTTTAAAAATAAACCAAAGAAATTATGAAATACTTGATATAGGCCAGTAATTAATAGAATACCCTTTGGGAGGATGTGACTTTTTATTCTGAGAAGAGTGAAAATCATTTTCACTTAAGATGGATGACTGCATTCCATAAGGTAGAAACAAAAACTATATCGCTGTTGATGATGGATATGTGGGTATCTTCTTCAAATATATGTAGAAATATGTACATAGTTCTAAGGAGTCCAAGGAGTGGATTCTAGAAGTTACTAACTTTTTGCCTGTTGACTGCAATAACATCCTGCTTTGTTCTGCTTTGCAGTATCATTTGACCCTATAGACATTTCTTCCTTGAGAGTTGGATTCATGTCACGACTTATGATAATCTGGTGGGGGCCTGTAGGAGTATACTCTTAAATCTTAAAAAAAGAACCAACAATGAAAAGGGTTTACAGTCCAATATTTCAATTATCTTATTAAAATAAACAGAGCCAAAATTAGACACAGTTAAACAGTAAAAAGGCAAAAGTTCATTTTAATAAAGTCATAAACTTGAAAGAAAATATTTTGAGTTGCATTGCTGGGTAGAAATAGTTTGTGCTTCAAAAGCATCTTATTTGTTATCAGTTAATTTAATATAAATTGGTAACTAAATAACAAACTTGGGANATTATCTTATTAAAATAAACAGAGCCAAAATTAGACACAGTTAAACAGTAAAAAGGCAAAAGTTCATTTTAATAAAGTCATAAACTTGAAAGAAAATATTTTGAGTTGCATTGCTGGGTAGAAATAGTTTGTGCTTCAAAAGCATCTTATTTGTTATCAGTTAATTTAATATAAATTGGTAACTAAATAACAAACTTGGGAAGGGGAGGAAACATGTGGCCCATTTCAGCAGCACTGAAAAGATTTCTGTGCTCTGAACAAAAAGCACTGTGTGAAGGCTACTTCCAGACTCAACAGAGAGCAGAATAAATACTACTCAGAAATAAGCAAGTTTGCAAGAAAAAGCCAGTAAACAGTTAAAACAAAGAAAGATAAGGCCACAAAGAATTCTGCCCTTTGGTCACTGAAAGATTTAAAGTATGAGGCAGATTAGCTTACAAGAGAAGCTAGTGACAGGAGCAGACTTAAAGAGAGAAAGGCTATATATAGCATAATGCAGCCTGTAGTTATTAAAAAGACTTGCAGTAAAGAAAAGACCACAATAACTTTAGCTATGTGTTTTACAAATGACTTCACCCTTGAAAACCGAGGAAAAAGCAATTTCAAGATATTAGGAACTATATTTACAATGGCATAGTCTGAGCAAAAGAATGAGTAATGAAGATTTATCAAAGCTGTGGGCTGGGAATGGGGGGAAGCTACTAATGATGATGTTTTAAAAAGCCTACGGGTGGAAACTTTTCAAATTACTTCCAGACTCAACAGAGAGCAGAATAAATACTACTCAGAAATAAGCAAGTTTGCAAGAAAAAGCCAGTAAACAGTTCAAACAAAGAAGAATTCTGCCCTTGGTCACTGAAACAGATTTAAAGTATGAGGCAGGATTAGCTGACAAGAGAAGCTAGTGACGGGAGCAGACTTAAAGAGAGAAAGGCTATATATAGCATAATGCACCCTGTAGTAATTAAAAAGGCTTGCAGTAAAGAAAAGACCACAATAACTTTAGCTACATGTTTTACAAATGACTTCACCCTTGAAAACTGAGGAAAAAGTGATTTCAAGATGTTAGGAACTATATTTACAATGGCATAGTCTGAGCAAAAGAATGAGTAATGAAGATTGATCAAAGCTGTGGGCTGGGAATGGGGGGAAGCTACTAATGATGATGTTTTAAAAAGCCTACGGGTGGAAACTTTTCAAAATAGCCCAGGACACCAACAAGACAATTTCTGTATGGAAAGATATGCAGGAAGTTGCAGTTTTGCATCCTTAAGGTACTTGTGGCTTCTGTTTTATGGGACAGGAAAAGCTTACCACAATCTAGAGGTAGTTTTTACTCAAAGAAGGATGATTACTAGACCATGTCCTGTAACATAAATTTTTAAACATAGAATATAACTATTGATAATGACATGGAGAGACTGAAACCCTCATATATTGCTGCTAAGTCGCTTCAGTTGTGTCCGACTCTGTGCGACCCCATAGATGGCAGCCCATTGGGCTCCGCCATCCCTGGGATTCTCCAGGCAAGAACACTGGAGTGGGTTGCCATTTCCTTCTCCAATGCATGAAAGTGAAAAATGAAAGTGAAGTCGCTCAGTCATGTCTGACTCAGCGACCCCATGGACTGCAGCCTTCTAGGCTCCTCCGTCCATGGGAGTTTCCAGGCAAGAGTACTGGAGTGGGATGCCATTGCCTTCTCCATCATATATTGCTAGTTGGGATGTAAAATGGTCCAGAAGCTTTGGAAAACAAGTGGTGGTTTGTCAGAAGGCTAACCAGGTCTTCCATTTGACCCCAGGATTCTACTTGTAGAATAGATATATAACCAGGAAAAATGAAACTTGTACATATATGTTTGTAGTGATCTCATTCATAAATAATCTAAATGTCTATCAGCTGATGGATGGATAAACAAAATGTGACATATCCATATAATGGAATATTATTTGCAAAAGGATAGCAACAAAAACAACAAGAAAAAGTGAGGTCATGATACATACTATGATATGAATGAATCTTGAAAACTTCAGGCTAAGTAAAAACATCCACAAAAGACCACATGCATAATTGCATTTATGTGAAATATCCAATAGAGACAGAAAGTAGATAAGTATTTTTCAGGAGTGGGTAGAAGGAATGAGAAGTGAATTTTATTGTGTATGAGGTTTCTTTGGGGAGTTGAAAATGTAAAATTAGACTGTGGTGATAGCTGCACTACTCTGTGACTATTCTAAAAACCACTGATTTGTACACTTTTAAAGGGTGAATTTTGCAGTGAGTGAGTGAAAGTTGCTCAGTCATGTCTGAGTCTTTGTGACCCCCTGGACTATTCAATCAATGGAATTCTCCTGGCCAGAATACTGGAGTGGTAGCCTTTCCCTTCTCCAGGGTTTCTTCCCAACCCAGGGATTGAACCCAGGTCTCTCACATCTCAGGCAGATTCTTTACCAGCTGAGCCACAAGGGAAGCCCTACAATATATGTAGTATATGTCAATAAAAATGCAAAAATATTAAGTCTAATATTAAAAGCTGAAAGTAAAAGTGTAAACTAAGAAGCTTGACTCTGAATTTGAATTAAGTTTGGCTACCTACTAAACTGAATTAAACTGTGCACATTTCCTCATTTACTTAAACTATTTGTGCCTCAGCTTACTTATCTGTAAAGTGGGGTGAATTACAGTGTCTACCTCATAGTATTGTTATGAGGATTAATTGAATTAATATGCATTAAAATGGTTAGAAAAATGCGTTGGCACAAAGTAAGCACCTTGTAAATGCTAAATTATGATACAGTCTATTATTTTAATTATTTATATCAGCTCTACTATTACAAATGAAAAATGGAAACATCCTATAGAATTAGGATAAAAAAGCAGGTTATATTTTTCTAAATGATGCCCTAAGCACTTCCTTTGATTTCTTCTCTGTTATTTCACGAACAGAGGTTGAAGGCATTCTCTTTAATTATTATCATCCTCTACCAAAGATAACCTAGGGATTGTTACTTAGTGTCTATATATTATGATCTGTCACAATCAAATACTACCTTTGTTCTACAACACATGATTGTGCTGGAGAGATAAGAACAGTTGGAAGTTAATTTACCTGGTGGGTGTCCCATAAAGATGAGGCCTGGATGCTGCAGAAATGGCCACAATCACAGCCGGGACTCCGTAGCCAACAGGGAACATGGCCTTCTTCATGAACCTGTTGATGCCGGAGTAGTTGACCACCGTCAGGTTGCGTGCAGTGAGGAAGAGGTGCAGGCCCACCAGCAGCATCCAGGTGAAGGAGGCCAGGTAGAGATAGTGTAAGGCGCCTGCGATGACGGCGCACAGCACCTGCGGGAGGAGGGAGGTGTCACCAGGAGGGACTGTCAGGGTGGAGCACAGCCCTGGTACTTCTATAACTTGCCACTAGGGAGAACCTTGATGTATATGAAGGAGTTGTCAACACAGTGTCTTCTAGTTGTGGCAGTCAGTGTGAAATTGGTTATTTACCAATTTAACCTTACCTGGAACCCAAGTCATTTTATTAAAGTGTCCAGAGCAGTGTGGCTCCATGAACTCAGCAGCCCCTGGGGCAGGAGTATTTTGGAAAAGTATACGAACCTTGTTCTCAGTTCTATCGAAGGCTGTCAGGAAGAGCAGGTGGGCCAGGAAGAGGCAGAGCGAGAGCTGCAGGTGGAGCGAGGTGCTGGTGTTCTGGATGGCTTTGCACAGCAGGAAGGTGAGGGCCGCCAGGAGGAGGCACAGCAGAGAGAGGCTCAGCCCCACGTAGGTGATCACAGTTAGTGCACGATCCTCCTCCTGGGACCCAGCAGAGAGGGGACCACAGTCGTGTTTTCCTGCTCTGGGTAATGACCCTTCCACCATTTTTATTTTTAGACATGCTAAAATCAGAATAAAAGACCTAGATAGAGTTGGTATATTTGTGGATAGCCTTCTCCAGGTTCTGAATGTTAGAATTTTATGGGATCTGAATGATTAATTCTGCCCCTGGAAGGACAGAGGGACAGGAGAATCTTTAGTCAAGAACAAACTCTGGAACTCACAAGGGTTTATTTTCTTGTAGACTTCTGAACACGACTCAGCCTCCTGGTTACCACAGTAGGTACACAGAGGCATGAAACTTCATGCTGAGCACCACCCTCCATCCCCACCATGTGATGGTGTGTGGCAGAGTCTGTACCTGAGACTCTCTGTCCAGGTATTAACCACCTGCCTTGGACGCCACTCACCCATCCCTAAAATATCCATTCTTAGAAGGGGACTAATGATTATAGATTAGAACTGAACCCTTGATGGAGGAAGTCTACTATATTTTGGCAATGGTAGTAGCATAAAAATCATATTTTCTGCAGCTCCTGAGCACCCTGTTGTGAAGACCCCTGGGGTAAACAGAATTTTAATTTGGCAGCCACATCCTCATCTCCATCTTCTGCTAGATGTTCAGTCAAGAGCCAACCCATGTGCTGCTGTGAAGAGAGTGTTGCAGGTGAAATTCAAGCCCTCCATCAACTGACTTAGAGAGTTTATCCTGGTTGGACCTGTTGTAACCAGAAGAGCCCTCAGAAGAGGTAGGCTCTTCTTGGAGAAAACGATTCAGAGTTTAAGAGAGTTCTGACATGAGGGAGGTTCTCCTGCTGATCTCCAGACAGATTCACTGGTGCACTGTGAGAGGTCCCAGAGGAGAATTAGGACCAGAAAGAAGGCTGAGCACTGAAGAATTGATGCTTTTGAATTGTGGTGCTGTAGAAGACCTCTGAGAGTCCCTCGGACAGCAAAGAGATCAAACCAGTCAGTCTTAAAGGAAATCAACCCTGCATATTCATTGGAAGGACTGAGCTGAAGCTCCAATACTTTGGCCCCTGATGTGCACAGAGTCCACTCGTTGGAGAAGACCCTGAGGCTGGGAAAGAATGAAGGCAAAAGGAGAACGGGACAGCAGAGGATGAGATGGTTGGGTGGCATCAATGTCTCAGTGGATATGAATCTGAGCAAAATCTGGGAGATACTGAAGGACAGGGGAACCTGTCATGCTATAGTACATGGGGTTGCAAGGTGTGGGACATGACTTAGCAACTGAACAACAGCAACCGATGAGAAGGAATGCAGGCAACCATGGGAACTGAGCCTGGTTCTCCGCTGCCAGAGATAAAGAAAACACTACCTCAGTCCTACTAACACCAGGAACTGAAATCTGCCAGAAATCAGGGAGTTAGGCGATGACCCCAATTTTCTGATGAAAGGATTATAAGACTTGCAGGAACCTGAACAGAAAGCTCATCTGAACCACGACTATTTGCAAAGAGGAAGAAACTATGAGATAATAATAAGCCTGTGTTTCTAAAGCTGCTGTGTGTGGGGGAATTTGTTGCACAGCAGTAGCCCTTGAATGCTGCCTGCCGAGAGGTCTCACCGGAACGCTGTAGTAGGCCATGAGGACAGCAAAGATGCTGAGGTGGGTGCACTGGCAGGTGGTGCTGTTGTCTCTGGTGCTGGTCACCCAGCAGCCTCTGGTGTCCCAGTGACCACTTCCATCCTGGCCACGCTCCCAATAAACACAGTGCACCTTCTCTCTTGGCCCAGGCGTCACTGACTGTGNGATGCTGAGGTGGGTGCACTGGCAGGTGGTGCTGTTGTCTCTGGTGCTGGTCACCCAGCAGCCTCTGGTGTCCCAGTGACCACTTCCATCCTGGCCACGCTCCCAATAAACACAGTGCACCTTCTCTCTTGGCCCAGGCGTCACTGACTGTGTTAACAGGAAGAGGAAGTAGGTGTGAGTTCGGGGTTCTGTTGCTCAGAAATGCTGACCCAAAGCTGGCTTATGAAGGGCTTTCCTAAACAGTTTATGCACCCATGATGGAGTCCCCGAAGCCCAAGGCTGGGCCTAGGACTCAGGCCTGTTCCACATTCACCACTCCATCCCATCTGGACTCACATGTTGGAAGACAAAGGTGACTGGGGACCTGAGGTTCTCAGTGTTCTTGTTGGTGATAAAGGCAGATATGACATCTGACAGCAGGATGTGGGAGGGTTCCTGCAGCAAACCCCTGTTTGTCTCACGTAGAGTTGTCAGTTCCTCAGCATCCAGGACCAGAGGGGCCTCAGCCAGGAATCTGTCCATCCCTGGAGTGGACAGGAGGCCCACCACAGCAAGACCTGTTGGACAAGGCTACGGTGAACATCTTGCAGTGCCTGAAAGGACCTCTTCTTCTACAGATGGACTATTTCCTTTTGTCCCGCCGTACCCCACAATTCACCTTAAACTTCGAAATCCCATTAGTCATATCCTTGGGCATCTTGACACACAGTGAAGACTTACCCACTGTCTCAGCCATTACCTGAATCACCAGAATCATGCACTGTATCCCAGGTCAGCATCATCTTTGTCTGATTCTGAATCAAGGTTATATTCCTGTAGCTTGGTGCCTGCACCTCCAGTGACAGTTCTATGAGTTGTGGGAGTTAGATTAGTAATTGTGATTGTTTCGATGACTATAACACCATGCTGTTCAGTTGCTAAGTCGTGTCCAACTCTTTGCAACCCCATGGACTGTTTCATGTCAGGCTTCCCAGTACTTCACTAACCCATGGAGTCTGATCAAATTCATGTCCATTGAGTCAGTCATTTCAATCTAACCATCTCACACTCTGCTGCCTCTTTCTCCTTTTGTTTTCAATCTGTCCCAGCATCAGGGTCTTTTTCAAGGAGACCCAGATATACTATATGTTTTTATATAGTATATCTGTTTAATTATTATGATGGAGAGTTCCTGGCCATCTAGTGGTTAGAACTTGGGCTTTCACTGTGGTGACCTGGGTTCAATCCCTGGTCAGGGAATTAAGATCCTGCATGCTGCATGCCATGGCCAAAAGAAAAAAAAAAAAAACAGGCAAAAGGACTTGAGTAGATAGACATATTTCCAAGAAAGGTACAAAAATGCTCAACAATGACATAAAAAAATATTAAACATCCTTAGGTTCTAGAAATATGCAGATTAAACCATGATGCAATCTCTCCTGACAGCTACTAGAATGGCTATAATGAAAGAAAAAAAAATGGAAGCAACAGGTGTCACTGACAATAAGGAAAATTGAACCCTTGTACATTGCTGTTGACAATGGAAAATGGAAAAATAGCCACCTTGAGAAAATAGGTAGTTTCTCAAAAAGTCGAAAATAGAACTACCACATAACTCAGCAATACCGCTCCTAGCTTTGTGACTCAAATGAATGAAAATAGATATTCAAGCCGATACCTATACATCAATATGCACAGTAGCACTGTTCAGTACGAACAAAGCTAGTGCTGTCTCTTATACACATCTAGATGTGTATAAGAGACAGCGCATGGATTATCTGATTAAACATGAATAGTTTAGTTCTTAAAAACTGTTGACAATTTCCTGTGAGGGCACAGACAGTACTAGTTTTGTAAAAAAATATAACCAGTTATTATCGCAAATAAGTCTGTGCATTAAGAGTGACAAATATTTTACCAGTTAATACACACATACGGATATCTTGTCGTGGTTTAAGAAAAGTCAGCAGCAGATTATACTAGTGTTCAACTCTGAAACCATTCAAAATAAAAAGGGCATTTTATATTTATAGGTTTTTGTTTGCCTTCTCAATCTATGTAATCAATTAAAACAATATATTAGATAAGAGACAGCTTCTATGCATATTTTCAGAAACTGCATAGAATCATAAAAGCACAGGATTTACTTCTAATACATGACTTAAAAAAAAAATCTTGAACGTACTATACTTTAACTGAAGTGGTTACCATTCCGAGAGCCTTTATGAGGGAAAATGATCAGCATCTCTAATAATGCCACAATTGGAGGAAGGGCCACGTTCTACAATACTATAACTCGAGGACGAGGCTCCTGTAAATTATACACTGAAAATAATTCACAAAATTTTTTTTAAGCAGCTGACAAAAGAACTACTGATAAACAATAAGCCATAACAGACAAATCATTTCAGTTTGTGGTATGTAGAATGGCATAAAACAGTGGCAGGGGGTGGGGGTGGGGGCCTGTAGGAGTATACTCTTAAATCTTAAAAAAAGAACCAACAATGAAAAGGGTTTACAGTCCAATATTTCAGTTATCTTATTAAAATAAACAGAGCCAAAATTAGACATAGTTTAACAGTAAAAAAGCAAAAGTTCATTTTAATAAAGTCATAAACTTGAAAAAAAATATTTTGAGTTGCAACGCTAGGTAGGAATAGTTTGTGCTTCAAAAGCATCTTATTTGTTATCAGTTAATTTAATATAAATTGGTAACTAAATAACAAACTTGGGAAGGGGAGGAAACATGTGGCCCATTTCAGCAGCACTGAAAAGATTTCTGCGCTCTGAACAAAAAGCACAGTATGAAGTCTACTTCCAGACTCAACAGAGAGCAGAATAAATACTACTCAGAAATAAGCAAGTTTGCAAGAAAAAGCCAGTAAACAGTTCAAACAAAGAAGAATTCTGCCCTTGGTCACTGAAACAGATTTAAAGTATGAGGCAGGATTAGCTGACAAGAGAAGCTAGTGACGGGAGCAGACTTAAAGAGAGAAAGGCTATATATAGCATAATGCACCCTGTAGTAATTAAAAAGGCTTGCAGTAAAGAAAAGACCACAATAACTTTAGCTACATGTTTTACAAATGACTTCACCCTTGAAAACTGAGGAAAAAGTGATTTCAAGATATTAGGAACTATATTTACAATGGCATAGTCTGAGCAAAAGAATGAGTAATGAAGATTGATCAAAGCTGTGGGCTGGGAATGGGGGGAAGCTACTAATGATGATGTTTTAAAAAGCCTACGGGTGGAAACTTTTCAAAATAGCCCAGGACACCAACAAGACAATTTCTGTATGGAAAGATATGCAGGAAGTTGCAGTTTTGCATCCTTAAGGTACTTGTGGCTTCTGTTTTATGGGACAGGAAAAGCTTACCACAATCTAGAGGTAGTTTTTACTCAAAGAAGGATGATTACTAGACCATGTCCTGTAACATAAATTTTTAAACATAGAATATAACTATTGATAATGACATGGAGAGACTGAAACCCTCATATATTGCTGCTAAGTCGCTTCAGTCGTGTCCGACTCTGTGCGACCCCATAGATGGCAGCCCATTGGGCTCCGCCATCCCTGGGATTCTCCAGGCAAGAACACTGGAGTGGGTTGCCATTTCCTTCTCCAATGCATGAAAGTGAAAAATGAAAGTGAAGTCGCTCAGTCATGTCTGACTCAGCGACCCCATGGACTGCAGCCTTCTAGGCTCCTCCGTCCATGGGAGTTTCCAGGCAAGAGTACTGGAGCGGGATGCCATTGCCTTCTCCATCATATATTGCTAGTTGGGATGTAAAATGGTCCAGAAGCTTTGGAAAACAAGTGGTGGTTTGTCAGAAGGCTAACCAGGTCTTCCATTTGACCCCAGGATTCTACTTGTAGAATAGATATATAACCAGGAAAAATGAAACTTGTACATATATGTTTGTAGTGATCTCATTCATAAATAATCTAAATGTCTATCAGCTGATGGATGGATAAACAAAATGTGACATATCCATATAATGGAATATTATTTGCAAAAGGATAGCAACAAAAACAACAACAAAAAGTGAGGTCATGATACATACTACGATATGAATGAATCTTGAAAACTTCAGGCTAAGTAAAAACATCCACAAAAGACCACATGCATAATTGCATTTATGTGAAATATCCAATAGAGACAGAAAGTAGGTAAGTATTTTTCAGGGGTTGAAGAGGAGTGGGTAGAAGGAATGAGAAGTGAATTTTATTGTGTATGAGGTTTCTTTGGGGAGTTGAAAATGTTGTAAAATTAGACTGTGGTGATAGCTGCACTACTCTGTGACTATTCTAAAAATCACTGATTTGTACACTTTTAGAGGGTGAATTTTGCAGTGAGTGAGTGAAAGTTGCTCAGTCATGCCTGACTCTTTGTGACCCCCTGGACTATTCAATCAATGGAATTCTCCTGGCCAGAATACTGGAGTGGTAGCCTTTCCCTTCTCCAGGGTTTCTTCCCAACCCAGGGATTGAACCCAGGTCTCTCACATCTCAGGCAGATTCTTTACCAGCTGAGCCACAAGGGAAGCCCTACAATATATGTAGTATATGTCAATAAAAATGCAAAAACATTGTCTAGTATTAAAAGCTGAAAATAAAAGTGTAAGCTAAGAAGCTTGACTCTGAATTTGAATTAAGCTTGGCTACCTACTAAACTGAATTAAACTGTGCACGTTTTCTCATTTACTTAAACTATTTGTGCCTCAGTTTACTTATCTGTTAAGTGGGGTGAATTACAGTGTCTACCTCGTAGTATTGTTATGAGGATTAATTGAATTAACATACATTAAAATGGTTAGAAAAATGCGTTGGCACAAAGTAAGCACCTTGTATATGCTAAATTATGATACAGTCTATTATTTTAATTATTTATATCAGCTCTACTATTACAAATGAAAAATTGAAGCATCCTATAGAATTAGGATAAAAAAGCAGGTTATATTTTTCTAAATGATGCCCTAAGCACTTCCTTTGATTTCTTCTTTGTTATTTCATGAACAGAGGTTGAAGGCATTCTCCTTAATTATTATCATCCTCTACCAAAGATAACCTAGGGATTGTTACTTAGTGTCTATATATTATGATCTGTCACAATCAAATACTACCTTTGTTCTACAACACATGATTGTGCTGGAGAGATAAGAACAGTTGGAAGTTAATTTACCTGGTGGGTGTCCCATAAAGATGAGGCCTGGATGCTGCAGAAATGGCCACAATCACAGCCGGGACTCCGTAGCCAACAGGGAACATGGCCTTCTTCATGAACCTGTTGATGCCGGAGTAGTTGACCACCGTCAGGTTGCGTGCAGTGAGGAAGAGGTGCAGGCCCACCAGCAGCATCCAGGTGAAGGAGGCCAGGTAGAGATAGTGTAAGGCGCCTGCGATGACGGCGCACAGCACCTGCGGGAGGAGGGAGGTGTCACCAGGAGGGACTGTCAGGGTGGAGCACAGCCCTGGTACTTCTATAACTTGCCACTAGGGAGAACCTTGATGTATATGAAGGAGTTGTCAACACAGTGTCTTCTAGTTGTGGCAGTCAGTGTGAAATTGGTTATTTACCAATTTAACCTTACCTGGAACCCAAGTCATTTTATTAAAGTGTCCAGAGCAGTGTGGCTCCATGAACTCAGCAGCCCCTGGGGCAGGAGTATTTTGGAAAAGTATACGAACCTTGTTCTCAGTTCTATCGAAGGCTGTCAGGAAGAGCAGGTGGGCCAGGAAGAGGCAGAGCGAGAGCTGCAGGTGGAGCGAGGTGCTGGTGTTCTGGATGGCTTTGCACAGCAGGAAGGTGAGGGCCGCCAGGAGGAGGCACAGCAGAGAGAGGCTCAGCCCCACGTAGGTGATCACAGTTAGTGCACGATCCTCCTCCTGGGACCCAGCAGAGAGGGGACCACAGTCGTGTTTTCCTGCTCTGGGTAATGACCCTTCCACCATTTTTATTTTTAGACATGCTAAAATCAGAATAAAAGACCTAGATAGAGTTTGTATATTTGTGGATAGCCTTCTCCAGGTTCTGAATGTTAGAATTTTATGGGATCTGAATGATTAATTCTGCCCCTGGAAGGACAGAGGGACAGGAGAATCTTTAGTCAAGAACAAACTCTGGAACTCACAAGGGTTTATTTTCTTGTAGACTTCTGAACACGACTCAGCCTCCTGGTTACCACAGTAGGTACACAGAGGCATGAAACTTCATGCTGAGCACCACCCTCCATCCCCACCATGTGATGGTGTGTGGCAGAGTCTGTACCTGAGACTCTCTGTCCAGGTATTAACCACCTGCCTTGGACGCCACTCACCCATCCCTAAAATATCCATTCTTAGAAGGGGACTAATGATTATAGATTAGAACTGAACCCTTGATGGAGGAAGTCTACTATATTTTGGCAATGGTAGTAGCATAAAAATCATATTTTCTGCAGCTCCTGAGCACCCTGTTGTGAAGACCCCTGGGGTAAACAGAATTTTAATTTGGCAGCCACATCCTCATCTCCATCTTCTGCTAGATGTTCAGTCAAGAGCCAACCCATGTGCTGCTGTGAAGAGAGTGTTGCAGGTGAAATTCAAGCCCTCCATCAACTGACTTAGAGAGTTTATCCTGGTTGGACCTGTTGTAACCAGAAGAGCCCTCAGAAGAGGTAGGCTCTTCTTGGAGAAAACGATTCAGAGTTTAAGAGAGTTCTGACATGAGGGAGGTTCTCCTGCTGATCTCCAGACAGATTCACTGGTGCACTGTGAGAGGTCCCAGAGGAGAATTAGGACCAGAAAGAAGGCTGAGCACTGAAGAATTGATGCTTTTGAATTGTGGTGCTGTAGAAGACCTCTGAGAGTCCCTCGGACAGCAAAGAGATCAAACCAGTCAGTCTTAAAGGAAATCAACCCTGCATATTCATTGGAAGGACTGAGCTGAAGCTCCAATACTTTGGCCCCTGATGTGCACAGAGTCCACTCGTTGGAGAAGACCCTGAGGCTGGGAAAGAATGAAGGCAAAAGGAGAACGGGACAGCAGAGGATGAGATGGTTGGGTGGCATCAATGTCTCAGTGGATATGAATCTGAGCAAAATCTGGGAGATACTGAAGGACAGGGGAACCTGTCATGCTATAGTACATGGGGTTGCAAGGTGTGGGACATGACTTAGCAACTGAACAACAGCAACCGATGAGAAGGAATGCAGGCAACCATGGGAACTGAGCCTGGTTCTCCGCTGCCAGAGATAAAGAAAACACTACCTCAGTCCTACTAACACCAGGAACTGAAATCTGCCAGAAATCAGGGAGTTAGGCGATGACCCCAATTTTCTGATGAAAGGATTATAAGACTTGCAGGAACCTGAACAGAAAGCTCATCTGAACCACGACTATTTGCAAAGAGGAAGAAACTATGAGATAATAATAAGCCTGTGTTTCTAAAGCTGCTGTGTGTGGGGGAATTTGTTGCACAGCAGTAGCCCTTGAATGCTGCCTGCCCGAGAGATCTCACCGGAACGCTGTAGTAGGCCATGAGGACAGCAAAGATGCTGAGGTGGGTGCACTGGCAGGTGGTGCTGTTGTCTCTGGTGCTGGTCACCCAGCAGCCTCTGGTGTCCCAGTGACCACTTCCATCCTGGCCACGCTCCCAATAAACACAGTGCACCTTCTCTCTTGGCCCAGGCGTCACTGACTGTGTTAACAGGAAGAGGAAGTAGGTGTGAGTTCGGGGTTCTGTTGCTCAGAAATGCTGACCCAAAGCTGGCTTATGAAGGGCTTTCCTAAACAGTTTATGCACCCATGATGGAGTCCCCGAAGCCCAAGGCTGGGCCTAGGACTCAGGCCTGTTCCACATTCACCACTCCATCCCATCTGGACTCACATGTTGGAAGACAAAGGTGACTGGGGACCTGAGGTTCTCAGTGTTCTTGTTGGTGATAAAGGCAGATATGACATCTGACAGCAGGATGTGGGAGGGTTCCTGCAGCAAACCCCTGTTTGTCTCACATAGAGTTGTCAGTTCCTCAGCATCCAGGACCAGAGGGGCCTCAGCCAGGAATCTGTCCATCCCTGGAGTGGACAGGAGGCCCACCACAGCAAGACCTGTTGGACAAGGCTACGGTGAACATCTTGCAGTGCCTGAAAGGACCTCTTCTTCTACAGATGGACTATTTCCTTTTGTCCCGCCGTACCCCACAATTCACCTTAAACTTCGAAATCCCATTAGTCATATCCTTGGGCATCTTGACACACAGTGAAGACTTACCCACTGTCTCAGCCATTACCTGAATCACCAGAATCATGCACTGTATCCCAGGTCAGCATCATCTTTGTCTGATTCTGAATCAAGGTTATATTCCTGTAGCTTGGTGCCTGCACCTCCAGTGACAGTTCTATGAGTTGTGGGAGTTAGATTAGTAATTGTGATTGTTTCGATGACTATAACACCATGCTGTTCAGTTGCTAAGTCGTGTCCAACTCTTTGCAACCCCATGGACTGTTTCATGTCAGGCTTCCCAGTACTTCACTAACCCATGGAGTCTGATCAAATTCATGTCCATTGAGTCAGTCATTTCAATCTAACCATCTCACACTCTGCTGCCTCTTTCTCCTTTTGTTTTCAATCTGTCCCAGCATCAGGGTCTTTTTCAAGGAGACCCAGATATACTATATGTTTTTATATAGTATATCTGTTTAATTATTATGATGGAGAGTTCCTGGCCATCTAGTGGTTAGAACTTGGGCTTTCACTGTGGTGACCTGGGTTCAATCCCTGGTCAGGGAATTAAGATCCTGCATGCTGCATGCCATGGCCAAAAGAAAAAAAAAAAAAACAGGCAAAAGGACTTGAGTAGATAGACATATTTCCAAGAAAGGTACAAAAATGCTCAACAATGACATAAAAAAATATTAAACATCCTTAGGTTCTAGAAATATGCAGATTAAACCATGATGCAATCTCTCCTGACAGCTACTAGAATGGCTATAATGAAAGAAAAAAAAATGGAAGCAACAGGTGTCACTGACAATAAGGAAAATTGAACCCTTGTACATTGCTGTTGACAATGGAAAATGGAAAAATAGCCACCTTGAGAAAATAGGTAGTTTCTCAAAAAGTCGAAAATAGAACTACCACATAACTCAGCAATACCGCTCCTAGCTTTGTGACTCAAATGAATGAAAATAGATATTCAAGCCGATACCTATACATCAATATGCACAGTAGCACTGTTCAGTACGAACAAAGCTAGTGGAGGTGATGGAATTCCAGTGGAGCTATTTCAAATCCTGAAAGATGATGCTGTGAAAGTGCTGCACTCAATATGCCAGCAAATTTGGAAAACTCAGCAGTGGCCACAGGACTGGAAAAGGTCAGTTTTCATTCCAGTCCCAAAGAAAGGCAATGCCAAAGAATGCTCAAGTGAAAGTGAAGTCGCTCAGTCGTGTCCGACTCTTTGCGACCCGTGGACTGTAGCCCACCAAGCTCCTCCGTCCATGGGATTCTCCAGGCAAGAATACTGGAGTGGGTTGCCATTTCCTTCTCCAAAGAATGCTCAAACTACTGCACAATTGCACTCATCTCACATGCTAGTAAAGTAGCATTGTTCACAACAGTCAAAAGGTAGAAACAACCCAAATGTTTATAGGAAATATAATATATTTATTTCTATTTATAGGAACTATCCAGGATGGAAATCCATAGGGACAGAAAACCAATAACTGATTGCCAGGGCTGAAGGAAAGGAGAAATTTGTGACTGTTTAGTGGACAGAGAATACCTTTGCGAGTATGAAAATGTTTTAGAAATAGAGGTGAAGGTTATACACCTCTGTGAATACACTACTACATGTCTCCAAATTGCACACTCTGGTTAAAATGGTGAATTTATATTAAGTGCATTTCAACTTAATAAAACAAATCAGACTTAAATAGCAAATAATACTAGATTTATACACTTCCAAATTTAATACCTTGTTTTCTTTTGAAAAGAAAGTGAAAGTATTAGTGACCCAGTTGTCTGACTCTTTGCGATCCCATGGACTGTAGCCCACTAGACTCTTCTGTCCTTGGAATTCCTCAGGCAGGAGTACTGGGAGTGGATTGCCACTTCCTTCTTTAGGGGATATTACTGACCCAGGGATCGAACCCAGGTATCTTGCATTGCAGGCAGATTCTTTACCATCTGAGACACCAGGTGGTCTTGTTCTGAAGCCATTTATATTTTATTAAAAATTCTTCAGTATAATTATTTCCTTTGCTGGTACTTCATTTTACAATGAAAGTTTAGTTTTTCATTTCTTTTTAACCTTTTTTTTTTCTCTCTGTTTTTCACTGAAGTGCAATTGAACTAGAATATTATAATAGTTTCAGGCGTACCATACAATGATTTGATACTATCATACATTACAAAGTGATCACCACACTAATTCTAGTTACCGTTCATTTCCATATATTATTGACTACATTCCCTATGCTGAACATTGTTGGTGATGGTTTAGTCACTATGTCGTGTCTGACTTTTGCGACCCCCTGGACTGTAGCCCTCCAGGCTCCTCTGTCCATGGAATTCCCCACGCAAGAATACTGGAGTGGGTTGCCATTTCCTTCTCCAGATTCTGTATCTTGCATCCTTTTATTTATTTTACAACTACAAGTTTGTACCTATTAATCCCTCTCAACTCTTTTGCCCTTAACGTTTTATTTTGTTTTTGATATTAACTGGGAGATATAAGCGTGGTCACTTTGCTCTAGTGGGGTTGGAAGAACAAGGAGGCAGGGAACAAGCAAAGCAGGAACCTGCGGTCAGACTCAGGTACTGACTTACCTATGCCGGCAGATGAACCGAAGGTAAATGACCCTTTTGGCAGTGCCGTGCTCACCGCTCTCAGGACATTTTCCAGGCCAAAGAGCAGGTTCGTGGCCACAAAGCGCTGCTCTGAGAAGGGCAGGGTTTTCAGGTCCCTGGGGGTCTCCAGCAGATCACCCATCTCCTGTACGAGGTCCTGGGGGGATGGGGACACAAAGCCAGTAGCCCATGCATCTGAGAGGCCGTATAAAGTTATGACCCAGCCACAGAGAACAGACTAAAGAGACGGTCTGGGTGACACCGGTGGGACTGGGTGGGATTGGTCAAGCTTTTTCATTCGTGTCAAGGATGATGTAAACCCAATATCCAGAAACAGGGAAAGGAAAGGGCGTTAGGAGGGGTGCCGTGGTGTTCAACAGTCACTGCACGTGTCCACTCTCCCCACCCACCCTGTGGGAGAGGGCACTATTGTTGCTGGGGTGTCCCCTTCCAGACCAAAGTTTCCCAAGGCTTCTATGGGCTGCTTCTGCCTGCCTCCCTGGGGTCCTGCCCTTACCCGAACAGTGTTCAGGACAGAGGCCGAACTGAAGTTTCTGCGCAGATCCTGGATTCTGTTAAAGAAGTGAGAGAGCGCCTGGGGGAGAAGACAAGGTGGTCAGAGAGCCTCATGTGAGTGTGGGAGCTTGGGGGAAATGAACGGGCTTGGCGGAGAGGTTTCTTGCTGCCTCTCCGTTTGGGGCCACTCACCTGGCTCTTGATTCCAGGGGGAGCGGTCCAGGTGGGGAAGGAGATCTCTGCAGGGGACAGGTGAGCAACTCATTAGCTGTGGCAGTCTCTGTGTGTGCTGTGGGCGGGTCTTAGATCAGGGCAGTACAGGTACCTTCACAGATGGTGTTCTTTTGCTTATCCCCGAATCCAGGTCTAGGCACCCAGCCTTGGCGGCACTGGCACATGTATGAACCCACAGTGTTGACGCAGACGGTGGAGCTGTGACACCGATGCTCCCCGGAGCTGCACTCGTCCTTATCTGGGGGCAAGAAGGAGGAGCTCAGGCTCTGCCCCAGCCCTGTGAGGCCCCTGTCCTCCTTGTGCCTCTCTTTTTTCCTATATTAGTTCCCCGGGAGGTGATGCTACCTCCTAGAATCAAGGACAGCACATCCTTGAGTAGTGGATGCTGTGAAAAAAAAAAAAAAAGGAAGTGTGTAGAGTTCTGACAGACAGCAGATGAGACAAGTACAGCTTGTGAAAATACTGCTTGTAAAATATCCTCTTTTCAGTTGGTAATTAGCTTTTGCCTGGGGTCCCTGGGAGCCTTCCACTTGGTACCCCAGCTCCTTCTCCAGGACCCCCCACCCCTCCAAGATCTTTTCAGATTTAGCCTCAAAATGCTTAACATCTTACACAGCAGGGGACCCCCAGTGATCTTTCTGTTTGGTTTGTGTGGGTACCAATGAGTATGTGGTTAGATGTTTTGAGTATGAGTCTCCAAGTGTGTAGCATCTGAGCTCCAAACCTTCACAGACTGTGTTGCTTGGGCCATTGGGGAACCCAGGGATAGGCTTCCAGCCGGGGCGGCAGCGGCACTCAAAGCTGCCCACGGAATTGAGGCAGTGGGAGGAATTGTGGCATGGGTTTCTCCCAGAGGTGCATTCATTCACATCTGAGGAAAAAGCCAGAAGATCAGAGCTACCCCTGTTCATTCACTGCACCCATTCTTCAAGCCCCTTCTCAGATTTCTTAGCGCTGCTCTCTGAGGACACCCTCTCTCTGCAAGTTACCTGGCCTGTTGGGATACAAATGTGTGATAGCATTTTCTATGTAAAAGTTCCATAACCTCAGATCCTCCCTGCAAGGTGGACAGGGCACAACTTTGTGGGTGCAGGTGTAATCCCAGACCAAGCTGAATCCCTTCACGTCTGGTCCAGGAGGCTCTGTGGGCTTCTAACCAGGGAGGCTGTAGCACTGATCATGACCCACATGTGATGCGGTGGGTGAGGGGACACCACTGCCATCCGGAGCTGCATCCCTGCCTTTATTAGGACAGAACCCAGAGCACCAGTCCTGTGCAGCCCCGGTCTCCCAGCTCCTCGCTGAGCTGAGGACACAGCTCTCCTCAGAGTGCAGCTGCCTCTTCTCTGCCAAAGCTTGTCATGGCAGCTTCCCTTAAGATGACTCCAGCTGGGACGTTGTCCCTATTTTTAAGAAGAAAAATGAGGCAAAGGTAGAAACTGAGTCATGGAAGCTCAACTCCCCCATCAAGGCTCTTAAGTTCTCTTTAGCCCTGGACCGAGGTTCCCCCTCTGAAAGCCAGAGGTGACACCTCCCTCTGCTCGAATGTGGCAAGGTGCGGAAGAGGTGAGGTCTGGGGATGTTCATGGGGGTGGGGAACTCCACAAAGAAACCCCAGAGGCCCAGAAGGCTCTGCTGTCTCCCTGGCCTGTGGTGGGACAGTTTGAGGAGGTGATCCTTGGGCAGGGCTCCAGCAGGCCCTTGGTGTCACAGGAACCTGAGTCTTGTCTCCCTCCTTCTTGGGGTTCCTGAACCACCTCAGCTCCTTCCGCAGCTCCTGGCCTGCCTCACACTGTCTTCCAAGGGTCTACCTGTGCAATGCCTCGGGTCCTCTGGGTTGAACTCCAAGCTGGGTGGGCACTGGCAGGTGTAGCTGCCCTTGATGTTGATGCAGATGCTGCGGCCTTTACAGACCCTGGGTCTGTGCTGACATTCGTCCACGTCTGCAAGGGGAAGGAGAGTGTGATGGATACCTGCTGCTGTGGACAGCCTTCTGGTCTGGGTGTCAGCCACGTTTCTCAGCATAGAAGCATCCAGAAGAGCCCGCTCTCTCTTCTTTGGTGAGTGGGGGCCTCTCCTCATTCATATGGAGTTATGCATTGGATGAGCATGGTGACCCGGAAGTTCTGTCATCCAGAAGTGGCCAGAAGTGGCCCAAGTTACCCAATCTGCTATCTCTGACTCTGTGAGCCTCCCTGGGAAGAACCCAGCTGGGATAGGGGCATCACAGCTGCCCGTGTCCCAGGCTAAAGATTTGGACAAAGGCCTGAGTGGCTCTGCTTGGTAACCGAGTACAGCTGTGTTCCTTGAGCAGGGCCCATCTTGGCTCCCGGTGATGCACTTTGTCCTGACTTCCCCCGGGTGAATGCCACCAGCTGAGTTCTCCTTGGATCCTGCTGACCCTGGCAGGACAGCACTTTTCCATCCATGCTAACTCTGAGACTCCAGCTCCATGGACATGGACGAAGACCCACCTCTGAGTCATGCAGCTCAAGGATGACGCTTGTGGGCAGTTGCACAGAAAATGAGGATGATGATAGAAAGGCCAGAGCCCCCTGAGCAGTGGGCCCCAGGCTGTGCTGGACAGTGGGCTTGATGTCTGGCTCGTCAGCTTTAGGGCTGTGAAGGTGCCTTTATCTGATTCCCATGAAGGCATCCCCTAGACTGGCAGGAAGTGATGAGAATCCACAGCTGAGCGAGGCTAGTGATGGGTGAGGGCTGGGTGGCTGGAGCAGGGAGCAGGTGCTCATGGGTGAAGGGTGGCAGGTTTTCTGCCATCTTGACACTTGGCCTCCCACTAGAGATGTTGACATGTGCACACTGCTGGGTGGGGCTCAGCCTCCACCTTCTGTCCTCACATGGTCTGAGTCATTCTGCAAGCTGGGCTGACCTCCTTAATAGAGGGTCAGACCAGAAGAAATGGTCGCTGGTGACAACTTATCATTGAGACCAGATGGAAACCTCTTCATTTACCTGATTCTTCCAGTGGGCTGGGGGTTGATGTCACCCTGCCACACCCCTGACACAACATCCTTCCAGGCCCCAGTCATCAGAGCTACCTCAGGTCCATGAACTGAAGTTACGGGTGACAGTCAGGTGGAGCCTTGCGTGGGAAAATAAATGGAAGCTGAGCAGTTGAGATGTTGCGTCACGGTGCCAGGAGGCATCTTCTCCAGGCAGTTTGCTGGCAGGGTCAGTGATGGCTGGGGACAGTGGAGCATTCTTTGAATCTTCCTCCTCTCACATTTCTGGATGGGGCCCCAGAGTCCACCATGACCCAGGGTCTCAGAGGCCCCAGGGGGGGCAGGTCTTCTCCCAGACAGCACTAACAGTGGCAATGAGGACAGATAGTGTTCTGGAACACACAGTGCTGTGACCACACTGAGTATCTCGAATGTCAGTTCCTCTTTTGTTTTAAGAAGATAAGATGCCTCTTTTGTTTTAAGAAGATAAGAAGATAAGGTAAGTGGGATGTTCTGAACATCCAGAAGAGACCCTCTGCAGAGGTTCTGAGTCTTGGGGTTCAGAGAGGGTTGGGAGACTAGATAGGCACACAGGACAGCCGTCTGATGCCTGGAAAAGTTGAACAAGGGGCCCAGGGACCCAGCCCAGGTCTTCTTCTCATAGCAGACCTCATGGCCTGAACATGGATGGACATGAACTTGGGTGCAGCGAGGGCTGGAATGCTGAGGTGGGGAGTGTGAGACAATCCAGCTGAGCCTGTCACAGATCTAGGTCTTCAGGCAGAAGGTTTTGATGCAAACCAGCAGGCGGGTCTCTCCCTGTCATCCACCTTGAGGTCTGTTGAGGCCCCCTCCCACTTCAGTCTTCTGCATCTATGTCTCTGGAGGGTCTCACAACAATGGGTGAGCAGCCCCCTTAGTGCAGACACACTGAGTGGGATCAATGATCACCATGTGCGGTTGTGCAGGTTGCTCACTGCACAAGAATATCTGGCCAATGAGGCAAATTGGGGGAGGAAAGTCAACTCAATCTACATTCTCCAAACACACAGTAGGCCTGGAGATGAGGGACCATTACTAATTTACTGAAGGCTCTGTCTTCTGACCAGGTCATGAGTTCAAGCACAACAGCCACCCACCGAGGCTGCTATGGGCTAGCAGAGACTCCACACAGATGCAGGTCCCCTCTTCCCTCCCACCAGGGAGGCTCTACTGCCCTCCGTCTGCAGGGCAGGAGGGAAGGGACTGGGCCCATGGTTGCTGGCTCTTCTCCCTGCAGCAGAGTGGGTCAAAGAACTCTCTTCAGAGTCCTCTGAACTCTGAGCTCAGCATCCTTCTCACCTCCCACCTTCACTCTCCTCCCCTCCCCATCCTCAGTATTCAGGTCTATCCCTCTTCATGGACCCCTCTCTGGAGTCCTGTCTGACCCACTGCTGGCCCCCTGCCCCTTTCCCTACCTGCCTGCTCCCCCTGGAAGTGGGGCAAAGCCTGGTGATGTCTGGAGGCCATGCTCCTCCCGGTCCTGGTGAGGGAGTGGGCAGGACAGCTGCTCCTGAGCACTCACCCTGGGGCAGAGCTCCCAGGGATGCGCATCATGGAGAAGGTATGTTAGATCATGATGACCATAATTTAAAAGCCCAGCATCCATCAGTGTTTTGTGCTTTGTGACCTCATATACCTTTCCAGCAATTCTATGAGGTAAACACCATAATTCCCCCCGCCCCCATTTTTTATAGTTAGGGACGCTGGGGCACAGATATTATAGTTAGGTAAGCTGGGGCACAGAGAGAAGGTGAAGTAAGTCATCCAAGATCATATAGTGATCTTGGCAAAACTGCTTTTGTTTTTATTTGTGCAAGATAGGGGTACTTAAAAAAGAAAACAGAAAATCACAATAATATTATCACATCTCCCATGTTAACAGTGATTTCTGAATAAGTGTCCTGGCCAGTATCACACATGCAGCTCTCAGGTGGCAAAGCCGGGACCTGGGTCCCTGGTTCATACCATCTGCCTCTCTGTGCAGGTGGGACAGGTACCTGTAAACTGTCCCAACTCAGACCTGGGTGCTACACCTGTAACCAAGGTCCTGTCCCCTGGATGCTTCAGAAATAACTCAGCATTTCGGCCCTGAAACCTCAAAAATAAGAGGCAGAAAATGCAGCAGCATTCTTACCTCGACATGTGTTCTCACTCTCATTCCAGAAGATCGCTGCACCGGAAACAAGCGCATAGCCTGGGCTGCACATGCAGTGGTAGCCCCCTTCCGTGTCCTGGCAGTCTGCTGAGCTTCCGCATTCCACTAGCGAGGGCGGGCCACACTCGTTGATGTCTGGAGCACAACAGGGCAAAGGGTCACCGCCCAAAGCTGTGTGTCCCCTCAAGACAGAGATCCCCATCCCTGCCTGACTCTGCAGCACTGGGCCTAATATGTAATCCATGTCTGTTTAGAACGATTTAGATCTTGGTCAATACTGCTGAGTCTAGGATGCAGCTGGAATAAGCCATCCCTGAAGCCTGTGTAGTCAGCTCTGATCTTCCTAGCCCTCTGACTGGCACCCCAGATTGGGACACAGTGGGCAGTGCTGAAGTGGGGAGTGGGTAGAAGTTCTGCATCTCCCTCCTCAGTCCTGAAAGGACAAACTGAGGCTCAGACTCCAGACTCCTGAAGACCTAGCTCCTCTCCAGGAAGCCAGGGTTATTCATGTCTCATCTCTCCACCTTTGCATCTTTTTGTTTTTCTTTTTTCTGTGCTTGACTGTTCTGAGGACAAAGACTGAAGCACCCATTGAATATCCACGTCTCCCATGGGTACTGGGCTGTACCCCACATTCTCTGCATGTCCTGCCACCACCCCAAGTCTTCGTACCATAACAGCTCTCCAAGGGGTCCGTGAAGATCTCCCCAGACAAAGAAATGAATCCTGGATTGCAGCGGCAGGCGGTGCCATTGACACATGAGGACTTCGGAGGGCACCGCAGAGCGCAGGCTGTGAGGGGCAGAAGTGGGGATGGAGACCGTCATCAGAAGTTCCAGAGAATGAAAGAAAGCTATCCTCTGGGGGTCCATGGGCAGAAGAAGGGAAGGAAGCATGAATGGGGGGAAGGGAGGGAGGAAGGGGAGAGACAATGCTATCCAAAGGGGAAGAGCTCAGAACACTCTGGGCATTTGGGAGGAAGAAACAACTTCTCTTGTTCCCAGAGAACCATTTCTGAACCTCTCTTGAAAAATAAGTCTCCTTCTCTCCCTTGTCGGTAAGAGAACCCAGACCCTGGCATGCATTCTCCACCTTTCCCCAGACTCACCTTTACTCTTCTGGGCTGTAGGTCCCATTGGAAACAGCAGCAGCACAAAGAGTCCTGGGGCAGAAAGACAGAGATGACAAAGACAGGAAAATGGAGCTTCATTTCAACCCTTTCCCTGAGGCCACTGCCTCCTGGGGAGATGGTGGTGTCTCCGCTGCCCACCACTTTCCAGCAGCCTCCCCAAGGCTCCTGTGCTTTGCACAGAACTGAGGACTCTGCCTTTCCCCTGCATCTCCTGGGACTCTCCAGGTAATCAGTTACTGACAGGCACAGCCCTCATGGAACCTTAGGTGCCAGATGTAAAGGGACAGAGTATACACAGAGAGCTGATGACAAGGACATATCTTAGAAACTCCAACCTCTCCCAAATGAGGGGGCATATTTGAAGGAGGAACAAAGTCCTCAGATTGGTGCCTTTGCCCATACTAAAGTTCTTGGTCCTCTGGCAATGGCTGAAATCTCTCTGGATTTCTCTCCAGGATGGTTTCTCCTGTTGAAGTTACATGTTTCAGGACACATAGGAAGAGCATGGATATTGCAGTCCAAGTTTGGAGTTAGACAGTCCAAGGTAGGGCTTGTCAGCAGGACAAGGAACCCTGGAATCAGGAGAGGGTGAGAGGACAGGTGGATATGAGAGCTAAGGTATCTGCAGGTAGATCCAGTCTGCCCTGGATAAGTGGCCTTTCTAGGTTCAGCAGCTGTGGCTGCTATGGTTCCCTGCAGATGAGCTCCTGGTCTTTCTAGAGTGCACTGAGGTCATAGCTCCTCTCCTTGATCTCAGTCCAGCCCTGAAATGAATCACTGACAGCAGTAGGCTTTGTGATACGAAACCACTGTGGGTGTAAAGGGATGAAGTCTACTCTACAATCAGTACCCAGTTTGTCACCCCATCCAAGTGAGCAGTTGAACCCTAAGAAAATCTTTTCAGAGCTGTGTGCCTTACAGGATCTTTCTTCTTAAGCAAAGATAAAAAAGAATTCCTCTTCCAGGCTGTACTGCCATTTCAACACTGTTATGTGACAGAGGATCCTAGTGAAGAATGGATTTGAAGACCCAAGTCTGCATACAAACTTTCACTTGGAGGCCACGTGTCTTTGGAAATGCCACCTGTCCTTTGAATCACAATTTCCCTAATGCAAAATGAGTTGTTTTTCAGTTGCTAAGTGGTGTCCAACTCTTTGTGGCCCCATAGACTGCAGCACATCAGGTTCTTCTGTCCTCCACTACCTCCCAGAGTTTGCTCAAACTCATGTCCATTGGGTCAATGATGCTATCCAATCATCTCCTCTTCTATTGCCTCCTTCTCCTCATGCCCTTGATTTTTCCCAGCATCAGGGTTTTTTCTAGTGTGTCAGCTCTTTGTATCAAGTAGCCTAAGTATTGGAGCTTCAGCTTCAGCATCAGTCCTTTCAATGAATATTCAGAGTGGATTTTCTTTAGAATTCACTGGTTTGATCAAATGAGTGCAATGGTAGTAATAGCATAATAGCATGAGCTTTATTTCAGTTGTAGATAACTGAAGACTAATAAGTTTTAGTTGATATTATGGTTAATTTTATGTAGCAATGTGGCTGGGCTGCTGTACCCACATATTTGGTCTCACACTAGTCTAGATATTGCTGTGAAGGTTTTACACGAACTAGCATTGTTTGGCGGGAAAAATCATTTCTTTCATCTTTATCTTACATTGGACTATAGTTGATTAACAATGTTGGGTTAGTTTCAGGTGTATAGCAAAGTGATTCAGTTATACATATACACGTATCTATTCTTTTGCAAATTATTTTCCCATTTAGGCTATTACAGAATATTGAGCAGAGTTCCTTGTGCTATGCAGTAGGTTGATTATCTTGTTGATTATCTATTTTAAATATAGCAGTGAGTACATGTGAATCCCAAACTCCCAATCTATCTTTCATCCCCCACTTCCCCCTGTAATCATAAGCTTATTTTCTAAGTCAGTGAGTCTGTTTCTGAGTTAACATTTAAGTCAGTAGACTCTGAATAAAGCACATTGCTGCTGCTGCTGCTAAGTCGCTTCAGTCGTGTCCGACTCTGTGCGACCCCATAGATGGCAGCCCATCAAGCTCCCTCATCCCTGGGATTCTTTAGGCAAAAATACTGCAGTGGGTTGCCACTTCCTTCTCCAATGTATGAAAGTGAAAAGTCAAAGTGTTGGACTCTTTGCAACCCCATGGACTGCAGCCTACCAGGCTCCTCCGTCCATGGGATTTTCCAGGCAAGAGTACTGGAGTGGGGTGCCATTGCCTTCTCCGAATAAAGCACATTACCCTCCATAATTTAGGTGAACCTCATCCAATCAGTTGAAGGCCTAAGAGGAAAAAGAAAATTGACATCCTTGAAGAAAAAANGGGCAGCCAGAGCTGGAAGGGGGCAATTGTGGCTCCAGAGAGGCATCCTCTACCAAACTGCAAGCAGGCTTCATTGCTAACCAAGACTTCTTGGGATTCTGGATGGTTGACATCTACCGGCAGGATCGTAGCCAGAGATCAGCTCCCCAGAAGAGACACACGGCACATCTGAGAAGGTGCGCCCATGTACACCCAGAAAACTGAGTGGCTGGGACGGGGGGAGGACTCACCCCCAACCTGGGGCTGACTGTGCTCACTAAGCACCTGATCACCTAGCTGCTTGGGCCTGGGAAGGGTACAAAATGCAGGCCCAACCCAGTCTGTGCCTTTGTGGAGTACCCGAGAACCTGAACCTGAGCAGCTTAGACCTGGGAAGTGAACGCAACCCAGGGCCCGCCTCAGACAGTTCCCGGCAAAGCAACCTAGAGCCTGAGAAGTGTAGACCATGAAAGCACACACGCCGTGAGCAGGGGCAAACCCAGTGCAGCCGAGACATTGAGAGTACTCCTCACACACGCCAGTGATAGTTGTTTGCAGTGTTCCTCCCTTCCCACAGCACGACTGAACAAGTGAGCCTAAAAAAGTGACGACCATCGCCCCCTTGTGTCAGGGCGGAAATTAGACACTGAAGAGACCAGCAAACAGAAAAAGCTAAAATAAACAGAAGGAACTACATTGAAAGTGACAGGTGCAAAAGATTAAAACCTTGTAGTTAGCACCAACTACATAGGAAGGGGCCTATAGATCTTGAGAAGTATAAGCTGATCAAGGAACTATCTGAAAATGAATTGACCCCACACTGTCCACAATAGCTCCAGAGAAATTCCTAGATATATTTTTACTATCATCATTATTTAAATTAAAAAAAAAAAGTCCTCTATTACTCCTTTAATTTTCATTTTTATAGCCTACTATAACAGTGAAAAAAAAAAAGACCCTATTTTTAAAGCAAACCTCACCTATATATTTTATAATTTTTGTGACTTTGTTCTGGTTTTTTAATATCGTATTTTTGAGAATCTAACCTCTACCCTAGATTTTTAATCTTTGCTTTTTGGTATTTGTTAGACCTTGGTGGCTCAGACGGTAAAGTGTCTGCCTGCAAGGCAGGAGACCCAGGTTTGAGTCTTGAGTTGGGAAGATCCCCTGGAGAAGGAAATGGCAATCCACTCCAGCACTCTTGCCTGGAAAATCCCATGGATGTAGGAGCCTGATAGGCTACAGCCCATGGGGTCGCAAAAAGTCGGACACGACTGAGCGATTTCACTTTCACTTTCTATCAATTTTGTACCTTTAAGAGCCCAATCTTAAGTACCCAGTTTTACTTGGGGACAAGATTACTAGCTGGACTGCTCTCTCTCCCTTTGACTCTCCTTTTTCTCCACCAGGTCACCTCTGTCTCCTCCCTCCCCCTTCTCTTCTCTACCCAACTCTGTGAATCTTTTTGTGTGTTCAAGCTGTGGAGAACACTTAGTGAACTGATTACTGGCTGGATCTGTCTCTCTCCTTTTGATTCCCCTTTTTATCCTCTTGGCCACCTCTGTCTCCTTTCTTCCTCTTCTCTTCTCTGTGTAACTCCGTGAACATCTCTGAGTGGTCCAGACTGTGGAGAGCACATAGGGAAGTGATTACTATCTAGATTGCTCTCTCCTCTTTTGATCCCCCGTCTTCTCCTCCTGGTCACCTTTATCATCCTCCTCCCTCTTCTCTTCTCCATGTAACACTGTGAACCTCTCTGGGTGTCCCTCACTGTGGAGAAACTTTTCATCATTACCCAAGAGGTTTTATCATTAGTGCTATATAGATGGAGAAGTCTTGAGGCTACTGTAATAATAAGACTGAAAACCAGAGGCAGGAGGCTTAAGTCCAAAACCTGAGAACACCAGAGAACTCCTGACTCCAGGGAACATCAATCGATAAGAGCTCACCAAAAGCATCCATACCTACCCTGAAACCAAGCACCGCCCAAGAGCCAGCCAGTTCCAGAGCAAGACTTACCATGCAAACTCTCCAGCAACACAGGAACGTAGCCCTGAGCTTCAATATATGGGCTGCCCAAAATCACAGCAAACCCATAGATATCTCAAAACTTATTACTGGGCACTTCATTGCACTCCAGAGAGAAGAAATCCAGCTCCATCCACCAGAACACCAACACAAGATTTCCTAACCAGGAAACCTTGACAAGCCACCCATCCTACCCCACCCACAGCAAGGAATCTCCACAATAAAGAGAAACCAAAAACTGCCAGAATACAGAAAGGCCACCCGAAACAGAGCAATATAAACAAGATGCAAAGGCAGAGAAATGCTCTGCAAGTAAAGGAACAGGATAAATGCCCACCAAACCAAACAAAAGAGGAAGAGATAGGGGATCTCCCTGATAAAGAATTCCAAATGATGATAATGAAAATGATCCTAAATCTTGAAAACAAAATGGAGTTACAGATAAATAACCTGGAGACAATGATTGAAAAGATGCAAGAAATGTTTAACAAGGGCCTAGAAAAAATAAAAAAAGAGTCAATATAAAATGAATAATGCAATAATAAGATCAAAAACACTCTGGAGGGAACCAAAAGTAGAATAATGGAGGCAGAAGATAGGATAAGTGAGGTAGAAGATAGAATGGTAGAAACAAATGAAGCAGAGAGGAAAAAAGAATTGAAAGAAATGAGGACAATCTCAGAGACCTCAGGGACAATGTTAAACACCCCAACATTCGAATCATAGGAGTCCCAGAAGAAGAAGATGAAAAGAGAGACCATGAGAAAATACTCGAGGAGATAATAGCTGAAAACTTCCCTAAAATGGGGAAGGAAATAGCCACCCAAATCCAAAAAACCCAGAGAGTCCCAAACAGGATAAACCCAAGATGAAACACCCCAAGACACATATTAATTAATTAAACCAAGATCAAACACAAAGAACAAATATTAAAAGCAGCAAGGGAAAAACAATAATAACACACAAAGGGATTCCCATAAGGATAACAGCTGATCTTTCAATAGAAACTCTTCAGGCCAGAAGGGAATGGCAGGACATACATATACTGTTTGCAGATGACATGTTCCTCTACATAGAAAACCCCAAAGACTCCACAGAAAATTACTAGAGCTAATCAATGAAAAGGCAGAGGAACCAGAGATCAAATTGCCAACATCCGCTGGATCATGGAAAAATCAAGAGAGTTCCAGAAAAACATCTATTTCTGCTTTATTGACTATGCCAAAGCCTTTGACTGTGTGGATCACAATAAACTGTGGAAAATTTTGAAAGAGATGGGAATACCAGACCACCTAACCTGCCTCTTGAGAAATCTGTATGCAGGTCAGGAAGCAACAGTTAGAACTGGACATGGAACAACAGACTGGTTCCAAATAGGAAAAGGAGTACAGCAAGGCTGTATATTGTCACCCTGCTTATTCAACTTATATGCAGAGTACATCATGAGAAACGCTGGGCTGGATGAAACACAAGCTGGAATCAAGATTGCAGGGAGAAATATCAATAACCTCAGATATGCAGATGACACCACCCTTATGGCAGAAAGTGAAGAGGAGCTAAAAGGCCTCTTGATGAAAGTGAAAGAGGAGAGTGAAAAAGTTGGCTTAAAGCTCAACATTCAGAAAACGAAGATCATGGCATCTGGTCCCATCACTTCATGGGAAATAGATGGGGAAACAGTGGAAACAGTGCCAGACTTTATTTTTTTGGGCTCCAAAATCACTGCTGATGGTGACTGCAGCCATGAAATTAGAAGACGCTTACTCCTTGGAAGAAAAGTTATGTCCAACCTAGATAGCATTTTCAAAAGCAGAGACATTACTTTGCCGACTAAGGTCCGTCTAGTCAAGGCTATGGTTTTTCCTGTGGTCATGTATGGATGTGAGAGTTGGACTGTGAAGAAGGCTGAGCGCCGAAGAATTGATGCTTTTGAAGTGTGGTGTTGGAGAAGACTCTTGAGAGTCCCTTGGACTGCAAG